>WOVY01002044.1:0-378840 GCA_013436015.1 Rhipicephalus annulatus | reverse complement strand
GTATGCAGTACATTGGACAAACAGAAACACCATTTAGGATTCGCTTCAAATAATCACAGAGCCCATGCGAAATCAGCCCCAAGTCTACCTCTATCAAAACATCTCAATCTTCCCGACCATGCATTCGACAAACTATCAGTAACGCTCTTAGAGACGGGATTTAATCAAATCGAGAACGTGAACAACGAGAGTCATACCTTATCCACCGATTTAACACCCTCGATAGAGGAATAAATGAGAATCCCGGTACACTTGCAGCAATTAAAGCATTAGAAAACAATAACGGCAACAATGAAAATAGTAACTGAGTTCACGGCACTGCAGCTGCGAAGGGGCACTGGACAACCTAAAACAATTCCAAGTGTAACGACTCTTCCTAAATGCAGCTGTCGTCTGTTTTCTGTTTTATTTTACTACCCAATCAATTGTGCCATGCACGACATGCCAACAGCAACCATGTGCACAGCCGGGAGGCCCCCACGACACGCGTAATTTAGAAGCGGGCCAGGAATTCGCATTGCACGCGCTTGCACAGCCTACCGCAATACGGGGCACCCCTATTTTACGACGAAATGTTGACAGGGCGCGGAGTAGTTAAAGGCTTAGAACTTCCTAAAATGCTGGCTGACCAGCCTCTGCCACAATACGCGGCCCCCGTCCTTCTACGACGAATTATTTACGGGACCCCGAGTAGTTAAAGGCTTAGGACTTCCTGAAAAAGCTCTTTTTTGCCCCACACCGAACCGCCAGTGCCAGGAGGGGCCGTCTGATCGGGAGGAATGCGCTAGTGAACGGAAACATACACAGACCCCTGACATAAGATAGGTGAAGGAGAGAGGGGGGAGAGAGATGGGGGAAGTGGAGGGAAAAGTGGAAGGGGGGCACCCGAGGGGCGTCCACCGTGTAATATTTTTTTTTTCTTTCCTTTTCTTTTCTTTTTTTTCTTTCCTTTTTTCCTCTTCCTTGCCCTCTGATTTGAGATTGTATAAAGCTGAGCACAGACAAACTGTATCTTTATTCCTGATGAAGGCCAGACTCTAGGCCGAAACGTCGAAATAAACCACGTTGTGACCGCTCACGGAGGATCTACTAGACTATATGCAACGCTACGGCCACTCAACCACCATGCCTGCCTACACAAGACCGGCCGCAGGCGCACCTCCAGTCGAGCAGGTCTCACGAAATTTCCCTAAACATGCACCAACTACAGCCATCATCGGAAACTCGCAAACAAGGTATTTACATCGGCATTTCAACCCACATGAGAAGACGACACCTGCAATCATTTCCATCCGCGGAGCCTCTACATTCGACATCGAGAAAGAGCTTGCTGGCATACCACGATCGGTGACCACGCTTGTTTTTCACGTCGGTACGAGCGAGCTGGCGTCGTACGGACTAGACGAATCGCTACGCCGCCTTCGCCGCCTAGTGAACAAACACGCTTCGGACACGCCAGGAACTCGAAAGGCTCGTTTTTCATGCGTGCTGCCCCGGTACCTCAACCTACACCTGCAACGATCGAATGAACAATTCGTGCACCGCTTCAACCGGGACGCTCGTCAATTCAACGAGACAGTCAAGGCCTACTGCCGAAGACCAAGCAAGGTGTCATACATTGACTACCAATTCGAGCAGTTGCCACCAAGACGCTTTCTTGCTGCGGATGGGCTTCATCCGAGTTTTATGGGTGTCGCTTTGATTGCCGAAACCCTCAAGAAAGCACTCGGTCGTGGAGATTTTGAAGCTACCACGGGGTGGTCGACTCAACCAGCAGCTCCCGTGAATATACGTTCAACACAACAAGACACCCACGAGAAGACTTCTGCATATCAACATACACCAGGAGCCCCACACCCACCCAACACCACAGATGAGTTCCCGACGATCAATGAAACTGTGACTCCCGCGAGCCTCAAGCACCCCCTCACCATCATCAACAGCGCACCACTACTAGGGGGGAAGTCTGCAGAACAGCAAACACGCGTCCCTCCATTGCGGATGTCGAGACCAGAAGCACTACACGACAGCACCACTACACCACTCCTCAAAGGGAAGCCTGCCGAACTACGGAACCGCGTCCCCCTATTACGGACTCCGGAACTGCCAACAAACACGCTCGCCGGGAGCCCAACGCCGAAATTCTCCCCACAACGACGAAGGCCTGCCGGACATAACTACAACCTGCGCACCTCATCAGCGCCATCCCCGCACCCAAAAGAAGATTGACTTCTGAAATGTAAGTCCAGCTCATCACTTCCCAGTTGCAGTGCCACTTTCCTTAAAGTACGAAAACTTGCTGACAAACGAATTAGACATGAAATGCATAAATCAACATTGCAAGTGTACCTTCGTGCTAGAATAGCCCCCAAGGGTATGACACTCTCCCTCACACCAGCCGCTACAAATCTAGATAAACACGACCAAATAACATGGAAAAACGTCCTCCTTGAGGCATCTCTTAAATTAACAGAAATTGCTCTTAATCATAGTGACAAGCAGGTAAAAAACTGGTTGCTATGACCAACACCATTCTCCGCCACAACACTTTATCGAACGAAGAAATCACGCGATTAACAGAATTTGAGCAGAATAAATACCAAGCCATCAGGACCACAAAAATTCATAAACTCGAAAGAGACCATGTGCCCAAACCCGTGTTCCCTGATACAGTGCCTTATCATTACAACACCACCACCCAGGAAAACACTAATGGTACAAACGAGCACCCATCTAGGAACACACCGTGTGACACTGTGGTTGTAAACTTATCGGACACGAGCTTGTCACCTGACGAAGTAAAACTGCTATCTAAGGGACTAAGCTTCTGCCCGACCACAAAATTTTTCGATGAATTCCACTTACTCCGAGACCTCGACAACTTCGCTCGAAGCTTAAGGTTGCGCGAATATTTCTTGGATAGGCCTTCTAACCACGAAACAATTCACCGTCGTAAATCAAATGATTGGACACCGAACAGTAATCGAGACAAGTGCTTGGACCTTTATATCACCGCAGTACAGAAAGATATAGTACACGAATACCACAGACAGAAAGGAAACCGAGAAAATTTGACAAAATCTGAAAAAATAAGTATGAAAAATTTGGCATCTAGGACAGACATAACAATCAAACCCGCTGACAAAGGAGGAGCAATTGTAGTCCTTAATACAACCAACTACCTAGAAGAAGCATACCGCCAACTAGACGACTCAAGATTTTACGAACGCCTCCCAGGTGATCCGACAGACGAATACAAACGTATCGTATCAACAGAACTAAAGAAACTGTTGGACGCAGAAAAGATAACCAACACTGACCACAAACTGATGCAAGCAGCATACCCTCGTCCAGGTCGCTTCTATATCCTCCCCAAAATTCATAAACCCGGTAACCCAGGTCGACCAATCATATCAGGCATCGGTACAATAACTGAACCCATATCAGGGTACGTGGACAAACTAATAAGCCACATTCCATGCACCCTCGCGTCGTACATAAAAGACACCACACATTTTCTTCGAGACATTGCGGGTATCTGGGTGCCGAAAAACTCGTACTTGGTTACTCTTGATGTCTCTTCATTATATACAAATATTCCTCACGATGACGGCATAGCTGCATTACAAAACATGTACACAAACCATAGACAATCTAACACCCCAGATTTCTCGGCCATTGGAACATTGACGAGGATGGTCCTCGAATTAAATTCATTCGAGTTTAACCAAGAGTATTTTCGACAAATCAGCGGGACCGCTATGGGCACCAAAATGGCACCTAATTATGCCAACATATTTATGGGAAAGCTAGAATCTGAATTTCTTGCACAAAGTTCCTTGAAACCAATGTTATACAGAAGATACATAGACGACATCTTTCTTATTGGGACCCACAGCGAGGACGAACTTCTGAGCTTTATAGACACTTACAATGCTGTACATCCGAACATACACTTCACACACACATACTCGCAAGTTACCGTAAATTTTCTTGATGTTACCATAACGATAGACGATGAGAAGCTCTCTACAACCCTATATCGCAAACCAACGGATCGACAACAATACCTTCATTACCAAAGCGATCACCCACGCCACTGTAAAAACAGTATTCCATACAGCCAGGCTCACCGGTTTAAGCGAATCTGCTCTAGAGACGCTGACTTTGACACGAGCTCACAGAGGCTAAAACTTATGCTCGAGCAACAAAAATACCCCCCACATGTAATTAATGACGCTGTTCAAAAAGCGAGAAAACTAAAGCGTGAAGACTTACTTATGAAGCGACCACCACGAGAAGACCCACAACGAACAAACCTCTGCTTGACTTACAGCACAAACTTCCCCAATGTAAACAAAATCCTTAAACGACATTACAACATTCTGGAACAAAGTGAACGTCTGAAACGCGCATTCCCATCCGCTCCAGGCGTCGTTTACCGACGACCACGTAACCTCAAAGACACCCTTGTCCACTCCCAAATTAACACATCACCCCCCAATAATTCCTGCCGCCCTTGCTTAAAGCCACGATGTCTTGTATGTAAGGCGATGCGAGAAACAGACAAAGCAACCAGCACGCAATCCAAGTTTTCGATTAACATACGAGGAAACCTAACATGCGATTCCTCTAATGTGGTGTACCTACTCGAATGCAACGTGTGTGGTATGCAGTACATTGGACAAACAGAAACACCATTTAGGATTCGCTTCAATAATCACAGAGCCCATGCGAAATCAGCCCCAAGTCTACCTCTATCAAAACATCTCAATCTTCCCGACCATGCATTCGACAAACTATCAGTAACGCTCTTAGAGACGGGATTTAAATCAAATCGAGAACGTGAACAACGAGAGTCATACCTTATCCACCGATTTAACACCCTCGATAGAGGAATAAATGAGAATCCCGGTACACTTGCAGCAATTAAAGCATTAGAAAACAATAACGGCAACAATGAAAATAGTAACTGAGTTCACGGCACTGCAGCTGCGAAGGGCACTGGACAACCTAAAACAATTCCAAGTGTAACGACTCTTCCTAAATGCAGCTGTCGTCTGTTTTCTGTTTTATTTTACTACCCAATCAATTGTGCCATGCACGACATGCCCAACAGCAACCATGTGCACAGCCGGGAGGCCCCCACGACACGCGTAATTTAGAAGCGGGCCAGGAATTCGCATTGCACGCGCTTGCACAGCCTACCGCAATACGGGGCACCCCTATTTTTACGACGAAATGTTGACAGGGCGCGGAGTAGTTAAAGGCTTAGAACTTCCTAAAATGCCCGCTGACCAGCCTCTGCCACAATACGCGGCCCCCGTCCTTCTACGACGAATTATTTACGGGACCCCGAGTAGTTAAAGGCTTAGGACTTCCTGAAAAAGCTCTTTTTTGCCCCACACCGAACCGCCAGTGCCAGGAGGGGCCGTCTGATCGGGAGGAATGCGCTAGTGAACGGAAACATACACAGACCCCTGACATAAGATAGGTGAAGGAGAGAGGGGGGAGAGAGATGGGGGGAAGTGGAGGGAAAAGTGGAAGGGGGGCACCCGAGGGGCGTCCACCGTGTAAAATTTTTTTTTTCTTTCCTTTTCTTTTCTTTTTTTTCTTTCCTTTTTTTCCTCTTCCTTGCCCTCTGATTTGAGATTGTATAAAGCTGAGCACAGACAAACTGTATCTTTATTCCTGATGAAGGCCAGACTCTAGGCCGAAACGTCGAAATAAACCACGTTGTGACCGCTCACGGAGGATCTACTAGACTATATGCAACGCTACGGCCACTCAACCACCATGCCTGCCTATATATATATATATATATATATATATATATATATATATATATATATATATATATATATATATATGAGATATAACAGACAGTAATGCCAAAGAATGAACAGGGGAAGTTATTAGAACCAATGGAATGTAAATAAGAAGAAAGAAGAAAGAAAAGTGGATGAAAAAATTACCAAATTACCACCTGCTCACAGCTGGTAATTTTTTCATCCACTTTTCTTTCTTCTTTCTTCTTATTTACATTCCATTGGTTCTAATAACTTCCCCTGTACATTCTTTGGCATTACTGTCTGTTATATCTCATTAATATTGTGTTAAAACACGGAAATACCAGCCCTTAGGTATACACTTCGCTCCCTTACACACACACACACACACACACACACACACACACACACACACACACACACACACACACACATATATATATATATATATATATATATATATATATATATATATATATATATATATATATATATATATATATATATATATATATATATATATATATATATATATACAATTTCTTATTAATATAGTGTCTAACAACAACAAAAAAAACTAACCCTTAGATGTACACTTTTTTCTCATTTCTATATATATGGCACATGGCTAACCTTGATAATGACAGTTATGTTGTAAAACAATTTGATCCTTTCGCGCTAGACTTTCTAGGCGTTGCGCACTTCCCGGAACCCCCTGCGGGCGCCTTGGTGCGAAAAATCAGGATGCTTCATCCAATCACGTGACAGGTGAGAGGTACATTCTTTGCGCCTGCCACGGTCACCCGTCCTGCCTATTCTGCATGGCGCGCTGCTTGCATGCTCCCGTTGAATCCCGTGGAACGTTTACAGAAGTAACGCCGTTCCCTTCTGCCGTCAGTCCTTCGTAAACGTCACGAGTTACCGTTACATTTCCTCCGTTCCCGAATGGAACGGTGACGTTCCTCCGTTTCTCTCCAAAAAGGAACTTGTTCCGGCAACGTAGTTCCTTGGAATTCCCTTCCGCACATTAACCCTCGCTGTCACGCTGACGCTTAACTAAAACTCTCTATATTGTGCCGCACGTGAACGACTGTGGAACATTCGGGGTGTGATTTTCCCAGGATGCTTTGCTCGCAATCGAGCAAAGTTCGAACAGTTCGCAAGAGGAAACACGTTCTTTCAGTGAGGCTTGTCATAACCAATGTCGCATACCAAGTCAAGTTTGAAACGATGCTCCATTCGTGCAGAAAATGCCTTCAGAGATGAAATTCACTTCTGTGGGTTACGAAAGAAAATGCGGTACAGCGCGCGATGCTCGTGTACGACGAGATCGCGTTATGTGCCTACGTGAGGCGGTAGTAGTAGTAGTAGTACACAACTTTATTATATACGTAATCCAGACAGGCCTGAACGCCATTGCCCCGAAGAATATACGGGGTGGAGAGCGAAGTCTGTCCGGCAGGGTGGTGCCCCTATTTCAGGGCCCCACTGGCGCGAGCCATCCGTTCAGCTCTTTGGATCAGTCGCAGCTGATCCACTAGGGCTGGGCTAGACAGCAGCGCCTCCCATTCCTCCCACGTGCCAGTGGTGTCGTGCTCTTCGTCGTGCTCTGCACACTCCCACGTGATGTGAAAGAGTAGGAAGCAATAAAAAACTTTTATTTCTTTTAGGCCCGCACAAACATATATATAAAGATATCAAGTATGTCACTTGTGCCGAAGTAAAAGCAAAATGATAAAGCTGTATGCGGCATGGCATAATTCTCCCATTTAAATTTCCTTCATAAAGCTTCCTGTGCAAAGTCTTGCTGCCGCTTGCTCTTGGTGCCTGGGGTATACCCTAGCCTGACGGTAAACTATAGTCTGGATAGATTGCTAATTAACCCTTTAGGAGGGAAGGTGTAATGAGCTTCTGACTGGATTTGATGACGCGTATAAGGCGCATGCGATTCGCAGAAATGCTTTTAGGTGCGGTCTTATGTCTTGACGCTGTTATGTAGAAGAAAACAGCGACCTTGGACTGACTTGAACGAAACTCATTTGATATTGAATCGTGCACTGTACAGTTAAATTTGCCGCGGGATATCTCGGAGCACAGACATGCAAGGAGATTTGTTCGACGTGTAACTGAGTAGAAACGCGAGTGCCTCCAACTTTTCAACACAAGTACGCCCGCTCGTCGCAGTCACTGAATAGTTAATTATTAAATCTTAGTTAATTAAGAAACTTACAGCCACAATAATTGTCTCACTTTGTGGCCCCTGGATACACGTTATCTGCGGAGGTGGTTTTGATGTTCTTCCCAGTGGTGAACTTTAAGGAAATCATAAAACTTAACATTAACACCGGGTATGGTGGCTAACGCAGGCCATCCGCTGTTGGAGTCAATGCATTGTTTTCAGTCACTAAAATCTAGCAATGCCCTCACATGTACATTGGCGAAACCTCGTAAATTCTGTCCGACTTTGCTTTCATCGTATTCCACGCGTGTATCTAAGCGGGTCCCTTTCAAATTTTCGATAAAGGGTGGCGTTTTTCCGGAAATAAACTGTAAAAATGTGCGTTTTTCAAAATATTCAAGGCCTTCAGCGAGTGCCCCCACCTCCCACTCCTACCCCTCAACCTCCTTCGAAATTTTTTGGTCACGCGCTTGTCTCCCCCCTTTTTTTTTCAGTCTTCCCACGAACTGTTTGCATCGCAAATGCCGGAGCTTCGCAGCTGCGATCGGCTGCGTATACTCCTGACGCATGTGAAATATTGTCGCGTCCAGCTTTAAGCAAGTCCCATCACGAAACCCCGCTAAAGTTAGTCTGCTCCAGTTTCGGAAGACGGCGAGCGGCGCTGACGACTTAATCGCCGTCCGGCTTTTCGACCACCGCTTCCCGCATCCACCGTGGAGCGGCGCTCCCTGCCGTCCCCGCATTTAGTTATTTCTAGGGACATTATGGCGTGCCATAAACAAGTCCGTCTCGAGCGCCTAGCGGAATGCTTTAACGCGACTTCTCACGCGAACAAGCGGCGGCTTTCGTGACGTTCGTTCTTGGTTACGTAGGAGGGCGAGTCACTTAGCCGAGGAGAGGCCGTCATTTTGTGGGGGGGAGGAGGCTGAATGTGAGTGAGGGACGTCGGCTGTTATGGCGAGGTCGTGTGCGTCGGCGTTTCCGCTCCGAAGGGAGGGCAATTTACGCGTCTCGCGTACGTCACCTCCGTGACGGCTGTTCGAGGAGTTAATTGCCGAGATCAGCCGGAAAGGCGCGCCGCGCCCTTGCGGCACACGTCACGTGTTTTTTTTTTTCTTTTTCTCTTGGACCTCTGATACAACAAGTTCTTTTCGTTCACCACTTGGCTTGTATTCATGCAAACCGTTTTTTTTTGTTTTGTTTTCCGCGTCGTTCACTTCGTTGTGCTCGAGATTTTTTTTATTATTATTTACTCTGGCTTAGCTATAGGATCGAGTGAAGTTCGCGGTTTCCTGCGCAGAGCACGACCACGGGTCTTCTCACCGGGGGCGATATTTATTTTCGGTCGAGCACGTGGCAGAACGTATACATGCAAAATATATTTCCAGCTTGCGAAGTTATTATCTTCGGCGTAAAATGCGCGCGCAAGCACTACCGTGCAGACAGGAGAAATATCTCGAGCCATCTCTAAGCCCGAGGACATTGAAGAGTTCTTTTCAAATCAAAGCGTGTTAGTTCTAGTAGCAGCATAATGTGTTATGCGTACTTGAAAATGTAATGGTGCAATAAAGAGACACGTTAGCAAGGTTCGCACCTGTCTTCGATCCTTCTTTTTTGTGTGTGTGTGAGCGCGTCTAATCTCGCACTCTCACACTTAATAATATCAAAGTTTCTGCGTGCTAAAACGTGGATATGGTTATGAAGCGCGCTGTATTGGAGGGCTGCCATCATCTGGTGTTCTTTAGCGTGCATTGACTTCGCACAGTATACACGGACCTCTAGCGTGTAACCTCCATCGAAGTACAACTGGAGCGGCCGAAATCGAACCCGCGACTTTCGGGTTGGCAGAGGAGTAACCATGCATTGTATACCGCCGCGGCAGAAGCATGCACTCTCGTACTGCCAACGCCGGTTGACTGTCATTGGAACATCGTGCGGTATGCATGCCCTTATTGCCATTGGCAGCTGCTGTACCGACATAATTCAAGAAAAGAAAAAAAAACGCCGAATAACTTGATGACATCATTCATCGTAACCATTTATTGCAACTGAATAAGGTACATCGTCTTTTCATAGCATATGATGCCACGAAATTACAACATAGGTGGGAGAAAAAAAAAGGGGGGGGGGGGGGGAGTTGGCCATCACATAGATTGGATGTGAAACGCTTACCTGAACGAAGGGCGAATAAAAAAAAAACTATTCGAACGTCATTAAACGATAAATGCCTACGTATGATCATACGTAAATAAAAGTATAACACACTAAGGATACAACCGCTGACTGTTTGCGCTTGACTTTCTATTCGTAGACTATTAAATATTCTGTAGACGTAATGTATACGTGAGCAATCCGTTAAAAGTAAGAATCGTTCAACCTTTGTTTATTTCATGGACTTTCCAAACGCTTCGTCAGGGCACGAAACGGTAGGACCGAAGGGAGTTCCGTAACTCCCTTTTTAACTGCTTGCGTACTCCATTTTTGAAGACTTCCACTCTCCGACGAAGTGCGTTCACTTTGATACTAATTGCAGTAAATGCAACTCCACGTCGCAATTACGAATATATTGCGGCAGCCGAGAACTGGGAAGGAAGAGAGATTGATCTCGGATGCCACTGTAAATATATATTTATTCAGTCTAGGCTAGCTGGTGATGTGTAATCGATTAAATTAGTGCATAACTATGTATATAACCTAAAACTTACGAGGTATGTTAAAGATTTGGCGAAATTTCTATGAAATATGTCTGTCCAAATTTTGTCCTCGTTACGGGGCCAGCAATACAGGTGTGAGACAGTTCAAGTATCAACGCACACTACAGTCTCATCGTGACATTACCGTATCAGTGACGTCATCGAATTTGGATATCGTGTAAAATTGCAGAATAAGTTCTGTCGTGTGGAAGGTGTTCAAACAAGATAACCCAAGAGGTTGAATTTCGGCGGGGCCTGTATATTCCAATTGTGCACCACTCTGGCACGGCCCGTGTGACGTCAGCCGTACTGGTTCGCATCCGGTGATGTGACCTCCGTGATCAACTCGGTCGTCACGTTCCAGTGCGCGAAGTCGCTGGCGTTCCGATGCTTCCTTCGCGACACACGCTCGCCTGCACAGCGAGTAATGAGGGTAGTTAAAATTAGAATGATTGTCATGGCGATAACCGTCACAATACCGTCACAGTCAGGGTTACACTATAATAACTTTGCACCCATAAGTGAACACTATAGGAAAAAAATATTTTTCACGTATTAGTAAAGTATAATTTCACAATCCTGAAAACACCCACTTTGAGTGTGCGAAAAACGCGCGAAACGAAAATGCGGGCCTTGAAATTTCCCCTTGAAATTCCCGCATGTCATAAATTTTGAATGCATGTATTGAGCCCTACCTAGCTTTTAATCAATTAAGAAATGAAGTACTTTGTCATGCGTGGGTGTCATAGACCTAGCAAACGAAGTTTCAGAAAGTTTCATCGAGCCACAGTCATGAAAATGCCAAAAATACATTTTCGAACTTCTGACGTCAGGCGCGATGATTTGGGGGTGAAATTAAAAAAAAGCTTATATCGTAATTTTCTCCGCCACTAATGGACTTATGATAGTGAGACATATGGCATTACCGTTCTCAGAGTGCAGTTTGTCAATCTAAGGTAAGTCATGCTTTCTCTTTAATGTCCCTATTTCAAGCGAGCAGAACACCCTTTCTTCTAACCGAAATTCGCAAAAATGGGGTGTAAGGGCGTTTTATTTCCCAAATATCTTTTACAAAGTAATGTTTTACTTAAAACACCCTTTAGAAGCTGAGGGTGTCGTGGGTTATCGAAACACCTGTGATTCCACAGCGTGCGAATTATAACTACTGGTACTCGGTGACTAAAAAAGTTAAGTTGTTGGATATTAGATGAGTTTAGATGGAAATATTGTCTTTTTAGTGGATATTGACATTCTTATCATCGTTCTTTTTCATGTGCACACGTGTCAATATCTACAAGCACACTTAAACTTACACGTATTATGGTAATGTTTAACGTTTCATTTGTTGGAAACAGGTATATTCCCACCGGCACTGAATGGCGGCTCATGTTACTCTGGCTATATATCAGAAGGTCGGTGTAGTGCTGGGAAGCGCCCATGGAGTATTTTACTATCTGCTGTGTTGTATAACAGAGCGCGTCTTTGGTTCTTTGACATATTGGTGAAACGGGAGAGTCTGTAAATGTTCAATGAAACGGTCATAACACAGACAGGGCAGAGATATTATATCGAAAGCAGTGGCACAGCATTTTGCTGTAGCAGGACACAACTTCGTCGATTTGACACTCTACATGCTTGAGTCAAACTTCCGGTCCGCAAGAAACGGAAAATATACAGTCATACCTTATTCACAAGTTCGATACACCCCAGCTAGAAGGTGTGTCGACCCCCTCCCCCCTCCAACTTCACTTTCCCACAACGCCGAATGCAATGTTGCCCTCTCCCCCTCCTTTGCTAGGAAGTAGGAGAAGGTACGAAGCGTAGACACACTAGCGCTAAAGAAATCAGTTCTGTCCCAGCCTTGAGGAAGACAAGTCCGCTTGTTGAAACGTAGGCTTGACTAGGGTAGCCAACCTAGGAGCCACCCTAGTGGACAAGTAAGGGCCTCTTGCGGTGGCCCCAGTAACGACTAAGCGCGCCATGCTTAAATCAGCCAATGGCTGATACAGTGGCCGTGGCGAGTGATCTCTGAGTTTATGGCATCATTTGTCCAGTTGGTAGCGTCATTTGACACAATCCCTGTTTACGGATTTTTTCTTCACGTTTACAACGAAAACAAATAAATGAAATGAACGCTCCCGGAGTATCCGTATGGTTGCTATCGCAATAAAACCACAGCAACAATGATGCAGATGATGGCAAGCATGGTGGTAACGGTGACGACAAATAACCCGCGGCAACAACAACCCTAAGGCAACAACAACCGTAAGCCCCACTGACCGATGCAGTAGGCCATGAAGCATCTTGGCAGCGGCTGTAGGTAGTAGGCCATGTAGGTGCCGCAGTGCTGTACCCGGATGTTGGCGTAATAGCTGCACGAGTCGGTCTCGTCCGCGCCGCAAGCCACCGCGGGCATCGGAATGCTCGGCTGGTGAGGATGTCGCCCTGCGCAATTTCAGAACGAGGTTCTAAAGGGGCTCCGCAACACTTTTAGGGGCGAAGCTCCTTAAGGCGTGGGCTGTGCGTCCCCTGTATGTAGCCACCTCTCGTTTAGTTCTTGCAGTGTTCACTAGATGGCGGTACCGTCTCCTGTATGTCACCTCCTCTTGTTTAGTTCTTGCAGTGTTCACTAGATGGCGGCACCGTTTCTTGTATGTAGCCACCTCTTGTTTAGTTCTTTCAGTGCTCACTAGATGGCGGGACTTGTAGCTGATGATGAAAAGATGCAAGATGTTATAAACTAGACGGCGGTACTTGCAGTTGATGATGAAAGATGCGAGATGTTATAAAATAGGAATGATGTCACATATGGCACGTGTCATTGGTGGAAGGCAATCGTTCGATTTAGTGCGGCGACGTACGCTAGGGGGAGCATTGTAATAAAATCGAGTAGGCAAAATATACGGAAGATTCATGGTTTACCAGGTTTTCCTCCAGAGCTTCGCCCACTCATCATCATTCACTTCGTGGATATGGCGGCACTATTTTCAAATAGTCATGGAGTGAATTGACTAAAGGAGCCTATTGCCTCACGGATTCACCGCCGCGAATTTTTTTAGAATCCGTCCAGTACGAGCGGAGTTACGAAGATTTGTCACACGCTGCAATTACATTCTCTTTTCTCTCGTCCCGACGAAAGCGCTTGAAGCCAAGCAGGAAGGGATGTCACGGGAAAAGAAAATGCGTCACGCGCACCTCGTGACCTTGGACACTTTCTTTTTTTTCCCTTTTTAATCACGCGGCTTTTCAGTGTAATCACGCGTGCGCAAGTAAGGGCCTCTCGCGGCGGCCCCAGTAACGACCAAGCGTGCCATGCTTAAATCAGCCAATGGCTGATCAGTGGCTGTGGTGAGTAATCTCTGAGTTTGTGGCGTCATTTGTCGAAATAGTAAGCAATTTTTAGCTGACTTTAAGAATTTGTGGTGGATTCTAGTCTCGTGTTCTCGGGAGCCTCGACTACCGAGCGGTAGCATTTTGTGACCCTGCTCAGAAAGTGTGGCGGAGCCCCTTTAAAGGGACGGACAACTGGCCTGAACGTGTGATTAGATTCCAGTGGAAATGAAAAAAAAATTGAATTATAGCGACATATTCAAACATTGCTTACGCGGGCAAAGCGGGATTTGTATTTTGAAAACGTTTTTGAAAGTAACAGAAACCGGTATTTTGCATGTATATTCTATAGAGAAAGAGCCTTGGTTTATGGAGTCGATTACTGTGCTGTACGTAGTGATGTAGTCCGATGTGGCCATGCGCGCCATAATTAGTCGTCAAAATTACAGCTTGTGTTACTGCGCAGCCTCACTCAATTTTCTACTGCTTGCGAGCGAACTTGAAGGAGCTGCACGGTGAGAAGCGGCCCTGCCTTCGCGGCCGCCGGTGGACCATGTCGAGCCGTGGGGCATTCGCGTGGTGTGCACGCATGCGCAATAAACCACCACGCTCGAATATGATCTGCTCAGCGCTTGCTGCATATGTAGTGACGTGCGTATACGACTTCATATTCGCCGCAGATAGAAGTATTCGGGTTATGAATGTTTCGGGTGGTTTAGTTCTATGCGAAAACCGTAGCTTTTGCTAACCTTTGCCTTAAAATCATCGTAGTGTTCGAAGATAACGATAAATAAATTTATCCGAGTTAGAAATAATCGGGTTTCACTGTACTTTCTCTTTGACCAATTCTTCAGATAGCAAACTTAGGTAGGCATGCGAAAGAAAAAAAACGCCCTCAGTGCATTAATCACGTGTGAATTACTTCGTTATTTAACGGATTTTTGTTATTCACCATAATATTAGTCACTTATTCAGGTCGAGTCATGGATACTTTCTTGGACTACGTCGAAACAGACACGTTAGATGTATCAGTTTTCTCTACAGTGCGTCCACCGTTACTTCTCCCGACCGCCCTGTTCGTTCAAATTTCCGGGTTGTTTCGTTATAGCGAACTTTTACTCCATATAAGTACGAAACGACTGTAGTAGAATTGAAAGCTGGGCTAGTTGGTGACCATACCTGAACATTTTTGATAGCGCAACGGCGACGCGAAGGAAGAGAGAAGAAGGACGCACCACAGCGCTGTCCGGGTGTGTCCCCTTCCATCTTCCTTCGCGTCGTCGTTGCGCTGTGTCAAAAAAATGTTCAAGTACCGGAAATGAGGGTGTTGTAGAGATTACCGTAGAACCAGAAGGGCACCATGGTGTTGCACATGCCGGGCGAGGCCGGCTGCTCGGGCATGCGGTTCCCGTAGGGCGTCTCGAAGCGGTACCAGCCCTGCGCCAGCTCGTTGTCGCAGCTGCCGTTGTCGTTCGACGTCATGATGCTATTCATCGACCGGATGCCCGTCGACAGCCTCACCACGATGGGCCTTGCGCAGCGCATGTTCTCTGCGATGGAAGCGTATACGTCTTTCTTACCTTCCCCACTTTTAAAGGAGCTCTGACACAAAAAGTTTGCAAAAGAGATAAGTTGCGGGATAGATTAGTGTTACGCCGTATTTGTGTGGACGCACACGCTTTGGCATCTGCAGGGTTTTGTCTTTAAGGGGGGGGGGGGACAACAACCCTGTTGAATCATGGCACGAAGGGGGACGAGCGCTGCTGGGGCACGTGGTGTCAAAGACAGGGCTGTTGTGGCTTTGGGGAGGCGGTAAGTTCCCCCTTTGCTCACCCCATGCCGAAGACCACGGACACGCGCATCATCTACGAAATGCCCACGGATAATATAGCCTAGAACATCTTTAAAATAAATTTTAAAATGTGTGTCGCCCCACTTGCTGCGTATAGAAACGTAGCTTTGTTTCTCGTGTAAACAACCAACCATCACATGCATCACGAATTTTCGTGGGCAGCCGCGATCCTTGCGAACGCCCTCTCCTATAGCAGGCCTTTTCAACGGAAAGAAGTGACTGCATCGAACCTTTATTTCGAAGAAGAGGGCGCCTCTAGACAGCAGTTTGGAAGAGCTAGGACAGCCTTTTCGAGGGTTAGGCATACTTACAGCGTCTCAGAGGGAGACTTTGTTGAAAAGAGTTGTCAACGCGGTGCTTATGTATACTCGTAGTTCTGCGTGCCCACATAGCCAGCTATTATTACACGTAAATTACTCTGGGTCCCGCCTGTAAAGGCATATCTGGAGGAGGACGAGGTAATCGAAGTCCGGCTCCCATTTTACAACCGAGCATTGACAGAAATAGCGCGGAAAGCCTATCATACGCATTAACAAAATATGCGTAAGCGCCCCTAATGCTGCCGTACTGCTGCTCGTGCTGAAGACGACTGCGCCACTGCTGACTTAACCTTTTTTTTTCTTTGCTATCCAATTTTCCCCCATTCCCGCTTTCCACAGTCGCTGCGCCATGCTCCCTATACCGGGCTACAGAAATCAGACGCCTTCTTTCTCTTCTAACCACTACCACCACCACTCGGACCGTACGCCTCGCATAACGGAAACGATTTGTGAAAGCGTCTTGTCAGAAATCATGCTCGTATCGGTAAAATGTTTGCACGGTTCACGGCCGCCGAACCGAAGCCTGTGCAGCTCAGTACCACCAAACCTCGACTGCTAGCTATATATGCGAGTATCAGTAGCGTTGCCCCCCCCCCCCCCCCCGAAAATTAATTTTCAATTTTGCTTGCGTATATATGTATATATACATACGCTCGCAGAACATACATAAACCATAGTTGAACCCCTCCCCCCCCCCCTCCGCAAAAAAATTATGACTACGCCCCAGGCGAATATGATATGGCTCTGATTAGGAGGAAATAGGATACGTTGTTGGCATGCAGAGATATCAGATTATGCTCCAAGCGTATAACAGAATGGGTTCAGGCCAGTGCAGTGCTGCGACTACTTACGTATGTTCTCCTCTCTGACCACTAGAAGAGAAGGGGCGGGGGGTAAGAAAGTGATTTACAGATTCTCGCTGTGACAGAGCTTGAGATGCCGTATATATGTGCGATTCCAAAAGATATAAGCGAAGGCCGCCCCCTTCCGTTGTGCGCAGCTTTTCTCGCTCCAGACATGATTAAAACAAAATCTTACGTTACGCGAAGCATCACCAGTTTAGCGAGTTATAGCTCATGCCTAAATCACCATTCAAGGCCCCATAAAACACCTGCGATCATTTTTCAACATTTCAAGTAAACACGCGCACCTAATTTAGAACACCATCACGCTGAATTAGAAACGTGCCAATGCTACGAGTCGCGAATGTGCCACAAATTAAAAAAAAAAAACTATTCCACGCATTCTCCGGGCCTTTCAGTATCCCCAGCGTTGTGAGTGACGTCACCATTTGCGTACAGTCAAGTCCCATCCACAGAAGCACGTGGTCTCGCAAGCACGCACGTTCGCCATTCTTCTTCCTCGCAATGTGAAGAAGAGTACTCGACCAGGAGGAGAGAGATTGAAAGAAGAGTAGTGAAGGAAACGGTAAAGCGAGTGAGAGCCGTTTTCGTACCATCAAACGCTTCCAGCTCCTCTCTCACGGCATCGTTTCGAAAAATTCTCGCGGCTACGTGTCTTTAGGGGACGCGTGCACAACTGTGTATCGTCTATTGCTAGACTGCCCCAAGCACGACACACGTGGAAGGCGACTCGAACAGGAGCTCCACATGCTTGACTCGGAACGAACGTTTTTGTTGGTGAAAAATGCTGGACTAGGGTGGTCTAGGATAAAGCGCAAAGTGATTAAAATGTTCCAACGTTTCTTTGAGGACACAAAAGTTTGTGAAGAGTATTGACGGGACTGTATATCGAAAGTGTGCACCGCGAATGCGTGTTTGATCTGCCCAAACGAGAATTTTGAACCTATAGATGTAGGACTGTATATGTGCGTATATATTTTGTTTAATTTTTTTATATCGCTAGAGTTAAGTGGAAAGGGGTAGCAGTCACCAAGCAATGGTGACAATTCCTTTATTCCTTTTTCTATTTCAATGAAAAAAAAAACAGCAACAACTAAACATCCACGCCAGAGTTTAGGCACCCTTTAAAACGGGCTTTGCGTGGAGTACCGTACTGATTTCATCTCTCTATCTTACAGTGCATATGTACTCACTGTTGTGGAAAAGGAACATGAGCAAGGCTATGAGTAATCCGCAAAATGTCGCGCACATCAGGAAGACGGCGACGAAGGCTCCGAACTCCTTGCGACTCCTTTTCCGGGAGCTGCATGGCGAATGCAGAAGAAAACATAGTTTAGGTTGAACCAAGGCAGGTTGCTGTCTCTACGAATGTGCACTTCGACACATCATCATCCTCATCGGCGTGATTACGCCTCCACTGCAGGGCAAAGGTCGCTCTTGATTTTCCGCAGGTTAACTCGGTCCTGTGATATATAGCTGCGGTCACCGTTGTCCCAGCAAACTTCGTAATCTAATCTGACCAGCTACCTTTCTGCCACTCCCTGGTTCACTCGCCTTCTCTCTTGCCCCGCCACGGTGGTCTAGTGGTTAAGGTACTCGGCTGCTGACCCGCAGGTCGCGGGATTAAATCCCGGCTGTGGCGGCTGCATTTCCGATGGAGGCGGAAATGTTGTAGGCCCGTGTACTCAGATTTGGGTGCACGTTAAAGAACCCCAGGTGGTCTAAATTTCCGGAGCCCTCCACTACGGCGTCTCTCATAATCATATGGTGGTTTTAGGACGTTAAACCCCACAAATCAATCAAATCGCCTTCTCTGTTACATCTCCCTGTCCATTTATTCGACACATATTGGGACAATGTTGCTATCTGATGTATGTTCGCAAACGTATATCATTTCCCAATCTCGTGTCGTCGACACTGGCGTATCCACCCCGAAATTTTCTGTTTTGCACGTGAACACGCATACGCACACACAAATGCGCATACTAACATTCATAATGTACAGTCGGAACCTCCCCCCCCCCTTTTTTTTAAATAAAAAAGAAATTCCGACTTCGCCATCCATGCACGATGCACTTAAGCAAGCTCGATATAAGCAGTTAAAACACTGTCATACAATATTCCCTTTTACGAGGCTGCACGCCGCGCCCTTGCGTTTAGCAATGGACTCCTCGATCGGTAGCGCTCTTAGCGGGATGGTGCTAGAGGTGCAGTGGTCGATTTAGCGATTTCAAGTCGCTAATCGTCTTCTTGCAGCTTTCCAGCTCGGCTTGTTCAAACATTGCTTCTCCGCGTCTCCGAATATCGTTTGCCAGTCCCATAGGCGTGCTGCAGGCGCGCGCATAGAAAGGGGGTTGGGGAGGGGCGGATAGCCTAGTTACTTAAAAGGGGGCGCTAAGTCTGCCCCATGCATTGATGTAATAGAGAGGGGTCGCTGCGACACACTGGGAAAGGGGGACGCGCAAAGCCAACCTTGTATACATAGATATAATTACGAGAGGGGGCGCTGCGACGAACCTTTTCCCCCCTCCTCCCCCGCGTCCTCAATGGAAACCCCGCGGACGCCTTTGTGGGTCCGCCCTCTCGGACTTTTCACACGCGCAGGAGTAGATTGGTGGCAAGAACAATGGCCTGGTTGCTTTTGGTTGTCCCTAAGAATATTGTTTCTAGTTCACTGTAGCCGCAACGTTACAATTTTATATTTCGAAGAGCCGAACGTCTACTTTAGAAACCACAAGACACCAGACGCGAATATTTCCGCAGCTTTACGATAGCCTGAACATGAGATTTCCGTTTTTTTTTTTTTGAAACGCGGCAATAACCTGTACTGTGCAGTTACACCGAATACAGTCTCAAATACTTTCGAGCAATGGAAGGCACAGCTCGCCAGCTCTCACCCGGAGGTACAGCTTGCGCTCCTGGGTCATGTCAGACAGGCGGCAGCAGCCAGTGGAGCGCTGGGCTTTGGGCCCCACTCATAGAGCTCGTGACCGCCTGTCCGAAACCCTTACGAAAAAAGTTATCCTTGGTAGTTAGCCTAGAATCGGTGGGAATTTGAATTTTTTTCCTCCCGCCTATAGTGAGTCGTGTCTAAACTTTTGGCGCCGACTGCACGATACGTTCCAGCTATGAAGCAATGTGCCACTATTGTATTCGAGCGAATCTGACTGTGCCGGTACGTGTAACAAACCGTCTAATCTTGTCATAAAATTAAGGTGAATTAGTTCCGTCTTACCCATAGTTGTCTTCGTAATGGCTGTAGCGAGAATGGCCTCCTGCGGCAAAGGTTAGGTTACATGATAAATGAACGAAAGAAAGGTAACTTTAAGAGCTCGTTTTTTTTCTTTGTTGAGAACAGCGCTAATGAGAACTGACAGACAATAAAGTTAAGAACAGTGTAGAGGATTTTATTATGATGTAAATGTGAACAAGGTCAAACTGGGTGTGAAGTCAACTTGGCCGCCAGCAGGAACCGAACCATGTGAACTATGCAACCTTCGAATGCTCCATCCAGCAATTGTGCTATGGTGGCATTCTTCCATAACACAAAGCTATGTTGGAACACCGGCTAGATTTTCGCGCATGATTTGTACCCTCTGTAGCCTGTCAGTGTGAAAACTACACAAATACTCACTCGGAATACTGATGCACAAATCCACCAACAGGAAAGCTCCTGTTATCCATAATTACCAAAAGACAGTATCGTCACTCTTTGTCTACTCGTTTCACTTCCAGCAAGAGCTATTTATTACGTAAACCCAGAACTAATTATAGTAAGTTCACTGCTAATATCTCAACCACACAACTCTGGAACTCATTATCATGCCATATTAAGACTGTCATTTCCACGCATTCAAATGCAACCTTCGAATTTATTTGCACTTCGCGTAATAATTTCATCATCACAGATTTTAAGCCTTTTTACTAAACAAATCATGTTAGTGTCTAATGCTTCTTTCGTTGCAGTGTTTAGTTTGTACACGTATTCAGCTTCGTTATACATGCAAAGAATATGTTAAAGCGGCCCTGCAATGCTTTGCCAAGTAACCACCGAATAGCTTCATTTAATGCGTTTATTGCCCTACGAATCGACCACCGCAAAAAAAAAAACTAGAATCCGTAAATTCCGAGCGGAATTAGAGATTTTTCGAAGACTGTAATGGCCTCCTCTCTTCTCAGGTCGTGACGAGTGCGCTGGAAGCTAAGTAGGCTGGAAAGGCACGGAGGAAAGAAGTTGCGTCGCGAGCACGGGATGACCTTGAGCGCTTTGTGTTACTCCGAACGCGAGGCTTACTTTCATTGTTATAGTGAGCGCAGGAGGTGACCTCACGCGGCGTCTTCGGTAACTATACAGCTCACGACGTAGCCTCCGAGATAGCATGGAGGCCATGCTCATGATGCTCGAATACCGTGAATTTGGCTATATGCCGTGAATATAGCCGTGAATTTGGCTATATGGCGCGGTTACTTGGATATATAACATCATTTGAAGCAAGAGAAGGGAACGCTTTCTGGATGAAAATTAATTGTAGATTCCAGGCCGCGTGCTTCACTGTGATATGGCTGGCATGTTTCCAGAAGCCTCGACACAAATCGGCAGCGTGTTTTGAGCACACTGACACGCTGAAAATGTTTTGCAGGATTACGATCATTTACCAGCCCCCCCCCCCCCCCCCAAATAGTTTACTGCCGGTCAAGAACAAACGCAGTCAAAACACAACACATCAGTTCCCCGCCTCCCTGCAACTAGGAAAGAACCGTCGGTTGCCATGGTTATTCGTTATAGTGTGCATTTCAACACACAAAACGCGTCGCAGATAGCTACGCTTACAATTCTTACAAGCCACTTATATCACGTGCTCACTCCTGACCAGCCTATACACTCGCTATTGCGAAGATTTCGATCACCCTGAAGCTGACTTGATCGAAGAGCCACGCCGTCTGCAGGCGCGTATAATGATTCGAGAGAGTGGGTTTTCGAAATAAGTTGTACAGACCGTATGGCATGATGGTCGATGCGACAACAGCTCGGCGCGCAGTGTCACGTCTGCTTCTTCTTTTCTTTTCCGTTGGTAATGGCGATCATGTCAAAAACAATGTTGCCCACGCATCTTGCGGAATTCACCGATAATCCGGAACTCTATGCTGGATGTACAAGGTTAGTGATATTTCATTATGATAAATATGGTAAAATGAGCCAAATACATTTTCTGGAAGAATCAGACTGATCTGCAGCCAGTGACCTCTATAAGCGAATGTCCAAGGTCCTAATTTTCTCGCTGGACCCATATTACAATTGATTGATTGATTACTTACCTAATATATATAAAGTTAAAAAAACGTATTTTAAACAAAATTTATCAATTTTTCATACGTATTTCCTAAATTTAAAACAGTCGTTCTCAGTCATGGATGGTTCGTGATCCCATGTCGCGAAGCAATGGAAAAGATGGGAGATTCGTTGCAATTAAAACGAGAGAAAGAGAGAGAGAGAGAGAGAAAAGATGGAAGTCATGAATTAACTCCACAGCAGCGTGTAATATGTGCCTTTTTCTTCCTGGCAAAGAATGCATGGTCAAACCAAAGTTCTTCACCAAATAGATCTCAACGGCTTTTCAATAAAGTGTGTGGTCTGCACCAACATATTCAGCCTGTTTCTATAGCTATATGTTTTCTATGCAAACGCGCAAGCCTCTAGAAGTACGCTCGCGCGCGCATATGTCGTCGGAAACTGCAACAGGAGCTTTACAGCCATGTCATGCAGAGGGGGTAACACAGGTGAGCTCCGCCACGATGCGAAAATTTTATGCGGAAAAACATGCCAAAACTCCGAAATCAGGAGGGGCCGCCCTCTCACTATATATAGAGGTTCTAACGGGACACAGTGCGTATCCCCCCCCCCCCCTCCAAAAGAAGTTTTTTTTTTCTTCAGTCTATGTTACGCGGACTACCGGAAACAATTCAAGGCAAGAAAAAGAGGCACAGTATGCAAACTAATATCTCAAACGACGGTTGCACAAGAGCAAAGACATCGCGCGGGAAATTTCATTTTCAAAGGGTAAATGCTTGTCAGGGAACGGGAACATAAACCTGAAAAAATGACAAAATTTTCCACGATAAATGCAAGCTTTGTCTTACAGTGCTCTGAATACTCACATGATTACCACCCCCGACTATTCCCCCCCCCCCAAAAAAAAAGAACGAAAAACACCATTGCATAACTTTTGTTCTACTACTTGGCAATAAATAAATAAATAAATAAATAAATAAATAAATAAATAAATAACCACCGCCTTCGTTGCCCCCGTTCGCGCGCTTTTACAGGGGTATAAAACGTACAACGTGCGGCGGGATATTATCGATCTGGACTTTATACAAAGCCTCATGGCGATGCCGATGACGAACACCCATTGAGAGTGTTAATGTAATTGCTATGGCAATAAAATTCATCTCAAAAGTTTCGGTCGTTACGCCTAAGCAGCTGCGGGCCGTTTTCTTTGTTCGCACAACAGCAGGTAATGTTCGATTTTGTGGCACACTCCTAAAGAGGCCCTGAAACACTTTGTCAAGTAACCATGGAATGAATTCACTGAAAGATCTTAGTGCCTTCTGAATTCAACGCCGCAAAATTTTTAAGAATTGGTCCAGTGCGAGTGGAGTTACAAAGATTTGTCGCATGCTGCAATTGCATTATCTCTTCTCTCGTCCCGACGAAAGCGCTGGAAGCTAAGCAGGGAGAAATGGCAGGGGCAAGGAAACTACGCCACCCTCGCCTCGTGACCTTAAGCGCTTTTCTCTTTTTTTCTTCGAATGCGCATCTTTTTCAGTGTGATTGCGTGCGCACGCGTGGACAAGTCGCGGCCTCCCGCGGCGATCTCTGTAACGACCGAGCGTGCCATGTCCAAATCAGCCAACCTCTGATAGATGGGCTTGCTCCGTGTGATTTTTGAGCGTCTTCTTTCGTTTGTTGATAGAAGAGAAAACAATTTTCAGCTGAATTTGATAATTCATTGTGAATTCCAGGCCATGTGCTGCGCTATGACATTTGGTTCTCGTGTTGTCGGGAGCCTATGCTACCAATCGGCAGCGTTTTCTGACCATACTCAAAAAGTATTGCAGGGCCCCTTTAAAATACGGCTAAACGACACTTTGAGTGACAAAAGTGCGAGTTTTCAATGGCACTGAGCAGTTTGCTGTTGTAAAATTACTAGCTTCAGAATTGATGCCCACGAACGCAGAGGCAGGTAGCAAAGAGGCTCAATATAATACCAAAAATATAACTTAAAAAGTGACAAGGCAGTTTTTTTTTTCATGGCGAAGCTCGAGAAGTTATGCATGACATCATCATCCTTCCTTCCTTGTTGCCTTGATACCTGGTCGCTGCTGACCCACAGGGCGCGGGTTCGAATCCCGGCTGCGGCGGCTGCATTTCCAATGGAGGCGGAAATGTTGTAGGCCCGTGTGCTCAGATTCGTGTGCACATTAAAGAACCCCAGGTGGTCGAAATTTCCGGAGCCCTCCACTACGGCGTCTCTCATAATCATATGGTGGTTTTGGGACGTTAAACCCCACATATCAATCAATTGATACCTGGTCCTATGACGATTGGAACACAGTGCATGTGACAACTCAAATGGAGCTAAAGAATAGATAAAAATAGAAGCGGCCTAACACGTGATCGTTACGCCAGAGGTCATGTACAGAGCAGTCCAACGTTTGTAGACCGTATTCAGAGGCATAGATTATGGGGAGAGGTAGGGGGTCCTTACGCTTTTGTGTTCAACCTAGGGGGGGGGGGGGCGTTTGTCCCCCGATTTTGAGGGCACGTTAAAGAACCCCAGGTGGTCAAAATTTCCGGAGCCCTCCACTACGGCGTCTCTCATAATCATATGGTGGTTTTGGGACGTTAAACCCCACGTATTTATCAATCAACCCTTTGTCTCCCTTGAGCTTTACCTCTCTAACATCCTATTTCAAATCTACAGTTAAGGCTATGGCACACTCGCCTTGAAATAAACTGCGAAATCTGCAGCCCTTAGGTAGAAACGAAGTACAAGAGCGAAAACTATTATTGGTTTCAAAGAGCACTGTAGACATCTTGCTTTCTGTAATGCTAAGGGAGATCTATAATGTGCAGCAGGTGTTTATTATGCACGCCTTTTGAAGCGCAAGCTTAAGAATCCCCGATAGCCTGCTGTTATTTATTTATGTCGGCGATTTAGTGGAAAGCGCTGACAATGAAGCATGGATTCGATTGCTCCAGTATAATTATGTCATTAAAATCACTGGCGAATATAAACACGCCTTACAAGAAAGATTCCATTGCTAAATCTTGGGAGGCAAACAGTATGCACGTTTGGAGCGGATCTTCCACGCGTTAGTGCAAAAATTAAAAGAAAGGAAAAATGCTATCATTTTTTTGCTGTTCGCATTTATAAGTTGCTCGAAAATGCTAGCCTTTATAAGTGTTGGTGCACCCAAGGCTCCAACTTCAGGTCACGGTAACCGCATCTGAACAAACATCCTCGCCAGTATACACTGCCGAAGACCAAAGAGACCCTGAAACGGTTTTGACGATTTTGTACAAGCACATGGGTGGGTAGACCAAGTCTGAAAGGTAATTTACAGTCTGATTTAAGCTCTCTGCGTAAACTTTGTAATTTTTTACAACACTATTGCGGCGAATCGTACTGCGGTTCAGCCAAACGTGCGATATCCACTGGAAGTGCGACGTCACCTATAGGCTGCTGATCTGATTGGGTGTGGAACGTGCGCAAGTTCGGCGGTTGGTTGGTGGCATGCACCTCTCGGAGCAGAGATAGAGTGTACTAGAAGTGTCTTCTAGTACACTGTAGCAGAGATATCAACCGCTCTGCGACCTTAGTCTCTGTTGCCAGATGGCGTGCGTGATGCCGGGCGCACTGAGCTATGATGTCCGAGATTTTGTGCAATGGCGCAACCTGTTGGCGTGCAATCTCGGAGGTCATGAGTGGGTGAAGCTCGAAACTTCCAGCTGCGTCCAGTGCGCTCATGAGAGCTCTGCGAACAGCAGTGACGCCAGCGTGTCTCATGAGTTGAGGAGCCAAGGCAGGAGTTAAAAGGAGAGTATGATATGATAGTCCATAGCTGCCTTGCGCTGTAGGGCGTGTCACCAAATTTGTGGTGCGAATGGCTTGACGATTCTCTAACCTAAACGCTGACAAAACATCAAAAAAAAAAAAACGTTTCAGGGCTCTTATAGAGTTGATTTCTATGACAGAGCGAATCTCCAACAAAATATTTCTTTGTGGGTCTTTGAAGGCTTCCTCGCGAACTTGTACACGATGCGTTTGTGAATCACAGTACCCTCATTCACAGCGTAGTTGCGACACCCAAAAAGCAGGCACTTCAAAAGTTGCGCTAATTTTGAAATGTTGGCATAGGCTAGCGTCAACGTATCTGGGCAACGCAAATGTCACGTCGCTCATATCTAGCTCATACCTGAACCAACCCACGTCGTGCGTCTCAATATAACCTCCAAAACCTCGCTGACACATTGAGCCAGGTTGAGCTACTAAATATAAGCTTCTTTCAGCGCTACCAGTCGCTGTTTGGTTTCTACGTGCTTTCTTCGCTTTGTTCACCATGCCTAGCGACAACGCTGATCGCGCGCTTGGCAACACTGAGCCATCAGCTGTGTGTGTGTGGTGTTTTAATCGTTTCAATCTTCTAATCCCTTTGTCAAACGTCTCTTCCCGGCGCGTTGTTGTCGGCTTGCGATGCGAATAATTCGCTCCCGTTTACCACTAACACTCTGGTTGAACTTCTGAACGTGGTCTTGCACCGTGTGTTTGGCCGGGAGGCACTTTTGTCTGTTAAAAAAAGGTTTGTAATCCGCATCTCCATTGTTCGCGGTAACCCCATCATTGCGCTATAATGCCCGCGGACGTTGACAGCTCGTGAATGTCACGTTTAATGGCCATGGCCCCGTTTGATGTCGTGAACGACATCGGTTTAAAAATAGTAAGCCTCGGGCCGCGTTGTTACCCCGCTTCAGTGCGTTGCGCCAACGCGTTGTTGCATCGCTGCGTTGTTTTCATTGTTGAACCGTCAGCGCTCGTTCTGTCCTTTGTGGACGACGTTCGAGGGAACCGTTCTTTCGCAGGTTCATGGCAGCGGAGGAAGACCCCATACATCCACACTGCCTAAACTGCGTGAACGTTGCCAAATGTTCGGCGAGGCTGGAGAAAAGAATCAGCTGCCAAATCGTGCACTGCAAGCTTGAATGCGGCGCGAGCTTCCATGCCTGCAAAGGCGATGAGCACCAGCTGCTCTGTGCCAATGTCAAGGTGAGGCGAACGCCGTGTGCCGCTTTATTTACTTTTTGCTTGTTGATCGGTTGGTCACTGCGTTCCCTTTGTGACAGCGTAGTCACCGTTGTTACTTTCGCTCAAAGGTGACTGCCCGTTGCTCTTACTAATGAAGAACCTCTTAGCAGCTTTGCATACGGTGTCCGAAAGTCTCAGTGCTTGTAAACCATTGAGTGCCAAAAATTGAACTGTCAGTTTCATGGAGTACTAGGGCAATTCGGCGTGTACGACATGAAACTGCGGAGTTTCGTATCGTTAAGTCATGTTTCATCTAAAGCAGCTGACAAAAATTGCTGAGCAGCAGTCTGATCTTTTATAAAATGGTCCGAATTGCTGTTTAAGCGATGTAGGTGTGTATATTTGGCACGACCATAATTTCAATGTGTGTGTGTCAGACTTCTGGAAAACAAACAGAAAAAAAAAACATGATTTCAGACCTGTCGATTTATCCACCACCATGTTGGTGCCAAACGTCCCAATCTTTTCTATGAAGTTTTTTTTTCCAATACATGAAGGTTGATGGAAGTTTCACGAAAAATAAGCTTGCATACAATTTAAGCTGACCTTATCGTCGAAAACACCAAATGACTGAACATTCAACAGTTGTGTGTTCACAATAGTCTTCAAACTCTTCGAAGCTTTCCAGTTGTGAATACATGCCAGATTCTTGAAACAAGCCTGTTTTGACAGGTTTCTGAAATGAAAAAGAAATGGCAATGGCAGAATTGCAGAAAAAAAATGCACTACGATTTAAGAACGTGACATCGCTTGTCACTCTGTGCTGTACCAAAACTTGTTGCTGTCTAGCATAAGACATACGTAATAACAAGCATAAGCATTCTACAAAGCCATGTGCTCAGGGACGATTTGGTGTTTGGCATACCCCTCTCTCTTCCCATCCTCTTAAGGTTTTTGTTGTTGTGTCTCTGAGATTTAACAAGAAATATCAAACTCGAACTAACAGTGTTAATATACTTGTTAATTCACATGCGAGGATGCCTGCGGCTATGATAAATGTTAGGGCAAGTGCATATATGGAAGTACAAACATTTCGGTGGAGTGCCATACTCAATTGCATCCTAAGAAAAAAATCTAGGCTTGACCCATAGAAATACAGCATGCCTGCTATTTCACGTGTGAAAGACAGTCACGCTAGTTGGTTTTTTTTCAAACTCTAAGTACCTTACCGGCTAATGTAAATTATGTGCATATTAAGCGTTAAAAGTTTGTGGCACTACTTAAAATGTTATGCTTGCCTGAGCAGTGATGTCAGAATCTCTGATGAAATTCATCGACACTATCAGTTTACTATAGAGAACCAGCGACACAAGCACATGTCTGCATAGAAAAGTCGACTATCTGAAACTCTCGAAAAGCTATTGACATCACAAAAATGAATAAGTGCTATTGAGTGGCGCATATACGCAAATTCTCTGTTTGAGGGAAAGCAACAACTGTGGGGGGAGCTGGGCTGAAATTTTTTCTTGCGTTGTAAACGAGTAATAGCAAACTACGTAATAGCAAACGGGGTTGTTCCTACAAACTTCATACGATTGGGCAGAACAGTGCAAATTGTAAGACAGTTGGCTCACAGGACATTGCAATGGCTATCAACTAATCTACCTGTTGATAGCTAGCACTGCGTGTTGTGCATTCACTGTCCAGTAATGAACCGACTGAACCACATAAGAACGCTTTCTAACTCTATACAACTGACAACCCTTGAGTCATTGTCACTTTCTCTTTTCTTGCTACAGGTGCCATGTGCCAACGCCGTCAATGGCTGCCCTGCATGGATGCTCCGAAACCAGCTCGGCAGCCACCTGCAGCACTGCCCCGCGAGCCTCGTGTTCTGTACGGCCGAGTGGAACCGGTGGGGCTGGCGTCGCAGCGAAACTGTGGGCGACCCACAATACGTGCATCAGCAGTGTGCTGATCGTTCAGGAAGGCTCCAGTTGGACTTTGCTCTAGCCATGCGGGACCTGCGGAGCCTCACCGACGAGGACATCCGCCGTCCAAAAGAGATGGAAGAGGCAGACAAGAAGGGCACTGAGGCACATGTAAGCATGCAGTGACCATGTTTCAAATGCAAAGAGCATCGATTCATATAGCACAATAGTGTTTCATACAGGCGATGGGCGCTTATTGATTGATTGATTTGTTAACAGTGGAGCTGTTCAAGCTTTTCTTTCTGCTGTTTCGTTTGAGTAGAAAACTAGGCAGCGTCTAGCACATGCAGTGTAGTTACCCAGTTGGCATGCAGTGTAGGAGTTTTTTCAGCATGTGTGCCTTCTGAAAAGGAGAGAAGCACTGACTAGATAAGTGGAAGAGAAAGAAACAGAGATGGATTCAGATAACCTTGCTAACTGATATAGTGCTCATTATGACAGTGCTGATAAAACCTCACCAATTATGACCAGGTTAATTAAGACCTTGCTAATGAGACCTAAGCTTGTTAGGACTTTGCCAATAAACTATTGGCAATATAGGGTTAAAGCTCCCGAGGTTCAATTGAAATTTCCTTTTATCGCAGGCAGGCGTTGGATCCACTGGTAGCCATCATTACCCGTACAACGGCAGCTATGGCATGGGTGTCCCAATCGCGAGTTTGTTGAACGGTTACATCAACATGTGCGAGGGAAAGAACTCTGAACTGTCAACCGCCATCACGGAAGCTGAGAGAGAGCGCCTCGGGTTAGCCAAGAGAAAGCACATTGAAGAGGAAGTCAGGAACATGCGATTGGCCGGGGCACGCCATGCTCTGAGGCGTGATCTTGACCTGAGCACTGAGCTGTGCGTAGAGTTCCTGACGCGGTACCAGGTGAAGCCGGACACGATGTACACATTTACGTGCTCACAGGTGAGTGTCGCACATATTTTGTGCTTGCTGCATGCGCTGTATGCATCACTTTCAGTTGTGCCAACAATGGCACCATTGTTGTTGTTGTTGGGTCGCATTATACTTGCATCACCTTGTATTAGGGGGTAATAGGTAGGTTAGCAGGTGTGACATCGAAATGAAGTTGAGCACTGAGTTTAAGTGGCTCAGCAAGAACACGAAGTTTTTAGAGAAGGGGCTCTCTCACTACTAACTTTTTCATCTGTGACTGAGAGAGGTTCCCCTCTTTAAATCTTGTCTAGTTATCCTTCATATGCAGGAGGGGGGGGGGGGATGCTTGCTCGACATCTCACCGTAAATCTTAGTGTATCAACAGTACAAGTTGTGATCAACCGATCTTGTTCAAACGGGCTTCTCATGTTTAGATACTTTGATAACTCCCAATGCTAAATTCTGTGTGGTGTTTTCCGACGCAACCTTAAACAGGGAAGACAAATTGTACAAGCTCAGTATACTTTGATTCATGCCCATGCATAAAAATCTGTATTTTCTCGCTCATAACCCATGATAACAATGCAAAAAAATTTGGAGCTCATTGCGCTTAGCTTAAAAGTTGCGATTTGGGTTATACAGAAATTAGTTTGGGGCATGTCTTCACGGCAGTGCTTTACTGCAATGCAAGAAAGGTCGAAGTGGCTGCGACGGAGGTAACTGACTAGATAGGGACAGAGGAATGACACTGTTGGCTCAAACTGACTGAAAATAAAACAGTCTTTGACCATAGTTAGCAGGGATCGTTTCCATGAATGTAAAAGTAATTTTCCTGGTTGAAATTTATAGAAAATATGTGGTGATATTTTTTCGTATATTTTTCTGCAAGGGTGTAATTGGAGACAGGGGTTGTATGTAGGGATGAGTGTTATATCAGCAAATACGATATACCTCCGATAACCCATTTGTTCACAAAGGGTAACACATTCATATAACTTTTAAAGGGACGCTAAAGGCAACTATCAAGTCAGCGTTGATTGTTGAAATAGCGGTCCAGAAACCTCGTAGTGTTACTTTTGTGTCAAGGGAGGGCCTATTTTGAAATAAAATCATGTTTTAGTGGCCCGCATCGGGTTAGCGCACTTAAAATTACCCGCCTCAAGAAGCGGACCGACCAGACCTGTTGCCGTGCACAACGTTGCCCGGCTTTACTTCACCAGTAGCAGCAAACCAAACGCAGCGGAAGCCACAGCAGCAACAAAAGCCATTGATCAATTTCCCGCCATTGCCTCGTGAGATTTCAGATGTTTTTGGTTCAACTGCACCCCGCTAGATGGCACCACCTGTCCAGTGTCTCTACGCGAAAATTGAATTTTTGAACCACTCGCGCCATTCCCCATAGTAACGTCGAGCGGTTATTTTTTCTATGAATCAAACAAAAATGAACAAGCAGCATTTTATTGTGCCTCTTGATACAGGGAAGGTTCTTTATTTAGTGCAGCTAGATCGATTACTAGTGATTAATTGTAGGCAGTCTGTCTGAGGTCATCTGGATCATTTTGAAAATGTCCTACTGAGGCGGTGTTCTTGTGCACTTACCTTGATTTCTCGATAAGTAGGGCACTGTTGTTGATAATATTGTTGTTTTAGATGTTGTCATACATTGAGCTTTCACTCTGATGTAAATTGTAATTCGACTTTAGTGTCCCTTTAAGGGGGGACATGGCACCAAATTTATGTTCATTTGTTTGATGGATTTTGCTGAGTCTATATGTAGTCTTTTTTTGGCAATGCAAAATATGCCTTTTTTTCACTTTCTTTCTTTTTTTCTTGCTGTGTGCTTTTCTATCACTTTTTGTGTATGTTTTTCTCTATCTCCTTGTAGTTCTCTCTCGATCTTTCTATATGCTTATGTCTTTTCTCCATTTGTTTTTTTTCCTCTTTTTTTGTGTACTCGTTCTATCGTCTATGCCAGACGAATTGTTTCATGTGTTGTGGAAGCGAAGCAGAAGATGAAGAGGTAGATGACACCGCATGTTGGTTGTTAACGACAGGGACCTTACTTTTGCACTACTCGGTGTAACAGCTATATTGTAAGAGAATTTTTAAGATCAGTGTCCTCCCTAAATAAGGCTAAAAACGGGTACCACCCTAGAGTTGATACACACATTCGACTTCTGTATCAACAGGCTTCTTCCCATGCTAGAAAGGTGGCCTCAAAGTAAAAGCTCAGTAGCACTGGGAAAGCCTCAGCAGAAACCAGAATGCAGTTGACAAAAGCTTATTTATCACTATTTCTGGTGACGCAGCATTTTAAAAATTTCATTAATTGCTTATCTGGGAGTCATTAGAATAAATATTCTGACTCGGACTAAAAACTTCACAAGGTCCCCAAACAAGCTATTCATTCAAGTCTCTTGGGGCTTAAGCACCAGAGTGTGTCCTAATACATAATGGGCTGTTGCGTTTGCAGGTCTTTCGACGAGACGAATACGCCTGGCATTATCAGAATGTCCACAGGGACATACACTGTGGCCTCAACGGCTGGCTGGAGCACCGGTGTCCGTTGGCACAGTATGGCTGTACCTACTCGAGGAGGATGTTTCACCCGATATCGCCAGGATCTCAACTTGTCTTCAGTGAAGTGCTGGAAAGCTTTGGTGTTTCTTTCCCGTCATTGGTCACGGAAGCTAGGCCAATTGAAAATGGCGACACGAGCGAACGGTGAGTTGCGTAGAAGCCGAGGGCGGTTCAATTTCCCCAATTTTTCGAAATGGCGCTTTGTTGCGAAAATTGCTTTGTTGTCACGCTTTGTTGCGAAACGTTGCTTTGTTGAGAAACTTTTTTCACTGACAAGATTGTGAAAAATTGTTTCTTGCTAATAAGATTAGGAATGTTGGAACTTCCAGTCACTGCAGCCACCAGGCCTGTGGCCAGGAATTTTTTTTAATTGGGGGGGGGGGGGGGGGCTTGACACCCCTTTCTATCAGACTTAGGGGGGGGGGCAGTAGAATTGAAAGTTATCTTTATGGGCTTCTTAGATGCTTATGGCAACAATGCTTTCTGTTGTGTATACACAAGAGTGGCGCACTCCAAAATTAGTATAAATCGGTGGAAAGCATTCACTAATTCGTAAGCTTATGCATCGTGCTAACGTAGTGGCTATGGCGTTGGTCTTGGTGACTGCATTTCAAGGTGGGGCGGAAAATAAGAGTTCAAAGAGAAAAAAAAGTGTAGTTATATTCAGGCATATATTTAACAACTAGGCAGATGAACTGAATGTTAAGTTTCCCGCTGCAGCATGCGTCTGGATCAAATTGTGTTTCTGGCACGCAAAACCCCACAGTTCAAGTTTCTGAAGCTTATAATCGTAACTAAAAAAATTTTTGTAAAAAAACCAAGTCACTTGAACAACCAACAAACACTGAATTTATACCAACTAGTTAAGTTTCTTGTTACACCAAAAAGTGATGAGGCCAGGAAAAATTGGGGCTATACTTCTAATAATGGCTAAGCTGTTAGAACAGGACAGTAGACTCCCTTTAAGATGAACTCCAAGGGACCACGATCAATTGCTAATCTTATCAGCAGTCAATTTTCTCAGAAGTGCCCCCAAAAACCAAATGCTAACATGTCAAATACACCCAAATACATACGTTGCTTGAAAACTCTGAATGAAGTGTTGTTACGATAGAGAGGAAAGCAACAAGAAAATGCATTTGAAGCATTTATTTGGCTCAGCTTAATAAAAAGTACGCTTTCAAGTAGAGTATTTAGACTAATATAACGAGTACTCAATTTGGCGAGTTCATAATAAGTATTCTCATGAATTAGTTGCTACGATTTTTTAACAATAAAACTGTAGCACGACCTTATTTTGATGATTAGAAAAAGATAAAAAGGGAGAGACAAGCACAATTTTTCTTCATAGAATGGAAAATTTATTCTTCTGGCTGTTCACCTTCTGAGAGGCTGTTTTACTGGCTTTGCTATCACTTTTAAATACGCCTCAATTACATACCTCTACTTTGACACAGCCAATATACGCAAGTTTCTTATGAAAGCCTGCAAGCGATTCTTTAAGGTTCGGTTATTTTCTTATTTTCAGCCCGCGGTAACTTTTTCTGAACGACATGCTGCTGATGATCTTTGTTTACATCACTCACGATCAGAAGCATCGGACACATGAAAAAGACACAACGCAGCTATATTTAGTGTGCAAAATTACCCTTTTTTGTCGTGCACTTTTATAATGAAAATTGCGCATCACAATTGCTGCGTTTCACTGGGAACAGATACAACACACACAGGCCCTATGCAGAACAACGGAAACTGACCACAGCATGTGCTCGGGCGCCACTGTGTGACTGCGATGACAATGCATCTGACTCCCCTGAGGAGTGCTAATGCCGCATCTGAGGTTTCGGTTTCATGAGGTTATAATGAACAGACATTTTTTGTACCCTTTCTCACTTTCATTTGGCCTTTTTTTCACCCTCCTTCCTTTGCATTCCCCCTCTAGCCAAGCTCTTGTGTTCTTCTGTCTTGTACTGTACTCCAGTTGGGGTACCGAAAAACGCGAAGAGAATACAAAAGGGCAAATGCCTTTTGTTCTTTTTTGTTGATAAAGCCTGCCCTTTCTCTACCTACAGGGAAATACTACCAGCTTTGTGCGCTGACCTTTCTTTTCCGCATGTATCGCTTCCTCCCTCCACTTTGCAATTTGCTTTCGGTTTGCTTTGAGTCTGCACCAGGAAGTTTTTCGTTTTTATTTTGCTTTTTCTTCTTTGCCTGAATGCCCCCATCAAGACTATAATGTTCATTGCGGAGAATCCCCGTCATTGTCGGTCGCAGCGATAGTTCGTCTTTACAGAAGAGGCCTGTTACGCGGTTTCGTCTTTAGCAGATATATTTTTTTTTTGCGTTGAGTCTATGGGGAAACCAAAGAAACACTACCGCGTTGTTCGTCTTAAGCGAAAATTCGTCTTAACAGAGTTCGTCTTAACGGCAGTATACCATACTATTGATTATAAACAAAAAATTGTGAGAGGAGACTCAAGAGGTAACTCGAATATGAATGTATTGTGAATCAGTACTATTGTGAATTTTTCAATGTAAGCAGCTTCACAGTTACACGATGTTGTGTCTAATTGTGTGCACAGTTTCCCTTGTAGCAGTAAACTTCCGCTTCAAACGCCAGGTTTCTGCTCTAAATTGCAATTGTTGTTTCACTCAAAAAGCAGTTCTAAAAGCTTGCATGTTTCTCCCACCACTGGCAGTGAGGTGCTGAAAGCTGTCACACGGTTGTCAGTGGAAGAAGCGAAGCCTAACGGGATGGGTGATGCGCATGAGGGGTGAGTACTTTAGCAGGACATTCCATCACTCTCACTAACTGATGCAGTTTCAGCCGGCTGTGTATTCAGATTAAGTGAAGCATTTGGAATGGTATTGATGCTCATGTTTTTTTATACAGTCGAATCTTATTATAGCAAACCTCAAATTAACCATTTGATCACGTCTGCGAGAGTTGATCATAAGCTCAAAGTTAAAGGAACTTTGTGTAAAAGTAAGGGGAGGTGTGATTCGGAAAAAAAGTATCGTGTATCTGTAGTGTAGGGCAAGGAAAGTTTTGTTGTGGGTATGTAGGCTTCTATGCCGATTTGAAATATGTAATTAATTTTATAGTAAGTTGCGCAGTTTTAGTTTTATGCCATGACAATGTGTAATGTGTTCGTCTTGAACAAACTTTTCGGGCCACTAAACATCTATGGTTCTCGGCTGCAAAGGGTGCCGCAAGCACGTCTCCGTGAACAAAAGGGTTCACGGCGGCATGCCGCTGTGGGAAATGGGCACTCATTGACTATCCTGTGTGCTCTCATGATCAGTGAAAACAGGGCCCAATTGCTTGAGGAAGGGCAAACTCCGCTGGCGGTGACTTCGAGAGGTACAGGTCCGCATAGTCGACCACATCACACCGCTCTTCAGCCTATTGTTCGGAAGGGGCACCGAAAAGTAAGCGTTTGCCATGGGCATAGGGCACTGTTGGCATGTCCGGGCAAGCTCTAAACAACGGAAGCTGACGGACGGAAAGAAATGCGTGCTCACTCTTCGTTGACCAAAGAGGTTTCTTTGACTCCCGACACACACTCGCGAAACATCCCAAGAGACTCTAGCACAGCGCCACCATCGACATCCGGGTCAAAGGGGTCAACGAAACTCCCACTCCCCCAGCGCCCAAGGACCGCAGAGGAGGGGAGAATATGTTAGGACAGCGAACGAAAAAGCCCGCACAATAGTGGGGGGCTAGCCTCAATTCCCACAGTACATGTATTTTCGACATTTATGTAACAGAGTAACAGTGGTAGACAACCTTATATAACGAATTTTCGTCACTGACAATCTAAGAATTTTGCCCCAGATTTTGTCATGTTGGCAAGATCATACTTTGTCGGCACGGTTGCCTTGCCGCCGCCAAAGCACAAATTGGGGGTGGCGCGAAGCGGTGGCGGCGCCCACAATGCGCTCGTGGCACCAGCGATTCCCAAATGAGAGCAAGTGCATGGGTGTGCCAAAAGTGGGCAGGCAGGCCTGAGTTCCTTGAGCCGGCGTTGCCTCCGTTTTTGCCGCCGCTGGTGCATATGCCCATGTGCCCTCTCCTTCCCATCAAACCAAAAACCAAAATAAGAAAATGACTTTTGCGTTAGCAGTGTCACTCTTCGATTGTTGCAGAAGTCTCTAAGTGAAACGGGTGGTGTCACTTTGCGCTCTTTCACATTTACTTGGCGTCATATATGGGGCCGCCCTGCATATGGAGTGCACTTTACCGAATAGCTTTCTGCAATATCTAATTCGTTCGCTCTTCATTTTCACTTCTGTGCGCACGTGCAAGGGTTCGCTGCGAGCGCATGGAGTGGCCCCCAACGACGTTACGCTTTTTTTTTTTTTTATGGGGACAACCGTGTCCTTACTATCGAGCAGATGTCAGATTAGGCCCTGACAGAAACTATTCGACTCCACTGTGACAATGATGGTTTTTTGGAGGTTGGTTCATCACGCGCTTTGCTGTCTACAGCTGCGCGTTGAATTCGCGGGATCGTAGCCTTCATGATTAGCCGATTAGCTCTGGCAACCCAATGACGTGTTGAATGCAATAGCAACAAATTGTAATATTATAGGAAGTGAGGCTGGCAGCCAACTCTTTTGGATCCAATATCGCGGCACTCCTACAAAACACTGGAGTAAGCAAATGCGGCAACTCCTGGGAGAAGTGGTCTTTACACACAGTCTCTTCATGTTGAAAGTACACTCATGCTTGCCGAGATAGCATGTGTGTGGCAGCGATCGCGACCGCGCCCTGAGAATCGAAGTTCACTATTACTACTCTGCCCTGTGCTTTTTCATGCTTCTTTATTAAAACGGGCGGTTTCCTTTCTGTTTGAGCATTCGATCGCAGTTCTAACATGCGGGGGGATGTTATCACATGCGCCCTCCAGGCGACAAAGATAGGCCAGTTCATTTGATCTCTGCTTCAGCAGTGCTCGTACGCTTTTACCGCTCGTAAATGTTAATATGCATGGGGGCAGGTTATCAATTTGGACTTGTTACGGAACATGTTGGCAACGGGGAAAACCCACCAAGTGTGTCTATATAGTTTCTATGGCAAGATTAAGGCAGTTTTGTACCACTAAATGAGTGTTTTGAGTTAGCTCTCCTTTCAGTTCCCCTTGTGTTTAACTTGTTCATTTATTTTTCAAATTTTCTTATCTAGCCAGCATATAACGAAATCCTCTCTATAACAATACAGTAGACTCGTGTTAAACGAAGCTCTCTTAAATGAAATTGATGCTTAAATGGAACAACTGCCACTATTATGTTTGGTTTCGTAGATGAATAATATACCCCTGTCTAATTTTCAGTAAACAAAACTTCTCCTAAAAGAAACACATTCTCCTGATTACTTCAGGTTTCGTTTAAAAGGAGTCTACTGTATAATAAATTTTTCCAGAAATTTGTCACTTTGGTTGTATTCAGGTTTAACTGTACATCATTTACCACTGGCTTACTGTCAATAGACTCAAAATAATCATTCTTGAACAAAGCATGTACTTTTTTTCGACAAGCCATACAAGATTTCCCTAAACATGACATGTGGCTTGATCAATAGAGGGGTGGGTACACTGAAGCACATACAGTTGGATAAAAGGGGCATTCCATAATGTTTCTGGCTCCAGTTTCACCCTGAAGTAACAGGATCGAATTGCTGGTCCTGTCATGCTTGTGAATTCGGTTCCTATCGAAATGTGCACTGCCACTATCACTTTGGACAGAGAAACTCGACTCGCTGCCCTAGATGAGTAGTGGTGATGCTTGCGCCGTTAAAACATCACACGGCTTCATCATCATAACAGTGTACATCTCACCAACCTTGCAAACTGACATCATAAACTCCTTGCTGCACAACTTTCATGCGATGTGCCTACATGATGTGCCGGTGATAGTCACTCGAGACTTCGACGTTTATGTACTTCGACGTGAAAACCAGTGGCTTGTTGCGTTTCTCGATGCCGAACTTGGACTTCGCCTCCTGTCGAACGTCACTTAGTCAACTATTTACTACACCTGTTTAGATATTCTGGTTACTGCATTATTGTCAATTCAAACACAGTTGACCGTGTTCACTACATTTTTCATGTTTCCTAATTCTCTGCGCCTTACTTTATACAACAGCTCAATGTGTTGCTATCACATTCATTTCTTCAGCCTTATGCCGAAACTGTGACTTTTTTTTGTCACCCCTTGCCATTTCTGAATTTTAGACATTCATGTTGTGAGCACATATGCACACCTATGTTGTTTTAATGTGCGCTGATATCATGCTTGCAGGGAAAAATCTCGCCTGGCCAACGGACACTCGCATACTGGTTGCGCTTGTGAAGAAACTGGTGGTGCCATGAAGTCCCGAGGCAAAACATTGTTGGACTTGCCTTTCGAAGTGAGATCTTTTTCTTTTGTGAGGGACAACTTGCCTCTTTTCATGAGAGACAAATATACTCTTTTCGTAGTCCACAAGTGCGCTTCCTGGTGCCGTGCATTTGCCCAACTTATGGCAGCAGCTGTCATGCTTCAAGTGGAGACAATATACTAGTTGCACCCTCTAGGGCTTGCCTGTTATGCATACTTATATCAGTAGAGCCAAGCCTGCATTTACCATGCCATAGTGAAAGCAAATTGGGCACTATTAGTAGAGCCCGCTGTTAGTAAAAGTGACTGTCATCAGTTGCGCTAACTGCTTTGCAGAAAAGCTAGCTTTACAATTATTCAAAGAGTCTAATAAACTCTTTCCAGAATTGTAAAACTATCTTGTGAAAAACTGGTAACTATGAAAAGGGTCTATTAGACTCTTTTGTGATGCAATAATTGACTGTGCCTAACAGTGAATTATTGCAATGTTAGTGCCTGCCCCCCCCCCCTTTTTTCCCTTAGAAAACTCTCGATAGGCACTCGTGATTGGCAATAAATCGAGTTGGTGACTGCGTGGCTTGTTTACTTCTGTTATGAACTGTGTGTCTGCTGATTCAGGCAACTAGTCTACCTACATCTCCTGTAATGTGGTACATTGGATGTAATGTTGCTTAGCGAAACAAAATTGTGGGTTTGGCCATGGCAACTGCTTCTTTGTGTGGGCGGGAACACAGACGTTTTCGTGTATCGTGCATTAGATGCACATTTAAGAACACCAGGTGGTCGAAATTTCCCGGATCCCTCCACTGTGGCATCTCCCATTACCTACTGGGCAGTTTTAAGGCATCGAACTGCACAATTTAGTTCTTACCTTTTATTTCTTGGGGCTGGGTTCTCATTGATTCGAATCGGAATACAGTGATTGGCTCATTGGGATGGCTGTGATGTAGTGCTTTTGCTTTATGTCACACCCAAAGGAGTTTTGTATGAAGTGCCTTTTTTTCGTTTCAGGTTCTGCAGTTCATTGCTGGCTTTCTGGATGCCTTCAGTTTGAATAACTTCTCCATGGTCTCAAAGCATTTGAGGGATGTCTCGTGTTCACTTCTGACCACCCGTGGAATGGTGGTGTTGAAATGGGAGAGGCTAGGAAAACGTTGCTGGAGTGTCTGCTCAGAGGTAAGCTTGTCTCTGCATGACTGGTGCTCCAGAAGATGTAGTGCATACCGAACATGCTGCTTTGAAAGACACTAAAGATAACTTCATGCCCTGTATATGGGCTTCTAAAAATTTAAATCTGATGCCTTTGCTTTCACATTTGTAGGTTTTAGTTTCCTGTGAGGTACGCAGGTAAGAAAACAAACCTGGGGTACGCTTGAGCTTGGCATTCAAAAGCAGAACGCAGCAGCGTGTTTGAGCCCTGTGCGCATTCGCCTTCTCAATTGCTAGCCTGGCTTCGATCGTCGGTTCATGCCTCAACTGTGTCGCAAATAAATGAACAACTGCGTGTGCAACATTGTCTACGTATTTCAGGATATCATGGAATGCCTACTGCAAGTACAGTTGTTACTGCCATAATTATTCTTTTTGCGATTCAGTGAATCACGATGCGCCCGTAAGGCAATGCTCGAACATGTTTAAGTACGTTGGAATGGGCAAGCCTTCAAAACATCCACTCATTGTGCAGTTCACATGCTGTGATGCCGGGCCTGATTCTTTGCTTCTGCCATGCACCATTGCTTGCCTTAATTAAGCAGATTCTTTCCACTACACGGTATTCATGTTGTGGTTTTTCTGAGTCAGTTTCGAGCAGTGACGTAACCCTGTGGTAGGATACCTGTTGCCCTGGAGATCACCTGGGTTCAATGCTCACTCAGACCAAAGTTTCTATTTTTGTTTTGTTTGTAACTTTCTTGATTTTTTGGTCATGGACAAGACTATGAGTTTTCGCTCACAAGCAATGGCGCCGACACCAACACCCGAATTTCTGCGACACGTGCTCTTCACCACAATCACATTAACAGAGGTCGCAGTATTGCTGCAAGGGTGAAGCAATGATTACAATAACAACAAATTGAAGTGCTATGCAAAGCATCACTAACAGCTAAAGACTTCAGCAGCTGACCTGGCATAGCTCATTAAGGTGCCGCTGCTGTAGCAAGCAAAGCGACCTTTGTGCTGTCTGTCACTTTGGTGTAAACTGAGCAATAAGAATACAACAGGTGCAAAGATATGAGCACTCTGCTAATCTGCATCGACCTAAAGTGCTCGCAACCACAATGAGCCACCTGAAATACATAGCTCCTGTCAGAGCCATGCTGCCCAAGATTTTTATGTTGGTGTTTACGCTGCCAACAAGTTGTTCTAGTTATTGCAGTACAATGCAATTGTGTGTTTCCTGCACTCGTGGTTGTATATAGCAATTACTGACTGTCAGCAAGGTAATGGTGGCATTCCTTACAGTAACAAAAGCAACCTTCTGACAATCTAAGCATGCTCAATTATTCAAACAGCTTTGTGACGCCTTGAATAGTCCCGCAAATTTCGCATAGGCGAATCGCGGAACGTCTGTTGACAGCTTCGAACTTCATTGGTGCTAATTTAGCCTGCAGCTCTGGAAAGGTCGCCGATGATGGATTGGTTTGATAGTGGTGAACAAAATACTTTGTACTGGACATCAGCATAGGAAGTGCTGCTTGTTGGTGCCTGAGGCATCCCTTGCGTGGTAATTCTTGATAACTTCACTGTACTTTTGAAAAGACCCTGTCGTCTTTGGTTCTTCACATGGAACAGCTGAAACGAAAGGGCCATGTGAAAGAGTGCCAAGGATGAGATAACCGTAGATAAAAATGAAACCGATTGAGTGAAAAGGTTCACTTGTTGTCAAGGGCAAGAGAATCAGTTTTACATGACATAGGATGTGATTTTGGTGGCTAGTCATGTCTTATATGGGAGAACATGGCATATTTCTCCCCGCTCCCTCCCCCTTTGCTTCCAAGATTTGTAAATGGTGGTGCCCTGGCTTGCCATATTTACTCACGTAGTAGGGCGGGTTAGCACGAGTGAATGCTAGCTTAGTCATCGCTAACGTTGGCTGGCGTTGTGTAAGTAACGGCTAGAGGAGGCTAAATGTAGGCCATCCGGAGGCCTCCAGAGCCCTCCAGGGCGGCATCTATTATTATTATTATATCACTGTTTTACGATGTAAAACCCCACATAATATTATTAACGTTGCTTTTATTTAGACTAAATTCTGCGAGGCTTTCATGTATACGTATTGTTGTGTGGTTGTGACTGTGAAGAAAGCTACAACTGGGCTGAAAAATAGCCAACTTGTTATTGGACGAACTTGGGCCCAGAAAAGTGAAAAACGAATGTGCAAGCAATTCACTCTGTACATATGATAGTTGCGAAAACAGTCGGTGGCTGTCGAGAAAGATGATAAGCGGTTAACCCGTTACATTCAAACAGCTGGCATCAAGGATGCTAGCTTTATCCTTGGTGGCTGCGTACCGTTATAAGATGGTTGGTGTTGTGCAGTGAAGTTTATCGTGGCGATCTATAATAATCGGGAATGTTTGACTTTCTGGCACGGTGCATGTATGTATGGCAGTGGTTGCGCGTTTAACTGTTCGCTTTCATGAGAAGAGAAAAAGAAGCATGCATGGCATATGCAACCCGAATTGGTTTTGTCTGAATTTACTTTTTTTGTCACACATTAATCTATTCTGCAGTGCTGTTCATCCAGACAATGAATGATTTGGATTCTCCATGTAGAAGGGTCCCATATGACGAAAACTAATCTGGAGTCCCTCCCTACAGCAAGCTCATACCGTGGTTTTGGCATGCTAAACCCATTATCAGGTGATAAGCTGGAACTTGGAAAAGCTGGTGACAAGGCTAACGTACAGCATGTCCGTGGTGTAGAAGTGCACGAGCGTCTCAGAGAATGCTACGATCATCACGGCTATCGGAGGACTTCTGACCGTAAAGGAGGTTGGAGATAAACGGAAAGTGATGGAAATTCCTTGAGCACAGGATGTCGCTGCTGCCAATGTTTTGACATATGGTGTTTTCTTGTTAGACTGCTAATGGCTTCAGGAATGCCTCATGTCCAAAGTATTTTTCATGACCTCAAGTTTCGTGGTTCCTCTGAACTTCTGCCTTGTTTAGCAACTTCTACTGTCTAAAGTAAAACTTTTTTGTTTATGTGCACGGTGTGTTTTATAATGATCTGCATGTTTAAATGTGTCTTTGTTTCAACACATGTAACTGTGTCCGTTATACTGTGGTGATAGCTGCTTGTGCATATTTGAGGAAACTAGAATATTTCTAGCTACTGGTGTTGCACCGACCTTTCCAACCGTTCTCACCATATTCTCATCACAAATTAATATGAACTGATGATTGAAAAGTTCGAAGAAAGTTGGTGATATCACTGTCTATTGTGTGACAGAGCATCCTATGTATTATTTGGAGGTCGCAGGTTCTGTCCCTGCTCCTGGCAAGTTATCTTACTGTCCACTCTTCTCTCTTCACATTTACGCTATAATTACCTCATATAATATCTCCTATACTTTTCTTTGCATGATTGTCTGTTAGATCTCATTAATATTGTGTCTAATGAAGAAAACGAGCCCGTAAGGGTATGCTTCTTTTCCTTATTCGTAGTGACATCAGTGCCAATAAAACGAAAAGGCGGCATGTAGGGGAGCCGATGAACAGACCCGATGCGGCAGCATAGTGACCCTGCCGTTTATTTTTCAGAGCTGGTACTTCAGCAATGGATTCAGTCCAATCACGAATTGGGTGCTGTCGGACGAGGAGCACATGTCCAATCACCTGAAGCGGTGCAGGTACTTTGAGCCCAACATCAAGAAAAGGCCTACGGCCGTTTGCTTTGGCATCGGGAACTCTCGCCCAAAGACCATGATTGAGGTTGTTATGTAAATGCTGCCAACTTAAGCAGCACTAGCTTTTTTTTGTGTTTGCTTGTTGGCGTGTGAGGAATTGACAAAGGTGAACTTTGATTTGGGGTAAAAAAAGGATGTTGCAACCTAATACTCCACGACGTAGTGTGATCAGATGTCTTTCATTGGGCGCTGTTGCTTTTGCGTTTGGAGGGGCGGGTTGCACACTGCAGGTGCGTGGAGTGTCCCGTTGTCTTGTTTATTTTGCTCAGAACTGCAGATTTGAAGTGCATCCTTAGTTGCCCAATGGGATGAATTTGTTTTTTTTATCAGTAAAGTACTGTCGTTGGCGCAGGGATAGAATGGGGCTTTGACGGCATCAGATACGATGCGCCTCTTGTGCAAGTTGAAGATTCCTCGTGAGTGCTTGGGGCGTAGCGGTAAATTTGGAGACCGAGAAGGAAACGAGAACGGAGTGTGGGAGGGGTTCTGGCAGTTTAGTAGGGCCGCGGTGTACTTGAAGCATGCGCACTCTGACCACCGCATTCAGAAAGGCTTCTCGACTTGAACTTGACTTGCCACCGCCTTCAATGCAGCGCGCTTGAAACACATTTGTGCTGAATTGAAGTTGTAGGCGAGTCAAGTTCAAATCGAGGAGCTTTTCTCAATACGAGTGTAAGCCAAGTGGAAGTGTTCAGGGTGTTCTTGCGTTGCTCAACAATAATCGTCATCTGGACAGCTTGTGTTTCTGTTCCTGAAAACTACGTGCTCACTGTCTTCCTTTAAAGAGTGCTACGTCATACTTATAGACGCAGGCCGTTTATGACCGAAAAGTTTTGGGAGCATCGTGATAATGCGAGGAAGTTACTGAGCTGAATGATGGCTATTGTTTTGTGGCAGGAAGACTCTGGAATACACCTTTTGTCTTGGAGTGCAGGGGGCAGCTTGCTTGCGCATGTCATGCGGATCTAGGCGAGGTGGCAGCTTCTGAATGGTCGTAACTGCCGCAGATAATTTTGCATGCTTGTTTCGGTTTTTGCTAGGCCGAAGGGCATGTCATTGGAAACATCCTGTGAGGCAGTAAGTCAAGTTTTTGGCCTGTTGCTTCACGAAAGCTTAGAGTAGGTAGCGAAATATGACAATGGGCCAATTGTGGCCAAGTGTGCTAGCTAGCTTGCCGGTGCAGTACCTTTGTACGTGCCACAATATGGGCTGGAACACCTGCATAACTTGGGGAATCAAAGTTCTGAGTGACCTTCTTAAAAGAAAGAGAGCAGGACTTTGTCTTTTCATGAGTTATTTATGAATTAAGAATGACTTTTTTCCACACTATATGGAAACAATATTTGTATAAGGACGATGTATTTATTATAGGTAAAAATATGAACAGACGTAGAAATATTCATGCAGTGCAGTGCAAATGTTTCGGAGCATGCTCTCACTTTCAAACAACGCATTAGGCACGGTATATAGTTTTTGTCGATGCCACCGTTTTTGCTTAAGAGACTCGGTGTGCAGGGAGGGACCCGAAAGGTGTCTTTTCAGCATGGAACCTTGCTTAAATTTTATTTTGCCATTTTTTATAGGTGCAGTAGATTTCAAAATGTTCAAGAAAAAAGAACCGGTGGAAGATTTTTGCCACGTGAAGTATGGTGATTTTTTTTCTTTGGCAGTCCAAGCATTTACCTTGCGTGGTCTGCTGCAGTTTATTATCTGTGGTCCGAGTGAGACGTGTGGTCTCTCGTGTGAATCTTTCTTTATGTGCAATCATTTCCAGCTAAACAGGTTTGCGCCCATTGTCAGACAAGGAGAAAAAGGGTCGTCCTTTGACAGTGCATGTCGGCGTAGGAGTGTAGACGAATTTGGTGATGTCAGTTGTGCGATCTAGTGCACCGAGCTTGTGGTGTGCACCGGAGCGCATGTAAGCAGCGGAAGTTTAGCCGGCTTCGTCGATTGTGGCCCTTTGCGGCCATACCAGGCTGGACGTGCCAGTTCTCGCTCGACTGTGGATTTTCTTGCGGTTTCCGCTCCGCAGTTCAGTAGCTGCAGGTTTACAACCAATGGTCGGTTGCAGTGGTGTTTGCCGACGAAGGGAGAGCTTGTGGTGCGAGATTTTCGGCGTTTGGTCGCTCTGTGCCTGCCACTCGAAAATTTCAGGGTCTTTCATTTTGTCGAGGCAAATTCAAGTGACCCCCTTGTAGGGTAGAAAAGAGCACATTTGGTAACTGCACTGCGCAGTGGTTGTCTTCGCCAATATTCTGCATTTGCCATCTGCTTAGACACTCGCAACACATTTTCTTTTTTGAACCTAAACTGACTGCACAAGTGTCCTTTTCGACTGATGCGGCACCCTTCGAAACAACATGTGATGTTGAAAAGGTGCCAGCTATATTTCTAGATATTTTTGCACACGAAGCACAGAACTTCGTTTTCGTGCATGAGTAGCTGACTCAGTGCTTTGGTGAACAATATTTTATTTTCACAGCTAAACCTTTAACTTGTAGCACAAGAATTGCAACCAAACGTAATCATTAATTTTTTTCATGGCCAAGTCTTGTCAGTTAAAAATTTAAGATGAAGTTATTTCAAAAGATATGGCATTTTGTAATTTTGTGCTCTGGTTACGCATCTCTGTACATAAATTATGACGTTAAATATGTTTCGTTGGCGTGTCATGATTGGGTTGTAAAAGTTGCGGACGCCTGAAAGGAGATTTCCTGAGTTTAAGTGGTGGGATGTGTGTAGCATTATTCCTTCTATGTTTGTTGCCTATTTATTCTGTTTTTGTTTTCTTGCCATGGGTATGTGCTTTGTAATCAAGCCGTCAAAAGGCTTGCAAACCATTTTGGCTTTCTCTAGTTGACGTGATTTTCTCGAGGATGGCTGGTGTCGACGTCTTAGGAAGATGGTTTCTGTCTCTAGAAGCAAACTGCCTTGACACCTGCTTGTGGGTGTCATCTTGCGCATTCCAGTCAGTCCTCTTGAATATAATATGCTAGCCTTAGTGCTCACATATGTATTCGTTTAGTATTGCATTTGTGCAAGATTTATGTTGGCAACACTGTTGCAGTGTGTTATTTAAGCCCCTTGGATCAATGTGCCGTAAGTGGCATTAGCTTATGAGAGAAGAACTAGCATGAACACATTTAGACTTTAGTCACATCCGGTCTGCTACATTTTATTACACTCAAACCTCATTGTAAAGAAGTTGCACCTTACGCGAAAATTAGTTTGTTATATCCGAAAGTTCATTATACAGGTTTATTTTTAACACTATATGTATCGCAAGACTATTTTTTTCATTTACGCCGTCATAACTGGTATTTCGTTATACGTGGGTTCGTTATATCGAGGTTTGAGTGTACATGTTTATGCTGTTTCAGATGTGCTTCAGGGTAAGCAGTAATTTGTTGCATCTGGTAATTTTGTCCATTCATTATATCAAGGTATGTGTGAGCATGTCTCTAGGAACAGCAACATTGTTGGCATCTTGTGACACTTTCAATTAACCGTAATGCAATTGCGTCACAGGTGTCCCAGTACTTTGTTGATCAAAATTACCTTGGCTGTGGCAGTTGTTGCTGACGCAATATGCAGCTCAAAAGTGTAATGTCGTTTCATCTCAACGCGATCACATTGTCACAGGGTGCTGCAAGCTGTGGTTCTACATATTTCAGTATTTCGGCACCTATACTTTCGATACGTGACAGTTTTATGAGCTCGCTATTAGGCCTTTCAGGACTTCTCATCTTGCATACCATGCCAGTTTTTGAACATGCTATGCCAGTTTTTGAGGGGCCGACAGTTGCTGCTTTCTGTGAGGCATTGATTTACAGCGCCGCAGACGTTGCGATTTCAAAGCGTACCTAGAGACGGTGATGGCCTTATTGAATGCGACATGGGCTCGTGCTGGCATAGTGTTTTAAAATTGCGTGTGCCCGGCATTTGCGAGAACCTCTGCGTCGCGTTGCGCATCCTCCAGTCCACATATCTCTGAGATGAGTGAAAATGAGCATCTATTTTGTTTCCAAGCTATCTTGTCTGTTTGTGGGGCTGCATCCAATGCGTACATTCATCAGTAGTGATGTAAATAATGAAAGTGTAAAGAGGCAGCATAGTGATCAGCATACTTAAAAAAAAAAACAGGTAGATTACATAGATTTTTGCAAAAATCATCTGCTGCCAATACCAGTAGATATGAACACTGTGTGTACAGGCGGAAATTGCCAAAGCCCTTTGCAGCATTGCTGAACCTTATGAGGCTTGACATACTTTCCTAGGATCTCTTGGCAGCTCAGGGTTTTTTTGCAGAAACCTGAAAGCCTTGTTATTAAGTGTGTTTCTTCTTCCAACTTCCTTACTGTCTTTTTGTATTGATGTGTGTTACACTTGTCTTATTTTTTCCTGATGGCCATGTTGTCTTCCTTCTAAACGCTTCGCACTCACAGTATTACAATTGTATTTACCCCTCATAGTTTTAATGCCATGCATCAAGGCATGACAAGCAGCAAACATTACATGTAAATTTGAGCACCTTCTGCTTTTGCATGAATGCTCTGATTTTCAATTCTAGCTTTGATGCTACACTGTTCAGAATTGCGAAGGGGCTCTTTTTTTTTTCTCTGTGGGCTTGAATAAGATGCTGGCAAGATTATGCCGATACGTTTTTTCTTGTATTTTGTCGAGTGTTTCCAAGGTCACCAGCTGAAGCATGCTTTTAGTTTGATCTTGCTTTTCCATACCTAGCTGCTGCATTTATTATCAATGGCCCCCCAAAACTGTTTCTATGTGTTTCAGTACATTGTAATGTCACATGTCGTGGAACAGCGAAGCTTGGCCAACCATCTTTACAAATACACTAACATCACCTGCTCTTTCCAAATGCTCGGGAAAAGTAAAGCATCATCAACTCTATCCCCACGTTGATGGTCCGTCAGCACCACTTTCACCATTTTTACATCAGGACAATGTTTGGAAGTAAAGAGTTGTCATGGAATTTCATCTTTAGGGCAGTCGTCTTGTAACACTGCGAAGTAACCTGTGGTACTCTAGCGGGCTGCAGGGATTTATACCACTAACTTTGCGACGTGTAGCTAGTGATCTGTTGAAAATGCGCTAATGCACTAAAGGTGTGGGGAAAACTTGACAGTGCCAAAGCATGTGTAAGGCATTTTTCTCAATCCATTTCTGTGTGCCTTAACCTTAAGGCCTAGATAAAAAAAGAATAAGATTGCAGAGTTGGTAGTTTAGGTGCAGCATTGGCTTGATGGTGTTCAACTACAGGGGTAGATTACAGTCTTTAGGTGAGGACACTAGCAAGATGTGATTGACGAGCTAAAGTATTAACGCCGTGCATCCCTCAGTCCGGTTACGGCAACAGATATCAGCAGGGCGATGCAACTTCAAGGCAAGAAGGTGCTGCCTTTGGAACCAGCACGTCATGGGAGATATGAATTTCCTAGTCAGCCATCGTGGCTCTGGAACGCTGGCGACTGAAGCTGGGAAGGTTTACAGTGTTTATCGCAACCAAAAAACGCAGCAAGTGCCTAACTCTAGCACGGTGACCAACCACATGGCTTGCTGTAGCAATGGTACATAAAAAGTATTGTCTCGAAGTCACATCATTCTTAAAATAGATAGTACTTGCTGCTGGTCACCAGACCATCATATGTGCACCGTTGTTTTTTTATCTTGTCTAGCGCTCAGTTCAGACAAACTAAGAAATAAGAAATGTTCGTATTAGAATAGCACAGAGACGAATCACAAGGCAAATCCATTATGAACACTAGCCAACCAGCCCAAGTCTCTCTTTTGCCAACAAATGTCCCCACCTAAAGAGTATACTATATCTTGCGTCATGAGTTATATACAGTTAGAACACCCAGTCGCATGAACTAGTGTGTTATTCAATTGGAATGCCTTTCGGACATGTCTCCCAGTGCTGTTATTAGCATTGGAGCCTCTTTCTCACTGAACACAAAAACTGCGTGGTGTTGTCATAGCCCAAAATGAGCGCTTTGAGTGCTGTCCTTTATTGGTGACCACTTGAAGCCATTCTTCAGCCAGGGTAGTGGTGCTATCGCCAAGGGGCGTTAAACAACCGCATCTGAACTGGGCACTGCGACCAAAGATGTATTTAATGCAGTTCCCACATTTATCTGCTACCTGATATCTTGGACAGTGTACATTCCTCGGTATACAAAGAAAGAGGTTGGAAGTGATCCAGAGTTTTTCTGCTTGCAATATGTGTACTAAATCAAAAAATGTCTTTGCTCTCTACAAAGCTTGGTTTTGCCAAGACATCTAGAGATGTGCTTCGGAAATGTATTTTTAAAGGGATCTTTGTTCCAGCATGCTGGAGGGCCTGACGATTGATATCTAAATATGCTTTCTAGTGGAACATTTATTGCTTGGTTTAGCTATTTTGCTGTTTCTTGTGCAAAGGTTGTGTGCGTTCCCATAGTAGACCTTTTCAGTGGCAAGTTTGGTTAGAGCTGGGATAACTAGCCATTTTTAATCAGTGATCGAAAGTTGGACAGCACTAGAGAGATATAGCTGGACAGTACACTGTTCACATTAGAAAATGTAGCTTCTACAATAGCCAGTAAGGAATATGTGCATGTTTTCTTTTGAAAATTTTCTAAATTACATTTTTTTAGTTTTTACTGTTGTGTAGAAAGTTTCACAGTATCTTTTAGGTACGAAAAACTTCATAGGCACTTGGAGGAAGTGCAGAAGGCGCTGTCGAAGTAAACTTGAACATTAATGTGACACCTTTGGTGGTTACTGAAGAGTTACAGAAGGGAAATGAAGTGCAAACATAAATGGGGCATACAAGCTTACGTGCCAGGCAAAGGAAAAATGTTACCATGGGTAGAGCTTGGAATGGTGCTCAGTTGAACACTACGATTGGCAAGGTACCAGCGGCTTTCTGTGCAAATTAAGTATGAATAAGCTTTTGCAATGATAGTGATATGTTTCTTTGCTTTAACAATACAAAATATTTAATGAGAACTATACCGTGTGTGTGTATATGTAAAGCCCACAGGGTGTAGATACTGTGACAGTGTTTTATCATGGCATATTTCCTCTTGCTTTGTGCGACCTGTAGTGCTTTCTTCAAAGTACGTACTTCTGTATCTGCTAATAATTGAATAAATAAGTAGTTAGTTGGGGTAACATCTTTTTGGTTGCACTACACAGTGATCAGTTGTCGGTCCTTCCGAGCTGTGCTCAACAAATGCATGCAATCCCAATCTTCGTTGTAACTTGCAATGCACTGTAGTGCAGATTGCATGGGGCGCATTAGCTGCCACAGACTGCGTTTCGATTCCCAAGTTCCCGGTGTCTTTATCTTTGTGCTTTCATTCTCGAGTGAGGAGAGGTGTTTCCGTAGTGGTGTGGGTGTTGTGTTGTTTGCGTGTCACAGCGTTGGTGCTCTTTGTGATAACATTTAATCCTGCAAGGAGGATAGTCATGTAAACGGTGAAGTTGTTGCCTCCTGACATAACGTGTCGCGTTGTGATGTCATTACTCTTGTTTGCAACTCGAGTCATCAAACTGACATTGCTTCTGTGTGCTTTATTGTTGGTCGGAGAGAGCAGTTCATTGTGATTGTTAATTATATTTTTATAGAAGGCTTTTCGAGATTCTCACTTCCAGTTTTTGTGACAAAGAAAAAAAAAAGATGACTTGCAGTATGTTGTTTGTGCTGCGTGTATGTGTGTCTGATGTAGCTCTGTATAACATGTAACAATGGCTGTGGCTGTTATAATATAATTGTAGACTGTTCATCTTCGAAACTTCCCAAGTGCAGCAGAACAGTAGGTACATAAAGTTAAGAAGGTTGAATGCAATCTGTCCGACAGAGCGCCCTCTTGGTGAACATAACAGCTAAGGTGTCTTCCGGTGTGAGATTACTGGGTGTGCTCTTTACATTATAACGCCAGAGATGGTGTGTGGGAGCTCTGACCTAAAATGGATTATAGCAAAGTGACGTACTGAAAGCCATAGCAGTGGCAGTTTTGTTGGGTGCAGGTCAGATAAGTTTTTGCCATCTGCACAAACTGATCAGTATATTGCAGAATTGTCAAACTTTGACCACACATGGTTGCTAAATGCATATGTGTACATGTGTGTCTGGCCTCACATTATTGTGGAAATGGAGGGAAAAGAAAGTCAAAAGTGTCAGTTGCAACATCTCCATCTACTGGTAGAGATGTTCCCTGAGACAAAGAATTGCAAGGGTTTCGCAAGAACTGCTCGTGCAGTGTGGTACTTATCGTAGCAGCAGCAACTGCTTAGATCACAAATGTAAACAGTAGCTGTTACTCCCGTTTGTAAAGTTCTTTGAGCTCATCATCATTGATGAAGAACTGCAGCGGCTTGTTTGTCAGTAGTACCAGGCTGACAAAGAGTGGGAAATGTGATGCAGGTCGCAGAAGTGACCCATCAGATGACGGCATGCTTGCATTCTTGTACCTGAAAGTTTTTTTTTTCATTGCTGTAAAGTTAAGCTTTGAAGGTGCCGTGAGCAAGTGAGGTCAAGCTTACGATGTTGCAAGCCTGGCAACTTGCCCGCCCATTAGGACAAGAATTAGCAATGTTCCTCATTTTATGTCTTTTGTTGCACTTGGTAAGTTTTGAAGACAAAAGCATGCCAACTTGGTCATTCATTCATCTTGCTGATACTCTGCAGCTGTCTTTTTCAGCCATACCATCAGCTTGCTGTTGTACTGTTGGCGCCATTGCTGGCTTCTACCAACAGCACTGCTTGGGAAAGTACCAGTTGTTAGAGCTACCCGTAGCTCAGTGTAATTTTTCACTGGTGGCTAAGGCACACCATTTAGGCAGTAGTTGGGTGATTGGGTGCGGATAAAATAATCCGTAAAGCAGAGCATTTGCCTCTGTGCTTTTGCGTCACTGCGTAACCTAACTTATGCACTTAGTTTTCAGTAAAGCCAACTGTAAAGGCTCCTAATCATGCGAGGGCATGGCTTGTACATGTGTATCATTTAGGGGCTTTTCTCATTGCAGATGTTAAACTTGGTGCTTCCACTTTTACGAAGCTCCACTTTTCCACTTTTGCTTCCACTTTTCCGTAAGCCTCAATTGTGTCATGTCCCTCAAAGACAGGTGTGCACAGCGAGTTATGTACAGGAGTCTGAGAAGTACTTTTTTTGGCAGCTGCGTACGAAATGGTAGAAATTTCTTGTCACCTTAAAAGAGACATCCAGCTTTGTGCCATTCAAGAAAATGTTGCTGGCATTGAGGAGAAAATGCAGTGACTAGGAATTTTCTTGGCCAGCTTCTTGCAGCATATAAGGCCCCAACATTCCGTATGTGCTGTAAAAATATGATTGACTCTATGCTCATGCTCATAAAATAGGCTGGAATATACTTAGATCCCCCTGGGGTTCTGGATACTAGCAGTGCTTTTGGTAGCCAGCAGCAGCGACATTCGTCATGATGATGCAAGTGGCCAGTATTGCATGCAGTAGTGTTTTTGCTTCAGAATACGGCAGTGATCACTTGATTGAAACGACTGTTTCCAGTCACATATCTACAATGTAAGTTTAGCATTGATGTTTGTATGTCTTGCTGTAATATGGACAGCCTTCTTTGAAAGAACTGTGCGTGCATGTTTTAGCATGTTTAGTTGCCGGTGTGGGTTTTTTTGTAATTTCTTCTCTTGATGGTGCTGGTATTCTATAGAAGATGTGTTGGACTAATGCAGCTTGTGAAGGTTCTTATTTTCCTGCTTTTGAGTGGCTCAATGTCACACGAGTGCTCAATGAAACACAATGCTCTGTTCATACGTACTTTTTTTGCAGGTATCTTAGCGCGTGTTTTTTCGTTCCTGGTCTTACGTTATTTTCTAGATTAAGGGCTTGGTAGCCCTCTACCTTGGTATTGGCACTGCCATTGACGACCTGCGAACATGCTCAGCAAGGAGTAAAATGATATCTGAACTTCATTCGATCTACACATGCTCACGTTACTTAGGTTTAACTGTTTTGTCTCAGTTTAGTTAGATCCTGTGTGGATACTCTTTAAACTGAAGGGGACTGTTCTGAATATGTGGATTGATGAGCAAAAGTTTTTTTTTTTTCGTCTTGTATGCCAGGCATTGTTGCATGATTGGTTACATTATGAAAAATGCGGGGATGTTTTTCTTCATGCTGCACGATTACTGGAGTTCACGTGCACATCTGTCGTCTCTCTGGAACTATATTTCTCGGAGGCAATGATGGTGTGAATGTAACGTCACATCCCCAAAACTGTTGCTCTTGATAGTGGCGCTTCTACCCAATCCACCTTTATGGCAGTGCAACGGTGCTTGTGCCCTTCCACTGGCGTGAAAGTCACGTAATGATGTGGTAGGGTCTCTGCGCGATTCCCGATCTCGGAGACTTCTGTTTTGACGAGTCCTGCCGTCCTGGGTCACCCCACAGAGAGCCGCTTCCGCTCTCGTACCGAAACGGCAGAGGTCAGCAAATGAAAATGGCAAATTATGATTGACATTACACTGAAATAACTGTTCCAGAGGAAAACACTCGTAGTACAGGTTCTGTTGTGTTCCTCGTGTATGGAGCGCGCAGTTTTGAAATAAGTGAACCTCTGTTTTGTGATGTGACTGTTTTGTTGTAATGCCTTTCCAATGCATGTTTGTAAAGTGGAAAAGAAAATCCCGATCAATGTTTAACTGCTTGTGTCTTGTCTTCTTGTTGGGCTAATAGGTTGTCTAGTGTCGTGACACATATGGAGCACGACGTGTGTGCACTACACTGTCCGTGTCTGGGGTCTGCCTGTAAATGTATGTGTGTGTGTGCGTGTGAGTGTATGTGTGTGCATGTTTGTGCTTGCATTGCATATTTAAGGTTTCAAATACTTGGAGCAATATGCGATGTCAGCAGGAACGATGTTACACCTCGATATAACAAACTCTGTAAAATTAGCAATTTTTATCGCTACATGGAAACAGCTTTAAAGCGACACTAAAGAGGAACAGTGACTTGGTTAGGTGGAAAAACTGCACTCTGAGAACTGTAATCTTATATGTTTCCTTATTGTAAGTTCATTATTGGTTCACCCTACACTAGTGGGAAGGGGAAAGGTCTTAACGAGCTGCTTCTGAATACCCAACACTAAGGAAAGTGGTAAAGAAATGTGAATAACTCGCTGCTTTGGCTACTGTACACTAGGGAAAAAAGAAGGGTAGGTTCAAATAACGAGCTGCTTCTGGGTACTCTCCAGACGAAAAGGGAAAGAAAGGTATGAATAAGGAGCTCTTACTGGGTGCCGGACACTATAGGGTGAACGGTTAACAAAGTTGTCGTAAAGGCGTGAATAACTAGGTCTTTCTGGGTACCCAACACTACGAGAAAAGGTGTGAATAACGAGCTACTGCTGTGTACTCTGCTCTAGGGAAAACGGGAAAAAAAATGGCCAATAACGAGCTGCTTCTGACTACCGTACATTAAAGGGAAAGGTGGAGGTGCGAATAACGACCCGCCTCTTGGTACCCTAGATTAGGGTGAGTGGGAAAGAAAGGTGCGATTAACGAGTTGCTTTATAGTTAGCTTACACTAGGAGAAGGGGAAAGAAAGATTTGAACAAGGCGATGCTTTTAGGTACCAGAAGAAAGGCAAAAGTGTGAGCTACGAGAGTTGTCTGGTTACCTTGTGCTAAGGGTGATAGAAGGGAAGTTTGGGATAACAAGGTGTTGCTTCTTCTGGCTACCTTAGCGAATTTTCAAAGGCACCTCACGTTTCTGAGGGTTGTCAGTAAAATTTGATTATGTCAACCAAGTGTAAGCAAATGTTTATTTCTAATCGTTTCAACTGGGGGACGAACTTTCATAAGAATTCATTTTTATGGTTTAGCTTTAAATTTGGATCACAACATTGAGATATTTCTTTTGTAAGTTTCCCTTGTTCTGGAGTGTTTTTTTGCAAGTTTTCTTATTTCCTAATTTGTAACTCACAAAGGCGTGTGCATGAGGGAGGGGGAGAAGAGGGGCGGCCGCTCCCCCCAGTCATCTAAGAGCTAAAGGGGCGCAGTCTATTCCATCATCATCAGCAGTGAACATGTCCACTGCTGGACAAAAGCTTCTCTCATGCTCCGCCAGTCAACTTGGTCCTGTGCTTGCTGCTGCCACTTCATGCCCACAACCTTCCTAACCGCGTCCGCTCACCGACTCCCCTTCTCCCGCTTGCCTTAGCTTCGAATCTAGTCTGCGATCCTTATGATGACCAGCTGTTATCTTGCCTTCGCGCTACGTGCCATGCCCATGACCATTTCTTTTTGATTTCGACTATGCTGTCCGTAACACCCTATTGTTCCCTGATCCACTTTGCTCTCTTCTTGTTCCTTAGGGTTACACCTATCATTTTTCTTTCTTTTGCCCACTGCGTCGTCCTCAAATTAGGTTGAACCCTCTTTGTAATCCTCCAGGTTTCTACTCCGTAGGTAAGTACCGGTAATATGCAGTGTTATATACTTTCCTCTTGAGGGATAGTGCCCCGCCGCGGTGGTCTAGTGGCTAAGGTACTCGGTGGTGGTGGTAAACATTAAGAAAAGCACAGCGAGTTGCGGCTGTTGACCCGCAGGTCGCGGGATCGAATCCTGACTGCGGCGGCTGCATTTCCGATAGTAGGCCCGTGTGCTGAGATTTGGGTGCACCCAGGTGGTCGAAATTTCCGGAGCCCTCCACTACCGCGTCTCTCATAATCATATGGTGGTTTTGGGACGTTAAAACCCCGCATACAAATCTTGAGGGATAGGGGCAATCTACCATTAATAATTTGAGAATGCTTGCCGAATACGCTCCACCCCAGTCTTCTAGTTACTTCAATCTCGTGGTTCTTCTCTGCTGTTACTACCTGTCCTAAAATGTAGACGTACTCTTTTACAACTTCAAGTGTACTGCCACCTATCGTGAAGTGCTGTTCTCTTCCGAGGTTGTTGTACATTCGTTTTCTGCAGATTAATTTTAAGACTTACCTTTTGGCTTTTCTTGTCTAATTCAGTAATCATGGATTGCAATTCGTCCCTTGGGTTACTCAGCAATGCAATTAGGTTACTAATTACTACTCAGCAATGCGAAGCTAGGTTACTAAGGTACTCCATCAACTGGTATCCCGAACTCTTCCCATTCTTGGCCCCTGAAAACCTTCTGTAAGCACGCGGTAAATAGCACTGGGCAGGTCGTATCCCTTTGTCTTACACGTTTTTTATTGGTACTTGTCACTTTCTTTATGTAAGGCATATGGGGGGGGGGGGTATAATTTTCTTTTATTGAACGAAGCGTTGCAAGTTGTGAAAGGTATGTACAATGGTCGCATGCACAGACATACGTTGAAAAGTTGTCTATGTTTTCTATAATTAATATTTGCAGCAGTTGTGTAACGACTCCAATAGCAACACTGCTATTACCAACGTCAGAAGCGGTAAGCTGTTATGTATCGTTTATGCTTGTGAGGATATTAGCCTTGTATATTGCTACGTAGACCAGCTTCAGTGGATGGTGCGTAAAGGGGCCCTGCAGCACTTTTTCAAGTAACCATAGAATGAATTATCTGGAAGAGCTTATTGCCTCAAGAATTCAAGGCCGCAACAATTTTAAGAATCCGCTCAGTGTGAGGGGATTACAAGGATGTGTCGCATGCTGCAATTACATTCTCTTTTTCTCGTCCCGACGAAAACGCTGGAAGCTAAGCAGGAAGGAATGGCAGGGGCAAAGAAAATACGTCATGAGCGCCTCGTGACCTTGAGCACTTTTCTTCGAATGCGTGGTTTTTCGGTGTGATCGCGCGCGCACGCGTGGACAAGTCGCGGCCCTCTGCGGCGATCTCTGTAACGACCGAGCGCGCAATGTTCAAATCAGCCAATGGCTGATAGATTGGCTTTCTACGAGTGGTATTTGAGCGTCTTCCGTCATTTGTCGAGAGAAGAGAAAGCAATGTGATTTTGATAATTTATTGGGAATTGCAGGCCGCGTGCTTCGCTTCAATATTTTCAATTTTATTTATTTTATTTGGGCTTTCTTTGCAAAAATGCCCACGAAGGGGGAAAAAGGAAACAGCGTCTCCTGACTAGGCCCTCTCTTCGTGAGGCACCTCGGGCAAGTACAGCAAAACAGTACATAGAAAATTCAAGATTACACATACAAATGATAAAAAAACGATCATTACAACAAGCGCAGAAAATATCGGTTAAAGATTCAAACAAAGCTGTTTCTTAGCGATAAATACAAAGACGTTATCAGCACTATTAACACATATTGAAATACATACAGTTTGTGTGTATATGGAAAACAATGATAAAAAAAGATTACAACAAATATGTTTCATACATTATACCATTCTTCAGCAAACGCACCCTATATGTGGGTTTGGGTTATTACATTCGTAATTTGCTTGATCGGCAGCGTTTTCTGACCATATTCAAAAAGTGTTGTAGGGCCTCTAAGTGCACAACTTACGTTAACCCGACATGACGCCTGTATAATGGGAGTACATTATTATTGTTTATAAAATTAGATAGCCAGTACGGCAACTACTTTTGGCGTTTCATCAACGTTAAGCCCGCATTGTGTCTTTTTGCCAACTAGTTTCGAAATCTAACGTGGCTATGTGATAGAGCACTTAATTGCTACGCGGAATTCTTGGGCTCCATTCCTGCTGGAACTCTGATATGTATTCATTGCATTCGGCAGGTCAACGCTGTGTCAGGTTTTATGGGTGTCCTCGCTTAATTACGAATGTCTGTTTCGCCGTTCCGGGGTAGATAAAAACTGTCAGTCACTTGTGGCGTATACCCGCATACTGCGGCCAGTGGTGTACGCGGGTATGTGCCTCACGTGGCCGGAGGATAGGGTTTGATGACGTACGCGACGGGGTTTTCACGTTATTCATGTCACGATCAGCCAAACATATTAGTGAAACTGCTCTCTCATACTAAATTTGGTCTACCCCAAGTGAAGGGGATAGACCAAGCGATCACGTGAGCACCAAAATGTAGGTGGCTAGATAGATAGGTAGCTGTACTTAGATACTCAATGAGCCTGCAGTTCGAAAATAAATGCTTAGCATTTAATAGGGGGCCGCTTTTCCTAAGTGTATTGTGCGAAGCGTCGTTATAATCATCATCTTCGAAATGCACACGAGCATACGCCACGCTAGCCGCGCGAACCTGTGACGAGGATCCTTGCGTTGCGCGTGTTTTTGGATTCTTTGGCAGTCAACGTCAGCGTCGCATCACCATTGCAGCCTCCTTTATTCGGATGATGGAAAGACGCAAGCCTAGCGTAGCTCGTAGTGGTCGACCAGCCGCCTTCCCGCGTCGCGACCAGAGTCTTCCGCCGCCAGTCGCGAGCAGTCGCAAGAGATCGCCAATGTCCTCGCCGAGACAAGCCGAGGCCCTTCCGGTGCTCTTTAGGAGAACCATGACGCGCCGTCTCGTTGAAGAGGTCTCCGACGGGGCGTTGCCGACGACTCCACCGCCCATCGACACGACGGAGCGAGTCACTTTCGTCTCGGTACCGAAGCGGCCCTTGCGAGTCGCAACGCTGACCACCGACCGCAGACGGCCGCTACCGACGCCGAGGGAACGCCACGAGCGCCTCGAGCAGTCTTCGGGAGCCCCTGGTTTGCCGCCGAAGAAACGCTCATGCTCACAGCAGCGTCTCGACGGTTGGTTTCGTAGGGACATGGGCGACTCTTCTTACGTCGCTGCGTCGGCGCGAGAGGCCGCCGAAGTTGACAAGTCCACGGCGGCTCTGCTGACTGACGCTGACAGCAAGTACGGCTCGTCTTTGACGGGCGAAGCGCCACCGATACCAGCGGGGAGGGCTCCTGGGCGACCGAAAGTCGCTCCCGAGAAACGCGGTAAGCGAACTGTACCGAGAAGCAGCGTTCAAGTGTACGTGGATATCCAGAAACCGGGTAGAGAAAAGCGTGAAGATAAAACTGCCGGCTTGCCGGGAACACATTCCTGGGGCAGTCCGACCCCGATAAACGAGGACTCCGAAGTGTCCGGGCGTCGCGGTGGCGTCGACTCCGAACAGTCGCTTGCGGTGGACACCAGTGTTCAGCGTGCACGCAAGTCATCGCTGCTGCAGAACGTTTCGGCCAGCATAAGCACCGTCTTGGGCAGGTTCTTTCGTAATGAAGCTGGTGCGGAACAGCAACTGGAGCCTATTCCTCACACCAGCCCAACTATGCGAACGGATAGGGGTGAAAACATTGATGTTGCACTTAGACTCGAATTGGGCGCTAACGATAAAGCCGAATCAGCTGGTCGACAAGGCCAAGACAGTGCCCATTCTCTGCATCACTTAGATCGCTACAGAGGGCTCGCAACTTCTGGCTTATCACTGACGCAATTTATCAGGGTCAGAAGGCGAACGGAGGCGAGGAAACCACCCGGGCAACAACAGACAGACAAGCAGCCAGAGTCGCCGAGGAGTGGCGACGCAGAGCCCGAGAAAAGTTCGGGAAAGTTACTTGAGACAATGGATACGCAACTACAGCCACGCAGGAGAAGCAAAACTGGCAGTGAAGAGAGCTCTGAAAGGCTTCTTGAAGTTACGGAACATCCAGCAGAATCGCCGTTCCCGATAGCCAAGCAACGACAGTCACGCAGGAGAAGCAAAACCGAAGACAGTTCTGAAGAGCTGCCTGAAGTTACTGAACACCTAGCGCATTCACCATTCCCTGGGAGCAGGCTAACTCAGCCACGTAGGACAAGCAAGGCAGAGCGTAAAGGAAGCCGTGTAAAGCTGCTTGAAGTAAACAAACATTCAGTGCAGTCAGCGTTTCCTGCAGACAAGCAGACGCAGCCACGCAGGAGAAGCAAGGCAGAGCGTGAAGGAAGCTCCGAAAAACTACCAGAAGTGACCGAACATTCTGCGCACTCACCGTTCCCTGCAGATAAGCAGACGCAGGCCCGCAGGAGAAGCAGGGCAAGCTCTGAAAAGCTGCCTGAAGTAACCGAATATTCCGAGCATTCAGCGTTCTCGGTGGACAAGCAGCAGCCCCGAAGGAGAAGCAAAGCAGAGCGTGAAGGAAGCTTTGAAAAGCTACCAGAAGTAACCGAACATCCAGCACAGTCAACGTTCCGTGCGGACAAGCAGACGCAGCCACGCAGGAGAAGCAAGGCAGAGCGTAAAGGAAGCTCTGAAAAGCTACACGGAGTTACGGAACATCCAGCGCAGTCACCTCTCCTTGCAGACAAGCAACAGCCACGCAGAAGAAGCAAGGCACAGCCTGACGACATCGGTGAAATGGAAACCAAGTTAGTCGAGCTTCCTGTTGAACCAGCGGACCATACAGATATGCAGCAGCCTCCTGGGAAAAGCAAGGTTGAGCGCAAGGACAGCTTTGTCAATCTAGCCATAGTCGAGGTACCCGCCGAATCGGCGTACCTGGAGGAAGCAAAAGAGAGTCGCCTTTCGTATAAAGGAGCAGCACTGGAGCAGGAGGCGACTGGCGCCGAAGGACCCCTCGTTTCGAAAGCGCCGGTCGTTAAGGCGAGGAAGAAATCTGTCGGCGGAAAGGGTCAAGACGTAGAGAAGCCGGAATCTATTAAAGGCGACGAAGTTACCGAATCAACTTCAGGAGCTAAAGAAAGGCGAACATCGGAAAGCAGGACAATCAGCCTTCAGAATAAACGCAAGAAGTCAGCGCCAGAAAGTGACGCCACCGAGAAAACAATCGCTGAAAGTTGCAAAAAGTCGGAAAGCACTATCACAATGTTGAGACGAAAAAGCTCTTTAGCGCAGGACCCTGCCTGGAAAGTTTCGATGATGAAGGGGCAACTTAAGGAACTGCCCTCTAGCACGTCGGAAAGGAGGAAGTCGCATCAAAAAGACGGGAAGAAGTCGAGAGATGACGTCTCGGAGAAAACAGTGGCCGATGATACGGAACAGTCGCCGGCTCGGAAAACCGCAGAGTTGAGAAGAAAGAGCTCTACAGCGCATGCAGGGAAGAAGGAAATAATGAGTAGAAGGGGATCCACGAAGATAAGTGAGGCGCAAGAGTCCGGCAGTCCAGATTCGAAGGGTGCTGCAGTTTCGTCGGAATCACCCGAAGTGGGAAAGAAACATGCTCCGGGAGGACATTCACCAAAAGATGGCGTGAACTCGCCGCCGGAAGGTTCGGGCAAGTCTATCCCTCGCACAAAGTCTAGAGTTCACGTCATACCGTTCAAGCGGCGTCTGTCCACTAATAGCGCCTCCAAGAGGCTCGCCGTGGCACTGCGGAGGGAAGATACAAAGACGAGTAGTGACGGGTTGAATTCTCGCTCAGGCAGCCCCGAAGAAGCGACTACGAAGAAGACCGCTTCGCTTAGTTCTACGATAAAACTGAAGCGAGGTCCTGGCAGGGCGCTCCTTTCGGTGGGTGACGATGGTGAGTCCGCCCACCGGCGCAAGAGGTGGTTGGAGAAGGAAGGCCCGCCAAAGGCGTCCCAAGAAGCCGATGGCGACGGGAAGACGCAAGAGCGAGGCTTGCCCGAAAGCAGAAAGCAATATGACGAGAAGTTGCCGAAGGGCAAGCGAGGCAGAGCTAAAGAAAAATCTTGGGGCCACGCACATAAACACCAGCACCAACATGGCCGAAAGCATCACTTGCACAAACATCACGCGCAAGAACATCACAAGCACAAGGAATGGCCGCGAAAAGGAAATGACGAGGCAGTTATGAGGTGCGTGGAAACGCAGACATGTCTGGTTTCTCCTGTCGTGGAGAAAGGTGGAGTGAACTGTCGAGACTTCAACTTCGGCATCAACCTGAGTCCCGTTATTTCCGGCACGCTGCGTAGATTGTCTGACAAAAAGCGGTCGGATGGCATCCGGCAATCATCGAAGGACGTCCCGCAAGTGACCAATATGGCGTCAGAATCTCCCAAGCTCAAATCGCTTCCCACAGACGGCCACGGTTCGAAGAAACATTCGAAAATTTTAAAAAGATTGAAAACACATTCGAAAGGCCCTAAAAGATCTCCCATGGGGATGGAGCGAAAGGAGCGCAAGTCGAAGTTTACTGGCTCACCGCTGTCTGATGTATCTCCAGCGGAAGACATGAAGCTGGACGAGGCAGGTGGCGGGGGGGACGAAGATAAGAAAGCTGTTAAAGACGAGTCTCCGGAACGTTCTAATGGCAAACGCCGTTCGAAGAAAAACAAGGAAATGCCTTCGAAGCGACTTGGGAAGCGCAGTAAAAAGTCTCCGCGTCGTAGTAACGGCAAAAGTAAATTCAAGCGCAAGAGTAGGAGCCGGGGCAAAAGCTCATCGACAAGGAGAAGCCACAAAGAACGATCTCCTGAACACGGTGGACAAGCTAGTTCACCTGAGGGACCGTCTGCCAAGGAAAAAGGTGAGGAGAAGGCGGCTGCTGTTGAGTCCACGGTCGAGCAGGGTGTCCATGAAACCGGTGTGGATATGAGCCGTCGTCCGAGTGCCGAGGCGAAGCACGAACAGCAAGAATTGGTGTCACGTGGGGAGTCTAAAAGCTGTGAAAGCAAGGGTAAAGGTCGTCGTAGCAAACGCGCGAAGGGGGCCAAAGTGCACCGAAAACAAGCCAGTCTGACGAAGGAACCGTCTCCTCCGGAAGGGCGAATGACGGGAATGGCAACGGAGACAACACGGCTACTGCTTTCAGCGGAAGAGATGCAGATGGAAGGGAAGGTTGGTGTGGGTGTCGAGGATACGGAAGTAGGTAAAGATAAGTCTCCGACACGTGGCGAAGGTGAGCGCCATTCGAAGAAGGGTGTGTCTTCGAAGCGACGTGACAAGGACAGCAAGACGTCATCTAAGAAGCAAAGAGAGAGGAGCCGCAAAAGCAAGGAAAGTAAAAGTAATCCTAGCAAAAGCTCGAAGAAGCACAAGGCGCACCGTAAACATATACGTACCGAAGACGGAGCCAGTCCTGCGAAGCAACTGTCTCCTGGACGAATGGAAGAGAAAATGCCTTTTGGTCACCGAGAACGTCAGAAAGAAACGGAAGTTTTGGTTTCTAAGTCACTGAAAGGGGGAAAGCGAGGAACGGACGGGAAAGACAAACATAGCAAGCGCCACGGAAGCCGTAAGAACCACGGACGACGCAGCAAAGGCTCCAGGAAAAGACACAAACCGGACAAAAAGAAGGCACGGGATGGCAATAAGGACGTTGCCAGAAGCCTGTCGAGCTCCACGGCCCACAGTGGCTTGACCAGCCCCGAGGAGCGATTGACGCCGAAAAAGGACCATAGGAAGCATTCCGTTGCTGCTGTTGCTGCTGAACGTGCTAGCCGAGGGCAAAGCCGAGACTTCGACTTTGTCATTGGCTTGCATCCGCTGACTCGTGGCACTCTGCCGCGACCCGACCTTACGCAGGTCGGGGAGCCAGAGATAGTCGAAGCGTTCGAACATTGTCAAGGCGCCCCTTACGTAGTGCGCAGACACGACGGGCTGGCAATGAGAGCCGATTCAGAGTCTCCGTCCGCTGGTGACTGGGAAAGAACGGTTAAGGATCGCGGACGAAAAAGGAGGAGGCATCGCCAGCGATCCGGCAGCTCAAAGTCGAAATCCAGTCGGCGTTCGAAAAGTAAAGGCGACCAATCGAAGGGCAGAAGCAGCAAGCAGTCCAAAAGCAGTCGTAGCACACGGTCCAGTAAAGCCCGCATTAGGAGCTGCGGGAGTAAGAGAGGCCGAAGGAAGCCCCGAAGTCGAAGCAAGGGGTCGTCCTCTCGCAGCAAGAAGCGCGATAAGCGGCGGCGACGGCACAGAAAGGACTCACGGAGGCGTCGCCGAAGACACGACCGTGGCGGCCGCCGAAGGCGAGGTAGGTCACGTTCAGCCCGGCGAAGGAAAATGATCCGACGTCTGTTGGTTGAGGAGTCCTACAGGCAGGCGCAGACGCCCGCCTTGTGTGTTCTCGTGGTCGCGTTGCTTGCCTTCATCGCTGTCCTCGCTCTCTGCGTGGGCGTGCTTTATTACTACATAATCGTCGTCAAGCCACGCTACACGACGCCGGAGACCACGACGAACGTGATAACCAATACGTCTCCGAAACATACCACGCCCTCGCACGAGCGTACGTCCACAGGGACTGCGACGATGTCGTCTGAACATACGCTGCCACCCGTACCTCCTACCTCCGGGGTATACTACTGTTCGACCGAATACTGCGATCGCGAGGCCCAATACATAGACAGTATCCTTGCTGGAGAAATGAAGCCGTGTGACAACTTCTACCAGCATGTATGCGCCCGTTGGAAGCGCCAATACTTCAACGTGGTGCCGCAGCACACTTCCTTTGTCTCCCAGGAAACGCTGCTTGAGGAAAGTCTGGCGGCCCGACTCTCAGCCGACGTCTCAGGCACGAGCCTGGGAGACGTCAGGGTGGCGTCCAAACTTTACGGTGCCTGCGCAGACGGGTGGCGCAAGGACAATGTTTCGAGCAAGACCATGCAAGCGGTGTTCGAGCGCTGGACAATACAGGAGTGGCCGCGCACATCACCTCCTCCTAGCGGTACATCAGCCGTGTACCGCTTCGCCGCGGAGCTTGTACGAGATCTGGGCCTGGCAAGTATTGTTGGGGCTGGCGTGAGCGTCAACCCTAACGATCCGAACGCCACGCTAGTAGAGCTTTATCAGCCCCGCCTACCGCTAAGCGAAGCCAGCGTCGACAGCGTGGTCGTGCGCCAATTCCTCACACAAACTGTAGACGAGGCGACCACCTATCAAATGGGAAAATTCGTGGTCGGCCTGAACGAGAGCATGTTTAGAGTTCACTCCGCGCTCTCCTCCATGGCACATCCATCCTTCGGCGCCGCGGATGACAGTGACGACCCTGTCGTGCTCCAGGTTGGGCAGGTTGGGAAACGGTTGGCAGAGTTCCTTCAGGTCCTGCTTGCCGACGTACGCAGTCAAGTGAGCCGCAACGAGAAAGTACTGCTCCGCTCGAAGCACTACCTCCTTTACCAGCTGGACCAGAAACTGAATGCGCTGTCGCCTCTGGACGCGCTCAACTATATGGGGCTGCTCGCGTACATTCGTGTCTCACCCTTCCTACCATCGGTATACGTGCCGAGACTGCGACTGCTCTTCGCCGAGACCATAATGGGCCGTACACTGGCGGACACACGCAAACCACCGTCACAGTTGTGCGCACGCCTCGCGGAGTGGACGCTGCCGGACTGCTTCGCTAAGGTTTTTCAGCAGTGGCGACAGGCCTACAACCAGGACGTCGCGGCGCGCGAATGGCTTTCCCAGCTCGAGGCCGTTTTCTTCAGGCGCGTGGAGGACTTCATCTGGATGAACGAGCTGACCTCGCTGCTGGTCCGCTATCGGCTCAAGAGGGTCATCACCGTGCAGTTTGGCCCGTTGTCGGGCGAGCAGCGCCACTGTGCACCCACGGGAAGCCTGAACACAGAGAACGCGCTTCTCTTCTTCTTGGACGTCAAGAAGCGACTGCAGGCGCAGTTGTTCGAGGGTCTGCTCGCCAACGGCTCGACGCTTCTTCATCGGCTCTCCGCTTCCCTCTCTGACCTCGCCGGTGTGGCGACGTTCGAGCGCGCCTTACGCATGATCCACGTTCCTGCGGCGCTGTTCAACTTCTCCGTGCCGACCAACAGCTCCGTGTTCGTGTTTCACCTGGCGCGCGTTGCTGTGCGCTTGTACAGGGGTCTGGTGCCGCTGCTCGACGATAACCCGTACGAGTACGAGACACCGCTAGGCCTCACGGACGAACTGCGCCGGAGACGGGCCGACCTAGTGTCGTGCTTCACCAAGGACGCCCGGAGGAGCCTGCCGGCTCACTTCGGCGGCAACCGCGCTGTCGAGCGTCAATTGGGCACTGCCTTTCTGGAACGGACGTCGGCGCTCGGGCTGTCGGTGAGCGCGTTCGACGAGCTGCTCAACGTGTGGCGTATCTGGAATCTGGACCTACGGTTCAAGGAACTACCGCACATGTCGGCGCGCCAGCTGTTTTTCGTATACTTCGCGCTCGACAACTGCGCCGACGAAGACGAAAGCATCCACTGGAACAGGCTGCCGGCAGAACAGCTAGTCAACGTGGCGCTCAGGCACACGAGGCAGTTCGCCGAAGCGTTCCGCTGTCGCGGTGGCCAAGACCGCATGGCTGCTTCGCCGGGCAGCGAATTTTGCGAAGTGTTTCGTCGACAACCGCGCGATCGGCGAGTTTGGGAAGCGCGCCAATATGGCCCGGTTAATGGCACGCCACTGATCGAAGGTGCGTGAACCTGCGGGTCTTTGCTGTACGCGTGGACTGTAGCGGACGAACTCCCAAAGACGGCGTAGCAAACGATCCGAAGATGTGCACCGCCCACCGGCACACTTCCTTCAAGCCAGCTTCGTCTTGTGAGAGAACACCCGCCAGCCTGCGTGTTCTCGTTTTGTCTCGAATCCACGATCTTTCGCGGGACACCTCTAACGAAAAGTGACGTATTTCGAATACTGCCCGCTATTTTTACTCGAATTGTAGCTGGAACTTTCTCTATACTTTTATTACCGTCGTCGCAACTTGTTTTTAAAATGTGGCCACTTCGTCGTGATGAAGCGCGCGCAATTCATTCGTCAAGTTGATTGAAGCCGTTTTGATCGGAACATTTCGCATCGCTCGAGTGTTGCTGGAAGCTGCTGCTGTGTAGATTGACAATTCGCACTGGCGAAATGGAATATTTTGATGAGTGCAATGAATAACGTACTAATAGGAGCGTCGGTATTCTATCTTTGAAGCAGTGACAAGTATAATAAAAACATGCATTTGGTTGTACGCGTCTGGTGCTTATCTCGCTGCATACATGTGCTTTTCGGCAGTGTTCATACCTGTGCAAGCACAATACTCGCGGATTGAAACGCGGCGTGCTAATGATGTGGATGTTTTCCCGGGATCATTGGCGTAACGTGGCTCGTAAGTCCAACCGGCCATGTGCGAGGGACATTGGGCTAGCTCCACTACCTGTCCACTATATACTCGCCTCCATTTCGGCTGTAAAGAATTGCCCTAAACGTCCCCCAGGTCGTGCTCTCGAATGGCTGGATTTCACTGTGACACGGGTAGGAGACCAGAAAGACGGTATGTTAAAGCATATTAAGGTTTCTCGAGGTGGTAAGAACAAATGCACGTGTTCCTGCATGGTTAGAAAGGGTAAAAGCCTTGCTTACTATGAGTGAATGTTTAAAGCGTGATGTCCTTTAGCAGTACTTGGCGGACGTGGCAGTGTTTGTTCTGTCATACTTGTTGTGTATTGTAATATATTTATCTTGTTCCCTTAGGTGTAAAGTCCGGCCGGAAATACTAAATAAAAAAAGAAGCGTATATTATGCACAAATGGCTTGAATTTGCCAGACCAGATGAAGCGACAGCGAATGCTTTCATCTTGCCTTCGCGACGTTATGCCAACATGATCATAATAAATGGGCATGTGCTAAATAAATCGAGTAAGTTCCACTACACACATCTAAAAAGTTTAAAAAAAAGGTAACAGTTAGCTAGCCCAACAAAGGTGCGAAGCGAAGTCGATGAGCCGAATAACCCGAGTACATACGCTAGAATTCTTGAGAACGGGGGAAGGCCACAATGCTGCGAGAAAACCTCAAAGTGATGGAAAGACTACGCCAACGATTACCTGCCCGTGTCGTGTCTGTGGTTCAACACAAACCTCCACGTTAAAGATCAGCTTGGGAACAACCTATAGCATCACCTATCTAAACGCGTGCAACGACTTAGGAGCAACCTAGAAACAACCTGCATCATGTAGTTAAGGCCTAGAAAGAACCCAGAAGAAACCATACGAGTCTTCAGAATCGTCGCTGTTTGAAGGTTTGCGTGGCTTTGCGCGACCTCCCCCCCCCCCCACTTCCCGTTTTAGGGGCGAAGCTCCTTCGGCCATGGGTCGTTCCCTCTCTGGTAGTAGCGGTGTAGTAGTAGTAGTAGTAGTAGTAGTAGTAGTAGTAGTAGTAGTAGTAGTAGTAGTAGTAGCTCCCTCTAGTTTATGAGTTGCTCAGTATATGGCGTTGTGAGTATATGTCTCAAGCAGGAAATTGCGAAAGATTATTCTTGGGGTAGTTCTCTGCCGTTCGAGGCCAGGACGGGAGTATTGCGGACCAAGACTTACCGAGCCAAATACGAAGGCACAGGCATGGTATGCAGTGCGTGTGGGGAGGAGGAGGAAGTTTGACAATGTTCTGTAAAGGGCTACACCCTATATAGTAAATAATGGCGCGCAATTTTTCAAAGCATTGGGGTTTAGGGACAGGGAAGACAAAATAGACTTTAAATGGGTAGAAATAACCAGGAGGAGGCTAACTGATTTGAGGCTACTATCGATGCGCGAGTGAAATTTAATCCTTAAACACATAGTGCTAGTGCTTAACTTTATGGCTAGGTGGTGTCAGCCACCACCCGATCTGAAGGGCACATCCGGATCCACCCGTCCATGCGTGCGTCTGTGTGACCGTCCGTGCGTCCAGCCGCCCGTACTTGCGTGCGTCTGTTCGTGCATCCGCACGTCCATCCTTGCGTCCGTCCCTACGTTCGTCCATGCATCCGAACTTGCGTCCGTCCATGCGTCCATCCGTCCGTGCAGCCATTCGTGAGTCCGTCCATGCATCTGTATGTGTGTCCGTTCGTCCATCTAGTCAACACTATAAGTACCACCATCTCACATTTTTCATCATATATTCCGCATATAGAAGCGCCGCCATCCAGCCGACATTCCAAGGACACAACGAGAAATGGCACACGCACACTTTTTTACGGCTTGCGCATCTTGTCTACTTCCCACCTTTAATCACCTCGAGTTTATGGTATCTACTAGTTCACTGTATTCATGGCACTGCGGCCCAACGCTCGCTAAACCTTTCAAAAACCAAGGAGGTTGCGCCCAGCGCGTACAACGTAGCAACCATTTCTTGTCAGGTAGTGCTCAATGTACATGCCAATGGCTGCTAATTGGGAATAAGAGACAGGAGAATTCGGCTTTTAGTTAACGCGCACGCTGCGAATTTTTCATTGTTCAACAACGCACAGGAGAAATCTCTCACTGGCACCACATTGCATGTCAAAGCGTAAGACTGGTTGCGCACTATGACTACGACGAGGGACGAACGGGTGCCGCATTAAGGAGCTTCGCCCCTAAAAGAAAATGAAACAGGAACATTTGAGGAAATGAGCACGTACGCGAGAACCAGGTGGCTTCAGAGGACGTTGACCTGTGGACTATAGGCGTGCTCCCTCATACGAATGTTATGTAAGTGTCGTACTTAAAATTAAGGTGACGTGACACCAACTGTAGATGTTAGAAGCTAAAGTGCGTGCATTACTTACGCCTATATTTGCAAGATTTAGTCCGTGCGTACTGCACCTCAACCTTCAGCACTAAGGTTGTCCATTATTGGCATCATGCCGCCTGCGACTCTAAATGCATTGATTGCATTAACAGCCTGGTCACACATCTTGTTTGTGAACGTATGCGGGTCTCGCTAAGATTATGCTTCGCCACGTCACAACCCATTTATAGCTGTTTCACTGAGTGGAGTTACTGATTAAATACATTCGATTAAACGGTTGTGCAAGTGCGTGCGCGCTTGTAAGCGTTGTTCAGGCGCATTCCGATAATCCAGAATTCCGTAGCAACAGATCAGCCGAACAGGTCATACTCTACAGCTGTACCGGCTATTGTTACTATAGTCTGCGATTAACTGAGAGGCATTTGAATGGGACACACTTTCGGGCCTTTCTGTTTTCTTCAAGAGCGAAAACGTAAGTCGGAGGCCGCGAAGCTGAAGGTCCAGGTGATATTTATGACGCAACAAAGCAAAGCATACGAAGCCGCTAAGAGGTTGCACAATGGGAAGCTCTTCGTATGTCGGGACTCCGATAGCGTGCATCTGCGCTTCGGTCGAGCCCCACGACCTGCCAGAAGCTCTTTCCGTGCAGGGGAGCCCAAAGTATGAACCAATAGCACCACCGGTCCATTATACTTTCACCTACACTTCATGAACTGGTTCACGAAGGCTCTGCACTTCGGCATTTGTTACGCGAGTTCAGCATGGCGGAGGCGGCACCGCGGTATTCGTTACGAAAAAGCGCAGCTGTCGTGCTAAACAAGTTCATGGGTTTCCTGCACCTGCTCGTGAGATATAGTGCCGAGTCCGTGCAGCACAAGATGGCCGCAGCTCCAGCAGACAACACAGCCGGTAGCCTTCGTGTCTGCTTTAGTGTCGTCTGTAGTGGCGTCCAAGTACCTCAGTGGACGTTTTCCGGTAGTTACACATGCCAGGTAACCTAGGCGGCACCTTCTTTAACTAATCACAGCTGTCACAGCCTCCTCAACCCGCGAGACAGCTGACCAGTGGCATAGGGCTTGCACGACATCTGCACTGTCGTATTCGTTTCTGCGCCGTGTCGATGCTACACTTGCTGAAACATCCCGTGGACCATGACGGCACCCAGACAGCGCCACCACAGAACACCTATCGCCATCATGAACCAGTTCAGAAGGTGCTGGGTGAATCGAGTGGACCTAAAGGTGGGGGCTGAGATGGGACGGGAACAGGGGTGGTGGGGCATGCTTCCGCCTCTCCTCTCCAAATAACGCCCATTGCTAGTCACGTGACTAATATAGCAGAACATGCAAAAACTGTCGCGTGACATTTTCTCGCCATAAACCACGTATTAAACAAGTGATATGACCAAACTGCGTAACCACTGGTCACGTAGTAAGTTCCCGCTGTTACCACATAGTAGCGAGTCATACGACACGTTCTCGCCAAAGACCACCTAACAGCTTGTCACTTGACTAAAATCACAAAACTAAAAGTTACTCGTCACGTGAAATGTTCCGCCAGAACCACATGGCATGTGTGCATGCAGTGTGAGGAACCGATCGGAACCGGGGAACAATAGTGAAGTCTAGTCATTATTAGTACCACCAGCCAAAACTTAGCGTCTCTGTTAAAAAAGCTTCGCACGGCTTGCAAAACTTGGCTATAGGTCAAACACTAATAGCATCTGTTGGGTTTTAACGTTCCAAAACCATGATATGATTATGAGAGACGCCGTAGCGTAGGGTTCCAGAAATTTCGACCACCCGGGTTTCTTCAACGTGTACCCAAATCTGAGCACACGGTTGTGCTCAGATGCGACCTGCGTGTGGTTCCAGCCTTGCGCCACTTTCGCCACATTCTTCCAGCCTTGCGCCACTAGTGCACGCTGCGCACTTTTTAATTTGAATAGCAAACGTAGACATAAATCTTGTCGTCATATGGCAGAAACGTCTGCGTCGTGGAACTGTGGTAGTGGTTGTGGTGTTGCAACAGACGGTGTTCATAAAGCTCCTATTGAACTAGCGTGCCCCACTTACACGGGTTTTGGGATAAGGTTCTTTTAATAAACGTCCAACTCGGTGTTCTCCATCTGATTATCACAACTTCTCCTAATATTGTCGACTACCGTGGCGCGCAAGTGGCCCGAAATCGCATGTCTCCATTGAATTCTGTGGTGCGACCGCGTGCGCCGCGGCCAAAAATGGTGCCGTGCGCAGCGAGCGCCGCTGGTGGACGGGTTGAATCAAGGAGGAAACGAGCGCGCGCAGGATAGTGACGTTACTCTATCCCAAATCAAAAGGGTTCAGTCTCTACGAGCCGTGCACGTGCACCCTTTATCTGTTGTAAAACCAACGATAGGATTGTAAGGCACTCCGTATAGTGCTCAGGGGAGGTCCGGATTGATTGTGACCGCCCGAAGCTCTTCAACGTGCGCTCCTCAATATTGAATGCAGATGGTGTTAGGATGAACTCCGCGAGCAATGCTCTCAGGCATGTGCGAAAAATGAAAGTAGGCATGATAAACTAAACGCCGACGCGTGGGTGGGAGAGACGCCGTTGGCGCGGCGGCGTTTTCCTCCTCTTTGCCCGGAAATCGGATAATTGCGACGGCCGACTATCTACGACGGCCGAAGAAAAAAAAAAGAGAGAAAGAAAGAACACTTGGAACACTATCTTCGTCTATCACGGCAGAGCATGTTCTCTCGTCGCCCCCTCCACACCTCCATCCGGGCCAGCTCCGCCTCCACGTCTTCACGGCGGTTCTGCCGGTCCCTTGTCAGCTGTGTCAGTGGTTTAGCGTCACTTGACGTCTGCGCTCTGACCGGAGCCGTCACTCGGCGAGTCAGCAGCGACGACTTGCAAAGGAGCGCAGACCGGTAGCCGTTCTGCAAGCGATGTCGCCCGTTGCGTTAGCACCAATTCTGCGGCTGCTCGTAAGTCCCTTGTCACTCTTGTTCTTTTATGAATGCCTCTTGTCTCTCCTAGTGGCTCCGTACTGTTGCTCTCAAGTGATATACGCGCACGCGTTCGGCGGAAAGAGGAATTGATGAATTTAGCCTTTATTTTGTGTAAGAGAACGGCTCCCGGTCGCAGTTTGGGTTTAGGTGGGGAAGTGATTGTTGGCAGTGGGTGTAGCCAGGAGGTCGCGCACCGGGTCTGTGCCTAAAAAATCGTTTAATAAAGCGGCTGCGGCGTATAGAGTTATACCGACAAGGATCCAGTGAAGAAACGTACAAAATATCTAATCACGTAAACTTACCCCCCTTCCCGCCAGCAGAAAGAAAAAAAAAGGAGGTGGGGAGTGTAGTCGATTGCGAGAACATGTTATCAGAAAAAAAATGCTATAAAGCATCACAAATCAAACTATAGTGTCAAATTTGTAAAAAAAAATGGCATCGTTAGAGGCTCCGTATAACGTCTCAGATTTAGAAAAAAAAGGGGGGGGGGAATGTTATCAATCAGTTGATAAGCCCTGCAAGTTTTCGGTCGAGGCAACTGTTCAAATGTTGACCGTACAAAGTTAATTTACAAGATCTTGGTCACGAGTTTTTCAAAAAAAAAGCCACTATGCATAATATCGTTTCTACGAATGGAAATTACCTTCAAATGCTACAGGCATGCGCGCATCATGGTAATATCGTTCTTTATAAAAAAATCTATATGCGATTAAAGGAAGATCGCTTGATATGCTTGGTAATTTAAAAATGTCTTCGCACGAAACACACTTACGTGCGAGCTCGTATTCGTAAGCTCGCACTGAACAGTTACTCTTATTTCTCTGCGCATGCGCATGCCTTTGTCATTATGGCTCGTTATTATAGGTTGTGCTAACATTTCTTATAACCCACGCACGAATGATAGTATTAATGACGCGGGAGAAAGCGGTCTTGTCTTTTTTTTTTTTTGAAAATAGTGGGGTAGCTCTTTTGGACACGGGAACGTGCGATTAAGTGGCCAAACGCCTTCACAACGACTTAGTGGGTACCCTTAACCCTACGTCATTTTGCAGGTAATTTTGTTTTATGCTCACAACGTAGCCAGGATATTAACGAATCCTTCTTCCTTCTACAACAACAACAACAACAAACTAATAATAATAATAATAATAATAATAATAATAATAATAACATAGTGGGCATTTAAAGCACGCTTCTTCATCACCTGTACAAAACCATCATCACTTAGTGTTCTTCATCTTCATCGTTAGTGGATAAGGCTCTTGAGTCGGTTCCGTGCCTCGGAGGTGACTGTTTTTGGCCACGTCTTCCAGGCCCAATAAAGGCGTGTAAAGGACTTCGTCGCAATATCTTGGGCTTTGAATCCCAAAATCACGATATGATTATGAGGGACGCTGTAATGGAGGGCTCCGGAATTTTCGACCGCCTGGTGTTCTCATAACCTGCGCGGACTTCACACAGTACACGGGCTTCTAACATTTCGCCTCCATCGAAATGTGACCACCGCAGCCGGGGTCGAACCCACGACCTTTCGGTCAGCAGGCGAGCACCACAACCGTTGCGTATACATCGCCGTGGCGGAGCCTTTCTCCTGCAGGTCGCTTCGTTCTGCGATTAATGGTGTTGCAGTTGCGCGTGACACGACGCGAAGTCGCTCTCGTGTCGTCCGATGATTCGCAACATCTATACCGCATAGTCCACCTCGTTGTTCTCCCCTTTTTAGGGGCGAAGCTCCTTAGGAGCCGAACCCTTTCGGCGTCCGTCGCGCCCCACATAACCGAAACTGAACACCTGCACAACGAAACACGAAAACGTCTGAGTAAGAAACGGGCTCTGTGTGTACATTAATCAAGTATATGAGAGCGCAATACGCGATCACCTGCGCCATCCGTCCGCTCGTATATATCTCCGCGCGTGCGTGCGTCCATCGAGTCCGTCCGTCCGTGCGTCTGTCCGTGCATCTGTCTGTTCATCCGTATGTTCGTGTGCCCATACTAGTCGGCGGCTTCAACGCAGACATTATGGACCTTAGGACTGACCTACGTATTCGCCCACTCGTTATCATTCACTCTCGAGAAGCATTGATTTTTTTTGTTTTGTTTTATTGGTCGCAGCATCCCACTCATATACTACTGTTGCGGTACATTACACACCATCCTCGTATGGGCGAGTGCGCCAGGCGTGCTTGTCCCCGCGGGGGTGGGAGGTGATTAGGACCAGCTCCGTGCAGCCCTACGATGCTTTGGTGTTCCTCGTGGGGTGGTTGTTGGACTGTTGGACGGGGTGGTGCCGTTCAGCCTGTTCGGGCCGTGAGACTCGACGCAAGCGCTGAGGCACGGTTTGGAATCCCGGGATGCAAAGAGCCTCACGCGGTGCCACCTTCTTAGCTAATGTCCTGTTTTTTAAGAGACGCTTTCTTTTTGTACATCTCCGGGGTCTATACTGTTTTCATATACAAAACGGTTTAGTAGCACTGGGTTTGATTAAAAGAAAGGAAGGAATAGGACGGAAAGACAAGAATGTCAACCAGTCTAGAAGAACTGGTATGCTACCCTACACAGAAAAAAGGGGTGGTGGAGTTAGTCATAACACCGGTGCAAATCTTTTTCTTCAAGAAGTTGAGCACCACCTCCCCGCGATCACCTCTCAGGACACATCAGAATGGTTTCTGCAGTCATAGGTCTCTGATCTGTGCGAGCTTGCTGGCGATGTTCTCGGTGCATTGTAGCGATGACAGTCGCAGAAGATTACCTGTGATGTCTCCTTGCTACCACACTTGTCAGAAACGCGAGCAGCACGGCGCGCTGTTTTTAAATAGTCGCGCTTTGACCTTGGTGGAAATAAAAAAAATGTATTGTCCCATTGTCTTTTTAGGAGAGACCTTTTCATGACCCTTAACTGAAGATGGCGGGAAAGAAAGTAGGGGAACTATAAAAGTCCACCTAGTTTTAAATAGACGTGTTCCGGACCATTCCGTTTGCATTACGCATTTCGGGAGCGCCGGTGAACCAATCAGCCATGAGAAGAAGGTTGTGTATAGATAGCTTCCTGAATCCTAAAAAAAATGATAAGTATATCTGGGATTTTACGTCCGAAAACCACGATATGATTATGATAGACGGCGAACTGAAAGTTTAGGAAATTTCCTCCATCTGGGGTCCGTTAACGTGCACTTACATTGCACAGTAGACGGGCCTTCGCTATTTCGCCTCCATCGAAATGTGACCGCCGCGTCTGGAATCGAAACCGTGACCTTCGGTTCAGCAGCCGAACACCAAAGCTACTGCTCCACCGTGGCGAACAAAAAGGCCAATACCATTCAGTCGGTTGCAAGTGCGTGCGGATCAGCGCACCAAGAAGCGTTCCCACGGAGCATCGCTATCGAAGCGGCTGAGATCGCAGTCTGGTATACGTTTCCGGTGATACACGAATCCGGCAGTTCCCATGGAATGCGCTTGTTGTAAACGGAGACCTAGGAGGGTGGAAAAGAAGGGAGGGGGTCTAGTTTAGCCCCGCTTACGGTGAGGAGCATCAGATATTCACACATCTTGACTGTTGTCGCTCAGTCGCCCATCGAGAAGTAAGAAGTTGATACTTACGCTTGTTTATTGTATGTGATCATATGCTGCTGCAGTGTGTGCCTTTTAGGGGCAAAGCCCCTTAACGCGGCACCCGTTCGTCCCTCGTTGTCGTAGTCGTAGTCGTAGTGTGTAACCAGCGTTACATTTTGGCCTGCAGGGTGGTGCCGGTGGGAGATTTCTCCTGTGTTTTGTTGAACAATAAAAAGTTCGCGGCGTGCGCGTTAACTAAAAGCCGAATGCTCCTGTCTCTCATTCCCCATTAGCAGCCATTGGTATGTACATTGAGCACTATCTGACAAGAAAAGGTTGCTACGTTATACTCGCTGGGTGTAACCTCCTTGGTTTTAGAAAGGCTTAGCGAGCGTTGGGCCGCAGTGCCATGAATACAGTGAACTAGTACATACCATGAACTCGAGGTGGTTAAAGGTGGGAAGTAGGCCCGAAGCGCAAGCCGTAAGAAAGTGTGCATGTGCCACCTCTCGTTTAGTCTTTGGAATGTCCGCTGGATGGCGGTGCTTCTATATGGGGAATATATGATGAAAAGATACGAGATGGTGGTACATGGAGTGTTGAATAGATGGACGAACGGACACAGAGACAGATGCATGGATGGACGCATGAACGGACGCAGGGGCGAATGCATGGACGAACGCACGAACAGATGCACGCACAGTCGGGCGGATGTACGCATGGATGGTCACACGACGGACACATGGACGGACGGAAGCAAGAACGAATAGATAGACGAATGCTTCGCCCCACTCTCCATCATTCACTCCGTGGATATGCTGCCATTTTTTTGTTTTACCTCATCGAGGGTGTTGGACCAAACAGACGTGTTTAGAAAAAGTGGGTAACTATATTGAGTACTAGGTACTCTACTATGGGAGAGCATAGAGCCGTCCCGTCACCTCATGTCTAGCCCGTACAGGCATATACGTGAACGTCCTGCTGACTACGTACATGGAACATTGTGTAACTGAAAGTTTCAAATAGGGTTCTTTCGCTCCAACTCTACTTCAGTCGCAAGCTTCTTTGCCAATTTATTGCGGAAACTAGGCGTTAACAGTGACGGGATCACAGGTATTAACAAGTAGCGTAAATGTTTTCTGCTAAAAACACCGAGCCTTATTCGAAAATCTTGGTTACTGCGACTGCGCACACATGTAAGGACGAAAAATGCCACCACGTTGTCGATCCTAGCCCGCGACCTCTCTGAAGTCGAAGAATGTGGTACCATGTGGTACAAGTTGGCAAAGTCTTTATACGCATGGTCTCAAAACTCATTTCAAGCAGCGGGCCGCAGTCAATGAACTTTATTCAGCTAGCGATGGGTCAGGGAAGAATGTAAGAGTGTGAAGAAGAGGGGTGTCAGTTCGTAATTTCGTACACATTGTCAGGAGGCACTGCCGAATAAACCTTTTCCCAAAAATGATATGCTGGTGATTTCTGAAAAAAATTATGGCCAGGACTCCATCCAACATCTGAATACCGACCTCCAAAAGGATGAAAATGTGGACGCGGATTGTGAAATACTGTTTTTGTTGGACGATTACGCTTCAAGACGTGGTGACCTTGTGAGTGCCTCACGAAAGCAATTTTTAGGGGCGAAGCTATTTAAAGCGGCACCCGTTCGTCCCTCGTTGTAGTACGTAACATGTCTAACGCTTTGACCTGAAAAGTGGGGCCGGTGGGAGATTTCTCCTGTGCGTTGTTGAAAAATAAAAAAAATTCGCAGCATGCGCTTAAACTAAAAGCCGAATTCTCCTGTCTCATTCTCCATTAGCAGCCATTGGCATGTACATTGAGCACTATTTGACAAGAAAGGGTTGCTACGTTATACTCGCTGGGCGTAACCTCCTTGGTTTTAGAAAGGTTTAGCGAGCGTTGGGCCGCAGTGCCATGAATACAGTGAACTAGTATATACCCTGAACTCGAGGTGGTTAAAGGTGGGAAGTAGACACGAAGCACAAGCCGTAAGAAAGTGTGCGTGTGCCACCTCTTGTTTAGTCCTTGGAATGTCCGCTGGATGGCGGTGCTTCTATATGGGGAATATATGATGAAAAGAGGCGAGATGGTGGTACTTGGAGTGTTGAATAGATGGACCAACGGACACACAGACAGATGCATGGACGGACTCACGAATGGCTGCACGGACGGATGAACGCATGGACGGACGCAGGTTCGGATGCATAGACGAACGCAGGGACGGACGCAAGGATGGACGCGTGGATGCACGAACAGACGCACGCAAGGATGGGCGGATGGACGCACGGACGGTCACACAGACAGATGCATGGATGGACGGACGGATGCTTCGCCCCTCTCTCCATCATTCACCCCGTGGATATGCTGCCATCTTTTTTGTCTCTTATGAATACTATAAGTTATATCGTTCACTATTGCCTTGCGGACTGGTTTCGTAATGACATATTGTCAGGGGGATGACGATTTGCCAGCAGTTTGGCTTTTTGCTCACTTCCCTAGGTTGGTAAATGAGACATGAAGATTAATTCGTTCATTCATTGTTGGTTGGTGCCCCTCATTAGAGAGTTTAGTGTGCACAACGGGCTTGGGTACACAAAGCGTTAGTGCAGGTCACAATGAGCACGCATTCAATGTTTTAGAGACGCGTGCACGAGAGATAAGTACAGGGAGGAGGGGGTGGGGGTCAGAAGTTCTCCGGCCACTATTCAATGTATTTCGATGATATGCTTAGATATATTTATTCTTTATCAGCTGCAAAAGCATCAACAAAGTGAGCAGCGGCGTAGTTCGAGTGTTGCCTGACGGAGGCTATAGTTGGCACTTTACAGCTGTACAGTCGTCACCAAGCTTAACACAAACGCTCCGCAGCGTCTCGTGGAAAGGTTGGACTGACTCCAGCACCACTTAGCTCTGGGCTCTGTTTCCGAGATGTTATCTATACACGCCGACATATTATCGAAGCATACCAATGTGTTATCTAGACAACAGCGATCAGCAGCGCTTTGCGGCTGGCGTCTGTCAAACGAGTCCAGGTCACGCTGCGGGGCGTTCGAGTTAAGCTGGCTGACGACTGTACTTGCAGTAGGCATTCTAGGACAGTTTGATAAACGGACTATGTTACGCGCACAGTTGCTCGTTTCCTTTCGGCACGGTTGAGGCATACGGCAAAAGCCAAAGCAAGGCTATCAATCGAGAAGAACCACAATATGGGACCCTATTACGCCATCGCGCCATCTTGAAGGCGATGCTCAAGCGTTTTCCATGTTTATGGACCACTGATTGCTTCACCTTTGCTAGTTCGCGGACTCAACGCGGAGTGCTTACCATCAAATGTCACGTGCTCGCCCAAGAAAGACGATGACAGTTGTGCATGTGCCACGAAGGACTACGAATTGGACGAAGAAGAAGAACTCGCTTGCGCGTTCTAATTAAAAAGATCGACCAGCTTCTGGCGTCTCAGTCTCTACGGCAAGACCTCTGTTTTGACGTCGTGACACTGGTGGAGGTGCTGGGGCCTACAACCGGATGCAGGACAGTCTTGCTCGGACCCGTTCACCTAGTCCAGAGACCCAGCCCCTCGTCACGACTCCGGTGCACAGATTCAGTCGGCGCCTACTAGGCCTAAGTCCGGAGTCCATATCTGTTCCGCCTCTAACCAGCATGGCAGCTCCTACCACATCCACGGCTACCCTTCCATCGCAGACCACTCTTCCCTCCCAGGTGACTCTTGAACATCCTCGTGTTCCTGAAGTTTTTCATGGGGAAGAGTACGAGGATGTCGAGGACTGGCTCGAACAGTTCGAACGGGTCGCTGTATCTAACCACTGGAGTGAACAGCACAAACTTGGCCGTGCATATTTTGCCCTGGAAGATAGCGCTCGCACGTGGTACGAGAACCACGAGGCTACTTTCCAATCTTGGGAAGATTTCCGTCGACAGCTCCTCGCAACATTTTTGAACACGGACCGACGGGATCGCGCACAGCAACTGATTGAGGCTCGCGCACAAAAACCCAACGAAACAGCCGCCATGTACGCAGAGGGTATGATCCGTCTGTTTAGACGAGCTGACCCTGACATGCCCGAGGCAAAGAAGGTGCGTCACCTAATGCAGGGTGTCAAAGAACCAGTGTTTGCGGGCATTGTACGAAATCCACCTACAACCGTAGATGAATTCATAAGAGAGGCGACTGTCATCGAGCACGCACTGCGACAACGATACCGACACTTTGACCGCCTGCCGAACCACACGGCAGTAAGTGCTGCAGCTCAGAACACTGCCGTGTGTGAAAGTTCCCTACGACAAATGATTAGGGAAATACTGCGTGAGGAACTTCGGGCCCTCTGCGTCCCTCCTAACAAACCGCCCGTCGAATCTGTTGCCGAAATCGTCCGCCAGGAGTTGAGGCAAGCCGTTACACCACCGGCGCCAAGTCCTGAGCCACATCCAGCGAGCTACGCTGATGTGGTCCGTCGTCCTCCACCGTCATTTGTGGCGACACCCTTCCAGCCACGACCCGCGGCCGTACCTTGGTGGCAACGGGATTCCATGAGACGACCACCAGTTCGCCGAACTGACTTGTGGCGCATGGCCGACCGTCGACCTATTTGCTTCCGCTGCGGAGAACCAGGCCACATTGCTCGCTATTGCCGTCATAGCGATTCCGGCTTCGGGAACTTTTCTCGTCCCGCTTCTTTCAGCTCTGAAGACCGTCGTGACAACAATGCCGATCAACTGTCGACTGGCCAAGCAACTACACCGCGTCGCTGGCGATCTCCATCTCCTGCGCGTCACCGTGGCTTCCCTCAGAGCTACGCGGACGTCACCAGAGGCCGTTCGCCTAGCCCGCGCCGGGGAAACTAACTGCTGCGACCTCCGGGGGCAAGGTTGCCAATCGTCGAGACACCGAAAAGTTCCCCCTATCATCGCAAGAAGATATGACAACCACGACGAATACGACGACGAATACGACGACGAATACTAATGCCGGTGAAGTTGTACGTGCTGATCTTAGCGTTTTCATTGACGGACATTACGTCACAGCACTGGTCGACACTGGCGCCGACTTTTCAATCATGCGACAAGAACTCGCCGACCGCCTTAGAAAGGTCAAGACACCGTGGACAGGGCCACACATAAGAAGTGCTGGTGGTCAGCTGATGACTCCCACGGGTAAATGCACCGCTCGACTTCGCATTGGGAATTCTAGCTTCGTGGCCACTTTCGTCCTGTTGCCAGACTGCTGTAAAGAGCTAATTTTGGGCATGGATTTTCTTCGAGATCATGGCGCTGTTATCAACATCCCTCAACGCATGGTGACGTTTTGCGCACATCCGTATGCCGACGACAACAGCGACGAACTACGCGGCAGTTTGCGAATAGCCGACGATGTGACGCTCCCACCGAGATCCTGCTGCCTTGTGTCTGTGTTCAGTGGGCGGCCTTCCTATAAGGATGTGATAGTGGAGCACATAGTCGCTCTTTTGCTCACGCAAGGCATTTCCATCGCGAGAGGCATCCTAACGCTTACTGGTGGACAGGCAGAAGTGCTCCTTACAAACTTCAGCAACGAGCGCCGTCAGATACAGAAGGGTACCGCAATTGCCTACTTCGACGATATAGACCAAGCCGGGGATTGCTGTGCTTTGCATCCAGATGACGCGACAGTCCCTGCCTCGACAACTTTGTCGGTGGACATCTGCTCCACGCTACCGCCCTCTGATAGGAAGCGTCTGCTTGGACTTATACACCAATTCGAAGATTGCTTTTCGCGTACGTCAAAGGTCCAGCGGACACCATTGACCAAGCACCGCATCATTACCGAAGACAACACGCGACCGATTCGGCAGAACCCCTACCGTGTGGCTCCGAAAGAACGCGAGGAGATTCAGAAGCAAGTACAGAAGATGCTCGTGGATGACGTCATACAACCTTCGAAAAGTCCTTGGGCGTCTCCCGTGGTTTTGGTCAAGAAAAAAGGCGGCAGCTTGCGTTTCTGTATTGATTATCGCAAGTTGAACCAAGTCACGAAGAAAGACGTCTATCCACTGCCTCGCATAGACGATTCACTCGATCGGCTGCGTCATGCGCGCTATTTCTCTTCAATGGACCTCCGAAGCGGCTACTGGCAGATAGAAGTCGACGAGAGAGATCGTGAAAAAACAGCCTTTGTGACGCCTGATGGCCTTTACGAATTTAAGGTGCTTCCTTTTGGGTTGTGCTCGGCGCCAGCCACTTTTCAGCGTCTCATGGACACCGTACTATCGGGCCTAAAGTGGCAAACATGCTTGGTCTATCTAGACGATGTTGTTGTATTCTCAGCATCATTCGAGGAACATCTCAGCCGTCTATCCACCGTACTCCAAGCCATACGCTCGGCCGGCCTGACTTTAAAACCAGAAAAATGTCATTTTGGTTTCAACGAACTCAGCTTCCTAGGCCACGTCGTCAGTCACGAGGGTGTTCGACCTGACCCGGCCAAAATAGACGCCGTAGCGCAATTTCCTGCACCCCGTGACAAAAAGGCTGTGAGACGCTTCTTAGGGTTGTGCGCCTATTACCGACGATTTATCGAGAACTTTTCGTCTATTGCGGCGCCATTGACACGACTCACACGTGAGGACGTCCCCTTCTTTTGGGGTGAACAGGAGCAAATGGCATTCAATGAACTGCGACAACGCTTGCAAACACCTCCAGTCCTTGCGCACTTCGACCAGGACGCTCCTACAGTACTTCACACTGACGCCAGCAATGTAGGTCTAGGTGCCGTTCTGGTGCAGTGGCAAGACGGCTGTGAAAAAGTAATAGCCTACGCCAGCAGAACTCTCTCTCGCACGGAGGAGAACTACTCGACCACCGAGAAGGAGTGTCTCGCCGTGGTGTGGGCAGTCATCAAATTTCGTCTGTATTTGTACGGCCGCTCCTTCAAGGTTGTTAGCGACCATCACTCTTTGTGCTGGCTCACCAACCTTAAAGATCCATCTGGTCGTTTGGCGCGCTGGAGCCTAAGACTTCAAGAGTTTGACATGACCATCGTCTACAAATCTGGGAAGAGGCACACCGACGCCGACTGTCTCTCACGGTCGCCAGTGGAAACTGTCGCTCCTGATGACGAAAACATCGACGCGGCATTCTTGGGAGTTGTCAACACGGCCACTATTGCACGAGAGCAGCGCAGTGACCCTGAGCTGTTACCACTCATTGAATATTTAGAAGGACGACGTAAAGACGTGCCGCGGTTATTTGCTAGAGGACTGCCATCTTTTTGCTTGCGAAACGATGTTCTCTATAAGAAAAACTTCTCACCAACCGGTAACCCACACTTGCTCGTCGTGCCTGCCTCTCTTCGAAAAGAAATTATGGAAGCGTGCCACGATGAAGCAACTTCTGGTCATCTAGGCTACACCCGAACATTGTGCCGACTACGATGCAAGTACTACTGGCCAAAGTTATCTGCTGCTGTTAACCATCACGTGCGAACGTGCACCGACTGCCAAAGACGCAAAGCGCCTCCCAGCAAGCCAGCCGGTCTTTTACATCCAGTCGAAGCACCAGAAAAGCCGTTCACCCAGATTGGAATGGATTTCCTGGGTCCCTTTCCAACTTCCACAACAGGGAACAGATGGATTATTGTGGTCACTGATTACCTGTCCCGTTATGCGGAGACTAAAGCTATGCAGCGTGGCACAGCAGCAGAAGCCGCTCAGTTTTTCATCGAAAACATCGTCCTTCGGCATGGCGCTCCGACAACAGTGATCACAGACAGAGGACCTGCCTTCACCGCAGAGCTTTTGGAGTCGGTTCTCAGACTCAGCGGTACAGCTCACCGGAGAACAACTGCATACCATCCGCAGACAAATGGACTGACGGAGCGCCTCAATAGGACCCTCACAGACATGATCAGTATGTACGTTGACACGGAACATAAAAATTGGGATCAGATATTGCCGTACGTGACCTTCGCTTATAACACCGCTCGACAAGAAACCACTGGAATGACACCGTTCAGTCTGATTTATGGTCGCGAAGTCACGACAACATTGGACGCCATGTTGCCGCATGAGTGTGACGACATTCATGTAGACGCCGAAGAATTCACTCAGCGTGCCGAAGAAGCCAGACAGCTCGCGCGCCTGCGCATCTGTCATCAGCAGCATCAAGATGCACAACGCTACGACACCCGACACAAGTTTGTTAGCTACTCACCAGGCGACAAAGTGTGGGTCTGGATTCCGATACGTCGACGTGGACTGTCTGAGAAACTGCTAAGGTGGTACTTTGGTCCATACAGCGTCACGCGACGCCTGAACGACGTGAACTACGAAGTCATTCCCGACACTAATTGTAGTTCTAAGCGCCAAAAGCATTTGCCCGAAGTCGTGCACGTCGTGCGTATGAAACCGTATTTATCTAGTTAATTAGCTCCCGGTTACCGTTTTCGTACGACCACTTCATACGCCTGGTAGAGCACCTAAGTTGCGCATCGGGACGATGCTTCTTTCGGAGGGAGGCAAATGTCACGTGCTCGCCCAAGAAAGACGATGACAGTTGTGCATGTGCCACGAAGGACTACGAATTGGACGAAGAAGAAGAACTCGCTTGCGCGTTCTAATTAAAAAGATCGACCAGCTTCTGGCGTCTCAGTCTCTACGGCAAGACCTCTGTTTTGACAGAGGTCTTATAACAATATTATATAATATTATTTCGACAGAACTTATAATTAAACGTTGGACAATGCTGTGAGTACTTAGTAAATAGAAGGAAGACCTATCGTCAATATCTATCGGAACCTGGTGCATAGAGACAATTAGGGTAGTTAATAATTCTAAGCCACGGCAGCACCATATGCATAATAATGAAGTACACAATACAGAAACGTAACGGAACAAGATTCCTAACCGAATACATAGAATGATAGGATTTTAGCGTACCGCATGGAAATCCACCACGGTGTTCTAGTGGCTACGTTTCTCGAATGGTGACACGTGGATAGCGGAAGCGGGTCCCGGTCACGGCGGTCTCATTTTGATAGAGGCGAAATGTTCGATGTCCGTGTACTGTGCGATCACTGTCAGTGCACGTCAAAGAACACCAGATGGTCAAAATTTGCGGAGCCATAATCATATCGTGATCTTGGGACGTAAAACCCGAGATATTGTTAATTCTATGAATAGAAGAAGTAACTGGTCCTGTGGTTAATTTGGACGAAGCAAGCTAATTTTCGGCTCTTGCTTAAAGGGCCACTCACCAGGTTTGACAATTTTGAGCTGACAAGCGCTATGCGTAGACGAGGCGTTCATGATCACGTCTGCCAAAATTTGCAACGCTACGCGCCGCGGAAATGGGTCAAATTTCAAGATGAAAGCTACTCGCCCTCCCCACTACCGGCGCACGCGTAGAGAATGAGGGCATGACGTGGGCGTTGGAATGGCCCTACGTACACAGCACTGCGGTCACGTTGGTCCTCTACGTAGACGACTCGGCTCTGACGTTGTCAACAGTATACCACGTGACATAACAAAAATTATTTACCACAACATGCGTTGTTTATGTATTTGTTTCTTTAAGAGATGTATAAAACTTGAAATAAATAATGAGACGGAATGAAAAATTGCGCACGTTTTTCTTACATTTTTTCCCCCGTGAAATGCTACGAGATGCGGGGCTAATGTGCCAGCGTTTCGCATGCGTTCGGGTTCCCGCGGTCAGCGCATTGAGCAGACGACCGCCATGGAACTCTCCTACGCGTTCGCGCACTCGTTGTGCTCATCTACTCTACCGCGTCTAAGCCAGCGTTTCCCAACAATCCCGCAGAAACAGGCAGAAGACCACAAAATAACGCTGGTCAACAAAGCAACGCCGCTCGCGTGCACGGGTGCTGGGCTTGTTCGGGCACGTCATGCGAACGTCACCTCTTGGTCGGATGCCGGAGAGGGTGGGGAAGAAGTTTGGCTTGCGAAGAGGCTACGCGGAAGATCGGCAAGAGTTTCGAGCTCGTCTTCTCTCACCCTCGTTTCGCGCCGCTTCAAAAAACCTGTTTTCTCCACTCGTAATGAACCGATTCGAAAAATTTTTGTGGCAAAACGTTCCTCATCGAACACCCAACAACTTCCACTGTCTAACTGAAATTCGGTATGGGGCCTGGTGAGTGGCCCTTTAAAGGCCAACTCCGGCGATTTTTCGAGCATGTCAAGTTAATGGTGTTTCTATGTTTCTGAGACACTCTTGTCACGAGCCCAATAGCTGAAATGCTCAGGAAATTTCAAAATAATTTATAATAAGCAAAAAGGCGTACCGCCGCGGTGGTCTAGTTGCTAAATTACTCGATGCTGACCCGCAGGTCGCGGGATCAAACCCGGCTGTGGCGGCTGCATTTCCGATGGAGGCGGGAATGCTGTAGGCCCGTGTGCTCAGATTTGGGTGCACGTTAAAGAACCCCAGGTTGTCTAAATTTCCGGAGCCCTCCACTACGGCGTCTCTCATAATCATATGGTGGTTTTGTGACGTTAAACCCCACATATAAATCAATCAATCAATCAATCAATCAATAAGCAAAAAGGTGCAATACTGAAACTGAAACACAAGTGGGAGCACTGTTTACGTATTACGTATATACTATTTGGTAACAAGTCTCGCCGGCGCGGAGTACGAAAAATGTGGAAGTCAGATCAGCGAAGCGCAGGCAGAACACCACAGAAAAAGGTAGGGAGCTTTTCCGCGCTCGCTGGATTCCGTGCCGACCGGTTGTGCCCTCGTGATCTCCGATGTCAGCGTAGCTCTGGCTGACTGGGCTGGCCCTACTCATCTCCTGACGCCGACCTCTGATGACAGTGTAGCTCTGACCGACTGGACTTGCTCTACGCCATCTCCTGACGCCGACAAAAGCTCTCGCAAGTGGTGCCCCATCCTAAGACTCCTGTGACCGTGTTTCCATCTTTCATATCTCTCCTATCTCCTCGATATGTCCTCGCTCGCTGGCTTAGCGCATCTTTCTCCCTATATATACCTTTAAACCTATTCGTTGAACCCCTCCTCACCCCCATCCCTTGTGAGCTACTGTTGAGGTGTCGTACCGTGATGCAGACAGTTACGGGGCTCACTTTTCTTTTCCTTTCTCTCTTAGAACCACTTTGCGCCAAACACCGCCGCCGTTGCCTTGTGGCCAGCAGAATAAATGCTGTAGCGGGAAAAGTAGCGATGCTATCGGCTGCGTCACTTCCGTTTACATGTCAAACATGACGTCACACAGACAGTGTTCCCAATAATTCTGTCGAGCCAGGCGAACGTTTCGAGGCAATCTTTAAAATTCATTTGCACACACTCAGCGCATATCCCAAGCCTGTAATTTGGCATAAATGACGGAAATGTGCGAAGGATAACGTACCGAGCGAATTCAGCGAATTTCATTGGAATCCATTAACCTCGATAGATTGCCCGAGTCGGCCTTTAAATCGCTGCTATGGCCTTGCAGTTTCCGCGATAACTGGAAGATTGCTGCCCGTTGAAGTAGGATGGGATGTTACAGTTTGCTTCTTATGATTAGTCTAAGTTCTTAGTAAGATAAATTTGTTATTTAACGTGGATATGGCAGTGGTATAAATCATGTGCTTGATTTACAGTGTGCTCGTGAATACTGCCCCATTATCTCATTTCATTCTATATTACTTTTCCTCATAGTACAATAACTAAACGACAAAACCCTTTCCTTTGTTTGCTTTCCTCTCTGAAATTCTCGCAGAGCTCACTTTGCTTGTAGGGGCACAGCCATGGTGCAAGCACATTGCCAGGTGTAAGAGGATGTCTATAAAAATAATCAGAATTGCAGATAGCTGAGCTATAGTTGGTACATATTCATTGTAACAGAGGCTGAGTGTCCAAACACAGACGCGAGAAGGAAGTCGAGGCTTTCGTCTGGTGTCCGTGCTTGCACGCCCTGACTTTTTTAGAACGAGGACGTCTAGATATAATAGAGCACGTTGAAACGCCCACGAGACGGGGAACCGCTGCTCTCGAATCGAGGGGCCTCTGCGTGATAATAAGTTGCACCAATGCGTCAACGCTGCTATCACGGCAAGTACACAATGCGGGTACGTCCGTCCTTCTTTGTGACACAAGCGCGGATGCTGTTTAATTGTTGCGTGAGTCTCACTTCGTGTTGCCCCAAGCGAAAATTTCCTGTTGGTTTTCTACTGGGAGTTGCTGGTTTTTGGCAGAACCAGCAGTTAAGCTGTTCATATCTTGCTGGTTGTACTGGTTCCAGCAGTGTGCCTACTGGTTTTCTGCTGGTTCCAGCAGGGTGCCCATTGGTTTTTTATTGGGACCAGCACGCTGCCTACTGGCTTGCTGATGGTCCCAGCAAGCTGCCTGCTGGTTGTACTGGTTCCAGCAGTGTGCCCTTTGGTTTTCTACTGGTTCCAGTCGGGTGCCTACTGGTTCCTTACTGGGACCAGTACACTGCCTTCTGACCTGCTGGTGGTCCCAGCAAGTTGCCTGCTGGCTGTACTGGTACCAGCAGGGTGCTCGCTGGTTTTCTGTACTGGCTTGACTGCCCGCAGAAAAGAGCATTTTTGTTTTGACCATTCTCCAATCTCTGTTACGATCAGACTGTAGTGAGCTTGCTCTCGTCTGCTATGACGCTGCTAGAGATGCTACGAGCCGTTCTTGAACGATTTATTGATGTAGGTAGCCATAACGTCGACGCTTGCACTGCTTTGTGATTGCCGGTCGCTTTCTCCTCTGTATAGCTCTTATCGCTATTCCGCAGCCGTGCACGACAAGCACTCGTATCAGCGTGCTGTCGTGCTGCACTCGCTGTGCGACACGAGCGTTGTTAGAGAGACTTGGTTTTTTGCAGCCTCTTAGCTTTTGTTTGACTTGCATTCTTGGACAAACATGTGATCTTACTTTTTCTGTAGCCTGTATATATGTGCTTCTTAGTAATAAAATAATCAAGCAGTACAAAGTCTGCGATGGTCCTCGTCTTTTCTGTGTGCATTGTCTTTTTTTTGCGCTGAGTTGTTTAATGAAGAAATATCAACTAGCCTAATCCACACACTTTACTTTGACACATCGTGACCATTTGGTGACGCCCCAAACCGCAATGCAACTGTCACACACTTGTTGTGGACTTGCACAGAGCTGGAACTAAACCGTCTTTTCCAGATCCGTGCAACCGGGTCTGGGGCCTGGCCGACCGTTTGACAAGTTCTCGATTCGTAGTACTTGAACTAATATAGCACATTACAAAAAAAAAGGCAGCCGAGCGGACTGACACAAAAGTAGAGTCGGCTGTTCTTTTTTTTTCTTTCTCGTAATACGGTATACCACTTCAAGTACGACCATTGCACCTCGACCGCTGGATTCGTGGACCGATCTCAATATTAGACTTTATAGAGGAAGCAACTTCGCATGCGTATTTTTGATACAAAAAGTTACTATGCCTAGGGGCAGGCTGTCGAAATAGAAACTAACTGAAAAGCACTAGCCTCTTCCTCCTCGTCCTTGTTCTTCTGCGTCAGTGCAGCGATCATCTCTTCCTCCTTCCGAGATATTTCTGAGCCTAACGTGCTTTCCCATTGCCTCCAAGATTGGAGGTGTTGCAAGCTTCCTTTTTCTCAACTAGTTTTGCATTGCCTCCGTGATTGGCTGAACGTCCTTTGACCTAGCGACGGTGTCACGTGACGACGCCGTTGAAATACTCCCGATATGATTTACTTCATTCGCAGGCGTTCCTGCTTCTTGCTGGACAACTTGGCCGTGCTTCACCTGAAGGTAAGCGATGACTTAGACAATATCTGTTAAGCCACCTTTTCCAGACCAAAGGTGCTCATTTTATGTTAACATGGCGGGAAGCAAAAGAGCGTCACACTGCTAAGCACGTGTGTGGAGGTTCAGAGAGACAGAAAATTGGCCCCGTATCTGCATGTTAATCTGCAAATATCGTCGAAAGACGATAGTCTTGCATGTGGAGAGAGTGAAAAAACATTTATTTGATGTTCTGCGCAAGAAAATCGGTGAATGGTATTCTGGAGGCGCTTTGTTAGAGTGCCTCGAGCGTGCAGCAGAGACGAACGAGCGCATCAAGTCACGGCACACGTTAGGGAGCCTACATGAACGGCCGTTTTTAGGGTGGAAACATCTTAATAAGTGCCTTAAAGAAACTCAGCCAAAACCAGCGGGCAACGGGGCACGCTGTTGCCAGCTTCCACCAAATTCAGCATAGTTTCCTGTGCGCCACCATTTTGGAGCCAGCCGCCGCTCCTTCCAGCTACGCGAAGTACGGCGCAACAAAAAGGAGCCGACCGTGTAAGCGACCCAGTTCTCAAAGTGAGCGCACGAAGAAATTCGCAGCCCACACACAAACACTTGCGACATAATACTGAGGTTACGCTGACACGAACGCAAGCGTGGCAACAGCTCAGACTAGCGAGCGCGTCTCCGTACGAACGCGCGGACGCGTCCCGTTTGTGGGCTTCCTACTCGCAATGCGTGGACGCAGCAACGACAACTTCGGTTATCTACTCATTCGCGAACACCGCGAAACACATATACGTGTGCCGCAGGAAAAAACAGTGAACGAAATACGCAGTACTCACAGAGCAAATACGAGATGCACTGGTGGGCTCCCAGCCGTCTCGCTTCACTTGAGCCAGCCATAGTTGTCGTCGGCCAGGGCTCGCTGGGAAGCGGAACATTCGCACCCCCTTTCTGTTGTGGTTAGTGCAGAGCGGTACGCAGCATCCAGGCATTCTAAGGCTTCACCGGCAGCGTTTAACACGCTACCGCAACGTTCGATGCCGTATTATTGAGAACTAAACGCAACCGGGCGTAGACGCAGTGCGGGCACCAAGATGGGGCGACAGCGCGGCGTTGCTGTCTGGCAACATTGTGTTTTGGCGGGCGGCGGTGCGTTGGCGGCATGTAGTGGGTCAAAGGCTGACATCACCCTAAAAACGGCCGCTCATGTAGGCTCCCTGGCACACGTGAGACATGAGTGCCACGTTGCGCGTTCGAGACGGGCGTGCGCACCCGTCTTAGAGGTGATAAGGTGTAGAACGCAAGGCGACGGGTAGGTGCCACCACCGTGTCGTCTTAGCAAAGCGTTGAAAACACTCGCCTTTTCGTTCAAGCGTTGCATGGTTAGCGCAGCGTGATAAACGCTACAGTCCTTGGAATTACTTTTGTATGCCTTTTGTAGTAAAAGACGCACATGCAGATTATATACGTGTTGTTATGGTGCCTCAGATATGCACAATAATTGCTTTTTAATCGACAATCGCACAAGTATGAACGCTGAATTTTTAGCAACATTTGTGGGCGCTGCAGATGGGGTCGGCCGTTTGGGGTCGGCCGTTTGGGGTATCGGCTGGTGCCGTTTGCAGTACCCGGTACCGTTAACAGACAAATATACAGACAGACAGACCCAAATTTTTGCATCGAAGGTACCCTAGAAAGACTATCGTCTTTAATAAAAAAAGGTAGAAGAAACGTTTATTGATATTTGGGCTATTTATGGTCATGGTGGGTGGTGATGCCCTTTCTCCAGGGCTTCACTGGCTACAGTGGCTCGCCCGGCCTGGGTCGTAGGTGTAGGTCCCATTCCAGATATGAAGGAAAGAAAAAAAAGTTAGGAAGGAGTGTTGATCAATGCGAAATAAATAAAAATGAATAAATTAATCAAAATGGTTGGACAGGCACGCACACGCCGAAATCCACTTGCTCCTGTTTTCTTGATATAGAAAGTTATCCTCACTTTGATTTATTCTACTCGATTCGTATCTAAACAGAGTAGAATGAACAGTGCATTGATTATAGCGGGTATTGGCGAGATCCACTTCCTTGGTCGAATAACTGGTTCTTAAGATGCTGACGAGGCAAACATGAGTTCCAGTACCAAAGGGGGTTGAGGATTCTAACGAAGGGTGGTTAGTTTATATAGCAACTAGTGTGTTTGGGCAAGTCGGTTGATACTTGCTTACTTACATGATTTGGCCGCAAATGATAATAATAACTGACATAATTTGGCCGCTTGTGCGGTTGATACTTGATGCGAAACAGACATCGTTTATGTCATGCCCGTACCAGGAATGTCTTTCGGCAGGAAGGGAGGGGGCACTTATTGAAAATTTTGAAAAACACCTATTTTAATCATTTTTCCTCGGTAATTACAGACACCACATCCATACGGATTTTGACCGGAAATTGGGGCCTGGTCTATGTCCCTGCTCGTGTATGTCCGGGTTCCATGGCGCTCGTCTGTTTCGCATCTAGTCTATATACATAGCGATACGCATAGTTGCATGAGGACTATTTGTGATCAAATTCAGCTAAGGTATGAGCTTCCAAGGGCTGCTTGAAAACTAATTCCCATGTTTGTGACACCAGATGTCCCTTGGTCTACTGCTGGTGTACGCCTTTACACTAGGCTCCGCCGCAATGGTCTAGTGGCTAAGGCACTCGGATGCTGTCCCGCAGGTCACGGGATCTAATCCCAGCTGCAGCAGCTGCATTTTCGGTGGAGGCGAAAGTGCTGTAGGCACGTGTGCTCAGATTCGGGTGCACGTTAAAGAACCACAGGTTGTCGAAATTTCGGAAGCCCTCCACTACGGCATCTTTCATAATTATATGGAGGTTTTAGGATGTTAAACCTCGCTATGCGCCGTTCGTTCCCCATGGTACTAGCGGAAGAATACAAACGCATGCGGCCTTGTGAGACGCACAGAAGACCACATATGGCGACATTAAAAGAGTCAATTTGAACTGAAGGCATTTCGGTTCCCGTAGTTTGCTTCCTTATGACTGCATTGGTGATGGCGACATTCAGAGTGAGAAGGGAGAATTTCTTGAAAGCTAACAAGCAGTGTCAGTGCGACAGCTAAAGTTCACAAGGATGACGTATAGAGCAGCACGCAGTGTATAGGTGGTTGCACTAGCAGTGGTACACCAGTGTCTTTCACAGTGATGTTCCGTGCAGGGAATTTTCCCTTTTTTGGGGAATTTTCGCCTGTCATTTTGAGGCTAAGGAAAAAAAGGGAATTTTCGTGATATTGCAGGGAATTTCAGGAAGGGTGAATTCTTCTATATGACGACCAATAATAAGTGGTTACAGTGCGCCTTCATTTGTTGTAATCGGTTCTGGCTCATTGTTTCTGATATTTACACTATTGCTGTTAGAATTGAAGCCCACAATGTGCAGTGTACTAACAGCTTATGAATAACAAAATCATGCTTTCGTTGTGCGGCAGTGGAGGGGCTAGTCATAAATTCATGATTTCGAAAGTCGCCAGTACGTCAGACATGTGTAATTATAGTATTTGTGTGCATGGATGTGGACGGAAATTAGTACTGTTGTGCAGAAAAATATGCCGGAAATTTCGTCAATGTTTGCAGGGGAAAAATCCCTAAATAGGGAATTTTCATGTCACTCAATGAGAATTCTTTGGCGTAGTATGCAACATCACTGATCTTTCATTGTTCGCGAGTCGTTTCAGGTTGACAATTTTAGGGCTTGTTTTAGTTCGCCTAGGGACGGCTATATGCTCTCCCGTAGTAGAGTACCAAGTGCTCTAAATAGTAAAAAAAATCACAGCGTATTCACTGAGGAAATAATAATGAGTAGGGTGAAGCGTCCGTCCGTCCGGTACGAATGGACGGAATGACGAATGAATGGACCAACGGACGAACTCACGGACGGACGGATGCGTGAATAAACGGAAGTATGGATGGATGGACGCACGTACAGACAGACGGACGGACGGATGAATGCTTCGCCCCACTTATCATTCATCATCATCATCACCACCACCACCACCACCACCACCATCATCATCATCATCATCATCATCATCAGCCTGACTACGTCCACTGCAGGAGAAAGGCCTCTCCCATGTTCTGCCAGTTAATCCGGTCCTGTGCTTATCATTCACTCTGTGGATATTCTGTGAAAACCACTAACACCATCTAGTTATATTATTCCCATGGACATATACACACGACGCCATCTATTGAGCAAGTCATAAACTAGAGGTGGCTACATACTACATAGGGAGGAGGGAACAACCCAATGTCTGAGGAGTTCCTCCCGAAATCTTTTTCGAAACACAAATGGTCCATTGTTCAGACACGTTACTGGAATGGCTCTCTGCTCTTCCTTATTAGTGTGCCAAGTACTCTGAATTGTTAAGCACTTTTTCTGTACACATAGCTGGCACGACGTACTGTGCTCGCGTTGTAAAGTGTAAGTAAGAGACCATGGTACAAGGCAAAGATATTTGTAAAAAAAGTTGTGGTTGATCCCTGTGATATAGGAATTGGTATAACACATGAAAGTGAAACGCTCGTACGTGTCTTCACAGAAGCAGTTCAATGTTTATTACGTGTTGATATACAATGTCTATTGGCGTTAATAACCACATCACCCTTAGATGTTGATGCATCCATATGTTTATACCTGGTGCCACGTCTTCTCTGCCACGACAATGAACGACTCGCGACCGGTATACACTTTCCGGAGACACTGCACGCACGGGAGCACTGAACAAATCCCACCTGAAGGACATCCTTCGCAAACCGTGAAAGCGGAACCGAACGAGTTTTCACTCTATCGTTTTAGGGGCAAAGCTCTTCATAGCGGCACCCGTTCGTCCCTCGTAGCCGGTGTAGTAGTGTGTAACAAGTATAACATTTTGACCTCCAAGATGGTGCCGGTGAGAGATTTCTTCTGTGCGTTGTTGAACAATGAAAGATAGTGCTCAATGTATGTGCCAACGGCTGCTAAGGGGGAATGAAAGACAGGCGAATTCGGCTTTTAGTTAACGTGCACACTGCGAATTCTTGATTGTTCAACAACGCACAGACGACAAGAAAGGGTTGCTACGTAATACTCCCTGGGCGTAACCTCCTAGGTTTTAGAAAGGTTTAGTGAGCGTTGGACCGCAGTGCCATGAATACAGTGAACTAGTATATACCATGAACTCGAGGTCGTTAAAGGTGGGAAGTAGACACGAAGCGCAAGCCGTAAGAAAGTGTGCGTGTGCCTCCTCTCATTCAGTCCTTGGAATGTCCGCTGGATGACGATGCTTCTATATGAGAAATATATGAAGAAAAGATGCGAGATGGTGATACTTGGAGTGTTGAATATATGGACGAACTGACACACAGACAAATGCATGGACGGACGCACGGATGGCTGCACGGACGGACGGACGCAGGAGCGGATGCATGGACGAAAGCAGGGACGGACGCACAGATGAACATGCGGATGCACGAACAGACGTACACACGGGCGGGCGGATGGACGCAAGGGTGGCAACACAGACGCACGCATAGATGGACGGAAGCAAGAACAAATGGACCGACGGATGATTCGCCCCACTACCCATCATTCACTCCGTGGATATGCTGCCATTTTTTTTTTGAACTCTCGCTTTGCTGTAGCGAAGAAGAGTGACTTGCGGTTCGGTGACCGTCTTGTGAGTATGTGCTTGGCGTGCAGCGTCATGTTGATGCGTCACTTCGGTGATGATACGATCATTTCGGTCCTGCATCGGTGTCTGTATGGCAGCCAGTTCGGTCGCGATGCGCTAACTTCACAAACGTAAGAGACAGTGTTCTCTGCTTGTGCCGTGAATGCACGAAGGTCTTGTCCCACCATCTCGCATCTTTTTATTTATTCATGATATAGAAGTACCGAATGCAGCGGACATTCCAAGGACTAAACTAGAGGTGGCTACTTACTACTAAGACTACTACTATTAGTACATATATACATCACGGACGCACGACCCACAGCTAAAGGAGCTTTGCGCCTAAAGCAACTTTTGAAAGAAAAAAATCTTAAAAATCGTTTTCAAATAAGTTTATTCTTTTCAAATCAAAACATAACAAACAAACTGCAAGATTTGTTGTTAATGTTCATTAGCTGATCTGTTTCTCTTACCAAAAAACATGAGATGCCTGTGGTATCAAGACAAGATGATATGAAAGTTTTTTTTAAAGTTTTTTACAGGTAGTGACACACCTCATATCACGCTTACGGTAAGTGCAATGAGCATTTAAAAATAAAAGTTCGTCTTTTTCGACATAATTATTATCGCCTGCAGAAGGTCCTTGTCAGAATCGCAGACCTAAATTATCGGCTTGTTTACATTCTTATATTAAAACCAGCTTAACAAAAGTGGATTTGGGCGGTGACATTCGAGGACTTGCTAGCCGTTTACTAACAGGGTGGCTAGTTTTTCTAACACAATCTGTCCTCCATCTTTCAGCAGATCTGATGTTACCTGATCCTCACAAGCAGCTTTACCTCTTTACATGCTCTCCAAAGCTTTTCTGACTTCTTCTATCATTACTTGTGGGGTGTCATCTGGGTCACTGCTAGTTCTTATAGTATTAAGGTCATGGATGTCTCGGCTACTGTACAGATCTCAGTAAAAATCCTCCGCTATTGAAACTATCCTATCCATATTGGTAGTTATTTTGCCTTCTTGTGCCTTAGTGCATACATCCGATTTTTGCCTATCCCAAGTTTCCTCTTCACAGCTGTATCTTACCGGTACTTAGCTACTGAGCAGAAACCTGGAGACTTACAAAAAGGGTTCAGCCTAAGTTGAGGACGACGCAGCGAGAAATGGAAAGAAAAATGGTAGGTGTAACCTTAAGAGACAAGAAGAGAGCAGAGTAGATTAGGGAACAAACCGGGGTCAAGGATATCATAGTTGAAATAAAGAAGAGGAAATTGACATGGGCCGGGCATGTAGCGCGTAGACAGGATAACCGCTGGTCATTAAGGGTAACTAACTGGATTCCCAAAGAAGGGAAGCGGGTTAGGGGGAGACAGAAGGTTAGGTGGGCAGATGAGATTAAGAAGTTTGCAGGTAAAATTGGCAGCAGCAAGCACAGGACCGGATTAACTGGCGGAACATGGGAGAGGCCTTTGTCCTGCAATGGACGTAGTCAGGCTGCTGCTGCTGCTGCTGATGATGATGATGATTTATAGGTCTCCTGGGTTTGACCGCTTTTTCTGCACTAGTTCAAGAGTGCTACACTTTGGCCCTCGCTCTGGTGAGTGCAGCTCGCACCACCTGCACTTCTTCACTGGATTTATCGTTGTGGTGCAAGAGTTAATCGGCTCTCAAGCACTAGTTTTCCCGCGTATTCTAATTTCGTGCAAGTAGCGCTTGGTAAATGATGAGGCTGCACTTTTGCCCGTGATTTGGCAGCTGCACCGAAACCGCTAGCGTCGCGCTAAACTAACACTACAGGAACTATCGCGGCACTTGCACGACACTATCCTGAACTATGTGCAGATAGTGCTGCCAAATCGAGGATACCCACGGAGGAAGGAAAGCTCCTTTGCTTCCTCCGTGAGGATACCTATTCCAACTGGCGATACCGATCTCGGGGGAATACCAGCGTGTTTTAAGCATTACCAATGAGATGGCACAATAGACGCGCTTGGCAAAAAGCCGCACTCATGCTCTCATCTCCCACGCGTACTTTGCCCAGTCGGGGGAGGGGGGGGGGTAGACTATCATGCGTAAGAATATTTCGTGGTAGAGGAGAATCATACGTCTTGGGCTTTCACCAGGACGATTGCGTTAAAGTTACCGCTCGCACCAAAGTTCACTTCGCTCGCTGCACAGTCCCCGTTTCTGAAAAGACTTCACCTTAAAAAAAAGAATACAGCTTATCCATAAAGTGAAATGATGATGGAGTGGGGCGAAGCGCCCGTCGGTCCGACCGTGTGTCCATTCGTCAGTGCGTCCGGACGGATGGTCGAAGCACGGACGGACGGATAGAAGCATGGACGCACAGACGGATGGAAGCACAGACGGAAGGACGGACGCACGGACGGACGGGCAGAATGGACGGAAGCACGGAAGGATAGACAGACAGACAGAAGCACGGACAAACGTACAGAAGCAGAGACGGATGGATGGACAAACGGACGGAAGCACGCATGTACAGACAGATGGACGGACACACGGACGGACTCACGAACAGATTGACAGAAGCGCGAACAGATGGAAGCACAAATAGATGGACGGACGCACAGATGAATATACATATGGACGGATGCACGCTTTGCCCCACTCATTGTCATTAACTCCGTGGATATACTGTGAGAATCGCTAATGCCATATTGTTATATTATTCCCAACGACATATACACACAACACCATCTATTGAGCAGGTCATAATCTAGAGGCAGCTACATAATACATATGGAAGAGGAACGACCCACGGCCTAAGGAGCTTTACCTTTAGGCCGTGGGTCATTCGCTTACGTATTTATGTTACGCCTCAATTATATGGAATGTTTTTTTATTGACATTGCTCACAAGTACGAACACAGCCACCAGATAGATTGGATTGGTGGGTGTTGACCAAGCGGTTGACCTTTCGCCGAGGGGGCAGAATCGTTGGATGTACACCAACAGACTAACAGACAGATGAAAAATTTTGCCTCGGCCTGTCAGTCAAGGAAACAAAATCACAGATTATCCACAAAGTGAGTGATGGCGAGTGGGCGAAGCTCTGGGGAGTATCATTAACCCTGTACTTTCTTCCGTAACGAATTGCACTCTATGACCATGACAGAGAGAGAGCCAGGAGCAATCGCGTTTTATATCGCTTGGGCCCCCGCAGTGATCGGCATGCTCAAAGCCAGCGCTCCCAGCGCGTGCAAGCCAGGACAACGGACATCACAGGGACAAGGGCCGGAAGGTGCTTCGCTCCTAAAAGTTATCAGTACCCCCTGGCTCTTGGTAGCGCAAGCTCTGATTGATACATGTGGTTTAATGTCCCAAAACCATCATATGATTATAAGAGATGCCGTAGTGGAAAATTTTCGAACACCTGAAGTTTTTTTAACGTGCACCTAAATCTGAGTACACGGGTCTACAGCATTTTCACCTCCATTGAAAATGAATCTGCGGCAGCCGGGATTCGATCTCGCGACCTGTGAGTGAGCAGCTGAGTACCTGACCACCACAGCGGGGCTGGTAGCGCGAGCTCGAGGGAATGCTTCGGCTATTGTATGCTTAGGCCAAAGAATGGAAAGAATGAGACGGCTGAACTATAATTATAGTATATAGCTCACATTGTGATCAGAATAGATGTCAGGAGGGAATATGTGCCATGGATTAATGTGCCACCGACAAGCGCCGTCTTTCAAGTGCTCTCGAGTCGTGTGCTCTCCAGTTACGTGTTCTCCAGGTGTGCTCGCCACCCAAAAGAAGGTGTTACAGGGACTTGGGAAAACACGATCTCAAAAGTTCGAAGGTGGCCTGCGTTCTGTGCATGTGCCCTAGCGGCTCGCAAATTTCTTGAATTCCTCAGCTTCTTGGAAATTCTCTAGTGTTTCCCAGGAGTTGGGATGTGTGCCTCCATTTGGTACTTCGACATGTAGGCATGGTCTCTTGAGCTCTCGCCCTTTTCTCTTGAGAGGGAATTTTGTACGTCTTGTGCTTTCACCGCAAAGTTTGCATTGATGCTATAAACTGCACGAAGGTTACTTTGCTTTACGCAGTGGGCGCATTTGCAAAAGCGAGGAGCTACTGGCTAAATAGCCATAGTAGAGATTAGTTGAAGTAACAAGTATGACTGCTACTTTTCTCTATACCTGCGCAATTTTTTCTCCCGCATTCGTCTTTGTGTTTGAACAGCGTGGAATGTCTAGATCAGTGATAGATTTGTAGCGAGAGCTACTCTAGCCGTATTTGTAGATTCGTAGTGAAAGCTAGACTGACCGCATTTTGCAGTGTGAATGAAATTAGTCGTTGCCTCATAACTGGCAACTGGCCTAGCAACTGGCCACAGGTGGCAGCACTGCTCGCCGTGCCATCTGGCATGACGTCGGAGGAGGAGCTGGTGAAACCGTATTGCAACAGCAGAAGAGGAGCCGGCGTTGCACCGTATATTAGTGAATGGGCAGCAGGTGTTCTCTGGAGCGGCTCGGTAGGATTCGTCGGCAGATGTGGAAAGTGAGTCAGAAAAACTGAAGGAAGCTGGTAGGTGTTCTGTGGCAATGCTTTCTCATCGAAATGAAACCAAGAGGAGGCAGTGAGCTGAGGAGACGAAGGTAGAAGGAGCTGTACGCTGAAGCGTCGCAAGTATGAAGCGGTCAGGTGAGTGCATTCAGATGAGGATGATTTGTCGTCTATTTCGGCATCTCGTGCCAGGGCGGCGGATCTACGACAGAATAAAACGAGGAAGAGGCAGCGAGCTACAAGCACAGAAAAACAATGTGCCCGGCATATCAAACTGAGAGAACAAAGTGATGCAGTTCGGAGAGCGGTGCACCTACTCGCCGATACCATGCAGTTGGACAATGTAAATCCTCGCCGTGTGATGGACCAGGTCATTCGTCTGGCTGGAAGTTCAAGTGCGATGCGCATGTTCCAATCCAAACGTAGTTAAAGACATGCTGTTGGACTTGCACGTGTCGTTTGTGAAAGACCTTGACATATACGAGATTTGAGTTCACTGAGTATGAAAGTGCGTGAAACACTTGGTTATCAAGGGTGTAGCCAGTAGGAGGAGGGGGGGGGGGGGTGCTCACTCTCCCGAAAATTTTCAATCTTGCTGGGGTGTATACACACGCACTCGTGCAAACGTGTGCACACACATACACAAACTATGGCTGAATCCCCTCCCACGAAAAAACATTCTAGCTACGCCCTTGCTTGATTTAGCCGTACCTTAGTGAGGGGAAGAACGAGAACCCATGTTGCAGGCATTGCACTACAAACGGGACTTAAATTTCGCATATACTGGGGTATTTCATGAATGTCACTCGCAAATGCAAAGGATTTGCTCTAAAGTTTGTTTTAATCTAACCATAATTAACGAGATTTAAAAACCAAACCTAAAGACTCAGACCTATAAAGCTAAGCAATAAAAATGTAATTGTACAGTGTGAAGAAAAGGACAAGCCGCCATGCCCATGGCAAAGCCCACCCATCGACCTCTTCTTTATTCCGAATGCCGGTATAATCTCTGATGATGATCGTGACTATCTTTGTCGTTCACACAATATTTAATATCCTCCGGGCCCCCGCATTAACAATTGTTGATGAAGAACACTAACACACACCAATTTCGAAGCACACGCTGTTCAAGAGTACTTGTATAAGTCCAGGTCAGTCTATGTAGGAAAATCTGTGATTTACAACCACGTCTGCTTTTCCAGAGGTGCTTTCGGCGTTTGTTCCACACTCGTACTTCTGAATGCGTTGACCTCTATGAACCTGGGTTGTCGCTGAGCAAGTTTCCTTGGCATGAAAATGCCAAGCAATCTTGTCTTATCTGGCAGATAAGACTCTTCCAGGAAGATCTCCTGTGGCTATACGTGATGAGCCTTTTCCTTTGCTTTCTGTTCATTGCTAGATTTACCCTATAGCCCTTCTGCTTCCGCCTTCGTCTGGTCTCTCTCATTCGCCGCTGTTGCACTGTGTCGGCATTTACCAACTTTGCAGAAATAAGATGCGCAATGCACACCCTCTTCGATATTGACTTCTGTAGCCTTCTCGAAGAACCCAAGCTTTCAACAGCACAAGGGGCTGGCCCTTGTGTCGTCGTGGCCTTTTGTTTCTCTCTTCGGTTTCTTGTCCCTTTGAGAATTGACCTTGATTTTCCTTCATCAAACACTTGTACGCAGGGCGATGAAGACTTTACAACGTCTAAATCTGCCAGCCTTGGCTTGGACGTATCCTCAACATCTAGTGGGTGGGCCTTTCGGTCTACAAAGTCTTCTCCCTTTTCAATCATGGGAATGCCTTCCACCTCGAACACCGGAGTTGTTGTAGATGTCTTGACAACAGGTTCATGGGTATGGCACGCTGACGACAGCTCTGCAGGCATGGGCCGGGTCCTTGTAAGTAGCGGTTGTTCTGTGCAGGCTCCTTCGATGGTCGTTACTTCAGTGAAGGTCCTGATCGATTGGCTTCCACCAGGCTCAAGAATATGTCCTGAGGCTCACTCGACTGGCATCTGTGCTACAAGATTGCTGTCTAATAGGCCTTGGCTGGATGGTGGTGATGCAGATGCAGAGAGTGCCTTTCTTTCTGCTTCCATTTTAATCTGTAGTCTTGTTGTCTCCAAACGAGCCTGCCATACCTTTAATGTGTCGGCGATTTTGTATTCGGTTCTGACTTTCACTAGAATGATGTGACGATCATAAACTTCCGCCTCCTCCATCTCGGCTTCCAAATCATTGATGTCAACTGCCTCCTCTGTTTCCTGGTCGATTCTTCTGAGTTCCTCATATTGCTCAATCAAAACTCGGTGCATACGCCGTAACTTACAGATTAGTGGGCAATCCGATTCCCGAAAACGTTCGACGTCTGCGATGACCTGCAAGACGGTTTTGCATGTTTGACTCCGCCTTTCGTAGAGGGCCTCTATGATCCAGTCCAGTGTCAGAAACGTGAGAAGTCACTGGCCGGCCGTGTCACGAGGCGAAGTCGGAGTCGTCATGGCATTCATCACAGAAGATTCCCAGAACGAATATCTGTCACTTGTCGGGCTGTCGTTCTTCGTGATCTTGTGCATATCGGGCCATCGTAGTGAAGGGCGAGTCAGTACTGAGCCGGAGAAAACTTGAGGGCTCCCGTCTCGCGAGCCTCCAGATGGTGCCTGCACTCGTGGGACTGCACTGCCAAGATGTTCTTCGTTGACCTTGTGAATATCGCCTTACCTTGTGAATATCGGGCCGTCGTCGTGAAGGGTGAGTCAGGACGGAGCCGAAGTAGACATGAGTGCTCCCGTCTTGTGAACCTCCAGACGATGCCTGTACTCACGTCAGTCCATTGGTGCTCCTAGTGGTCTCAGTAGCAACCGGAGTTTCACTCCCAGGTCTCGGGGGTGGTTAGGCCTCGCACATCAGCTTTAGCCACGGCGGCTTCACAGAAGTCCTCGAGGCTACGGCTGCAGTCAAAATTCGCGAAGTCCGCTCCATCTCATTTCCGAAGGTCCTTCCTCCCGGGTTTCACGGCACCAAAATGTTGAGAAAAGGACGAGCCGCCGTGCCCATGGCGAAGCCCACCCATCGACCTTTTCTTTATTCCGAATGCCGGTCTACTCCCCGATGATGATCGTGACTATCTTCGTCGTACACGCAATATTTAACATACAGAGAAGCAAGCTATAAATAACAAGATGAACGCTAATTCACACTATCCACACCCAGGTATAACTGTCTTAAGCCACAGCAAATTTTTCTAGCTGCTTGCCGTTCTTCCTGTGACATTCCAATTTCTCTATTTTGTATTCATTGCTTTGCCCTTCAGGTGAAACTGTGACATTTTGTGAAAGCCTTATGTGCCTCGTAAAATGTTAACTTTGACCGTCTGCGTCAACACGTGATGCAAGAAATTAACATCTCATGATGACGTCACCGATAGGCAAAAATTTGTGGCGTATGATATTATGGTGACGTCGTCATATGGCCTCTCACTTACCTAAGGCTGTGGGATCACGGAGGCAGTACAAAACCAGGCAGAGGGCTGAAAGCTTGCAGTTCCTTTAATTTTAGAAGCCGTGCGAAACCATGTTAGGTGCAGAAAGCTTTCTGGGAGGCAAGTTAAACCGGTGAACAACAAGTTCGAATAATATATCTTTCGCTAAGCGCCTTCGAGTCGTCGAAGATGAAGGCATATGGGACCTTGTGAGCATTAGTTTTTACTAGCGAGGTGTCACGACTATATGTGAAAACGAAAGCGTCGTGGATCGTGTGCTGTTTCTGCGTACTCCCGCAGGCAATGCGTTCCAGAAGATGTCCTCCGTGGCCGACCAGCAGGCAGCCGTCGAGGGCCTGCTCCGTCGCCTTGTCCCCCAGTGGGAGTCCCAAATCATGCTGCACGTCTTCCAGGGTGCCAAAGAACAGCGAGGCGACATGTTCGTGGTGCGTGTGCAAACCTGCTTCTCCCCATTGCAGTACGCAGTGATTTGTATCCACATTTAAAGGGTTCTCTTACCACCCATGCCCCCAGTTGTCGAAATCACTGGTAATGCACCAATACGTGTACAATACTGTTGACGAATAGCTTGACCGTACCTATTTTTAGCAGTGGAGTTGTTTCAGCTTGGAAAAACGTCTGTTAGTCGTGCACAAAAACTATCATCGTGAACGCAATAACTCGGTCGGCCTGCACTTTCTTTGTCATTTTCTGCTTCATGCCAAGAATACGTATGTGAGCCGATTTGTCCAGGAGAACAGAGAGGGAGAGAGAAAAAAAGAAAACTGGAGAAATAGAAAGGGAGGAAATACACAAAAAATAGTTACAGACAGATAGATAGAGAGAAAAATATTTATAGAAATGAAACAGAGAGAGAGAAATAAGTGGAAATAAAGGGGAAGGAAGAAGTACAAAGAGGTAGAGAGAGAATAATGAGAAAGATAGAAAGTGGGGGATAAAGAAAAAAAGAAATCAAAGATAAATAAATGGGGGCTTTCTGGCTGTCAAGCCTTCACCGTAATATTTGCGGTGAAAGCTTTAAAGCCATTCTCGTAATGCAACTGTTCTTGTAATGAAACAACAAGGGCCTTTGGCTGCTATTATCTTCTCAAACTTGCGTGGCCATGACCCTTTTTTTTAAACAACTTTGGGACGAGTCCCACTCAGTGACTGCATGGAAGAACATTACGCCCCGCCTTCCGTATTAAATGTATTAGAGGGGGGAGTGGGGTTTGCCCCTGTACTGCAATTTTCCTATTCACCTCACTGGTCCACTAAAACTTAACAAATGAACACATAGGCGGCAAACACCAACTTTGGGTTTCACGTTCCGACTTCTCTAGTTCACCATCTGTACACACAATGCTTGGGCGGTGATTGAGTTCGTGCCGGTTAATGATGATGATAATTTTCTTTCTGTGACTCCCGGCAAGTATTGATCATGACAACTCTGCAGTAAAATGATTTCTTCACTCACTACGTTGTAGCTAGAATGACATTTAACTTTTTTTTTCTGTGAATGTGCTGTCTATGACAAAAAATAACTGTGTATGTCAGCACTACGGCTTGGAATATGCAAGGTTTAGTTATCACCTACAAAAAAAAAAAAACAGTCACATCACTTTCGGGGCATGAGTGATGCTTAAAAGAGCGTTCTCACTCTTCTGTTTCTCGCCCACTGCGCAGGTTGAGACTTTCAACAACAGCGTTTCCATAACGGGATCAAGTGGCGTTGCGGTGGCCACGGGTCTTTACTACTACCTCAAGAAATTCTGCAACGTTCACGTGTCCTGGTCGGGCTCGCAGACAAAGACTGCCACAGGCAAGCCACCCCTGGTTCCCGAGCCAATCGTGATCAATCTCAATGGCCGGTGAGTTTAACTGATCGGCGTGGTTTGGCAGTATCAGGGTTGCCATTGAGTGAAGTTAAAGAAGCGCCAGAACTGAAGCCAAATGTAGCCAATGTAGCCACGTCATTTAATATTATCGCCAAACTTGTAGGCAAATAGAAGAAACCCAGGTGGTTGAAATTTCCGGAGCCCTCCACTACAGCGTCTCTCATAATCATATGGTGGTTTTGGGACGTGAAAGTCCAGGTTTTAGTAATGCACAAGTCAATGACCACCCAGTTTTCGAGGCTTTGTACTTTCCTGTGTTTACAAAGGTGAAGAAAACGAAAGTGATAGAAGACAGACTATATGCATGAACGATAAAGAGCAATTGTACCTCATTCCAGGAAGCTCTGTTGTTGTGCTGTTCTGCAAGTTTCTCTTGTGTGTTCTGTGATAAAGAAAATGAGCAAGGGGTCACATATGCTAGGGCAAGCTGGTGCTTTTGAGTAGCAGTAGAGACAACAAAGCTGCTTTCCCTTGATCGTTCATGCTCACGCAATTGGCAGGCTGACATCATTAGATGGATACACCATATATATAGGGTGTGTTCCAATACTGATCGTAGATGGCTAAATAGGCAGCCAAGTGGATCGCGGCCATCTTAAGTTTCATTCCAACTTTCACATAATCGGAAAAATAGACAGCTTCAAGAAGTTGCTATCGTTGACGAAAACAATGCAGGGTACTTTGTTGTCCAAACAAGATGGCGGCTCAGTGAATTGGTCAGATAGCTCGGATTTTGCCGGAATGGTTGTCTGCACACAAGCAGACGCTTCTCCAGATGCTCAATATGAGTCACGTTCAACTTTTCTTGGATTTCAAATAAGATGAAAGAAATTCGCACCATCTTCTCAAAGGGAACCCTGATGGGATGTGAAGCAGCTGTGTTGCGCACTGGTGGGGTCATGGGCTGAACAGCGCTGACATGGGTGCTGCGATGAACGCTGAAAGGCTTGTTTGAAGCAATCGCCAGGTTAGGCCCAATAACTTCGGCGGATGTTTCAGCGATCGAAGGAGCGTCGCATTTCGGCGCCTTCTCCATCGCAGATAAACCAACCTTAAGAGTGTTACTGCTCGATGTCCACTCGAGCGTTGCGAGTGGAGAAGAGGGTGAAGCGAGAGAGCGGGGACACATACAGACATGTTTCAACATGTACGTTAGGCACACATCGGGTTTTTTGCACAAGAAGCGACGAGTCTGCTGTGTAGCGAGTGGCGGTAGCTGCAGGTGTTGTGGGTGAGTGGAAGAGGCAGCATCTGTGGGCACTTCGGGAGAGTTTAATTGCACCTCAACAGCTCGTGGTCATGTGACCCAAAGTAAACGACACATATGACGTCATTGGTAAAGCGATCGGCTTCAAATGGCACTAAACTGGTTGGTCTTGTCAATCGAGTTTGAGGTCATTTGACAAAAAAAAGAAAAGAAAGAGACCCGTTTTGTTTACATTATGGTTCACTTGCACTATTTCAAGTTACCCTGCAATCTTGTGATCATTATCCCCGCTGCATAGTTTATTAACTTGGCGGTTTTATTTATAGTTTCTCCATTGCGGTGCAGCGCCCCATTTTCTTACACGATGTACCAATTAATTCCGCATTGCAAATCGGCCGAATAGTAATAATATTTGTCAAAGTTTAAAATCCCTAAAGAAGATTAGATTATTAGGGACGCCGTAGTGGAGGGCTGTGGTAATTTTGACCACCTGGGGTTCTTTACTGTGTACCTGAATCTGAGCACATGGGTCTCAAACATATTTGCCTCCATCGAAAATGCTACCACCACGGATTCCGCCCTACAACCTTCAAATCGATCAGCTAAGCAACCAGAGCAAGCCCTCGTCTCACTGGCGAGTCGTGCTGTGCATAACGTGGTACAGTACACATCATTAGTTAGCCTGCTTGTTTAAAACACCGAAAGGGCACGCTACGGACAGCACTGACAACCTTTTCAGATTGCCACTATTTTGAAAGAGCCACAACTCGCGCACATTCAAAGACGCCAAGGTTAAATGCTTAAGTGTGGGCTGTAAACTACTAGATATTGGAATACATTGGGCCAGAGGGCGCAATGTAATATGTGTATGTATGTAAAATTAAAAGCTGCGAGGCAACCGAAAAGCCATCGGGAAACTACAGGCTGTACACCTGTAGACTTCAGTATATTCCTTTGATTTAAAGTGTATGACGCTAACAGTCGTATGAGCAAATACAGACAAACATGTTCCTTAATATTTTTGCCACCCGCGACACAACAGGGCGTCCACATGACCAGCTGTTCATGAAAGCTCCCCATACACAACACACTTGGCCCTCCCCTCGACAAGACTCATTAATCTAATACCTGCACAACGACACATGATATGTCTACGAGCACCACAGAGGAGTGATTTCGATTACATGGGCTTCCTTTACTGGGCTGTTTATACCGTCAGGGCACACAGTGTGGTTAGAAGCGAAAGAAAGCACCTAATTTATGCAGCCCGGTAGGGAGCACGACGCAGTGCCTGAAGCATATTGATGGCGACAAAACGCGCCTTCCCTGCCTGCTTTTGCCTCTCCCATGAAAGAATCTTCTAACCCCGTTTTTTTTTTGTCACTTGGCCTCAAAGTTGCTTTGAAAGGCGTAGCCAGTTGAAGCCGATCACCTTTTCAATGACGTCACATGTGACGTTTAACCTTGGGTCACGCGACCCAGAGCTGTTGAAGTACAAATAGACTCTCCCAGGCACTGCGGGAAGAGCGTAATGCAGAGGAGGGAGAGGGTGATGTTAGTGCGCACTGCAAGAGGAGCTTGACACCAAGGCGCAGCTGTGGTGTGACTTACACTTGGCACTACTCCGACACATGCGGCGAGGGGAGCACGTTGCAATGCCTTCGTACAGACGCACGGAGAGACAGCGTTTCACAGGCTAGTCAAAGAGCTGCTTCAGATCTAAAATGAACAGTCATGTTTGTTTATCTTAGCTTTACCTTCACGACGTAAGGTTGCATCTTGTCACATAGACGTCATAGACGTGTTCCATTTCTCCGACAACATGGGCTTGATGCGGTCTACGAAGTTGTCAGCATAGACTCTCTATGATGCGGTCTAGTATTGAAACACAGTCATAATCTCGTTTGAAAAAAATTCAGCCATGTATTTCAACGGCCGTGGTTTCATCTGCTTTCAACTTAGCGATGAGTCGTCACTTGTTTTCTAAATTATTGCAGTTTCCGCTACTATCAGAATGTGTGCACGGCCAGTTACTCCACGGTCTGGTGGAACTGGACCCGCTGGGAGCAGGAAATCGACTGGATGGCACTGAACGGCATCAACTTGCCGCTGGCCTTCACTGGGCAGGAAGAGATATGGAAGAGGGTGAGCATTACTCTTTAAGACCCTCTTTGCACTCTCCTCTGCCTCTTAGAATTTTCCTTTCCCATTACCATGTGTAGGGTAGCAAACCTGTTTTCCTTAAACCGGTTAGACCTCCCTGCCTTTCCTTCTCTACCATTTCTTCTCTCTCTCTTTGAGACTTGGCATTTGCCCGGAGATAGGCCCAATGGCCAAGTCATCCCGAATGCAACAGGGTTCATGAGTAGGACAAATACTTAGCTTTTTGTTGCTTTCAGTGTCGTTAGTAGCCAAAAACCATAGCTTTGATGGCTGTTAGATTGTATTAGGTTACATAACTAGTTCAACTTGCATAAACATGATATTGCATCAAGATGTATTCTTGTGTTGGTTGGTTTATACCTGCAGTAAAACTTTGCTGTTGCGGTTGTAGATGTGGTCAAATTGAGGTGCGGGGGTCACAGTGTAGTCGAGTTGATGCGGTCGCAATTGCCATCACCGTCTTGCTTTGCACGTATAGTCGCCCAGTAATAGCTCTACATCTTTTTCTGCTTGCTCAAGCCGTACAATTTACACACTGATTGGATGGTTGAAGATTTTTTTTGTGTTTATTGTGGAGGTTGCTTGAGGAGCTGTTTTTTTTCTGTTTTATGTGTGTTTTTTCTGAAAAAAAAGACAGACATGAGGATAAGCAATAAAGTGTGACTCACAACTCAGAAGCAAAGTGGTCATACAGTATTCGCAGGAATTAGCTTAGTATAACTTAACTCAAAGCATACATAAAAACTCTATTTACATTTTCGGTTGCGATTATGTGAACAACCTCTTACTAGGACAAAGTCGCAGCGGTCTACACTTCACCGAAGTGAAGTTAGCCGCCATTTTATTCGCCCAACTGCTGTGGTCGAGTGTTCTAAACATCTATTCTTGCAGACATTCCTGAAACTTGGTGTGAAGCCGGCAGAAATCGATGAATTTTTCTCTGGACCTGCATTTCTGGCATGGTAAGTAACGCGGGCAACTTGTAAGCCTTCTATTTAATACTAGACACAGGTTTAGTGTCTGTGGTATTTAGTTTTTTGTTGAAGTTGTGGCAGACATAAGTTTTCCTATTGATTTATTTTACTTTGAACATTTTTACTTTGAAGAAAGTTCACCGTTACGCGCTCATTAGGTTGAAAGGCCCCCCATCACCAGGCGTTCAAAGACGAGGGAGTGGTTTACACTTCTCTTTCTTTATCCTTTCTATAGGTCATATCACCTCCTCGAAATTTCTTTTTTAAAAGCACATGTGAAATGTCAGCTATAAGCACTGAGCCTATCAACACTGCGCGCTTGTCGGCTATATGCTGTTATCTCCTCTTGCGCAGTCGGAAGCACACAAAATGAAGCCAAATTATCAGTTGATTGCGTGGTATACACAGTCATGCAAGACAAGAAAGAATGGATGGGCAGCTGCATGGCAGAGAAGTGCAGTAGACAATTCACAAGCGATATTCTTTGTATGTGGACCAATTGAAAATACGCACTATATAGGCATCACAGAAATCGCTTGTCTTGTGTCACGAAGTGCACCAGAAAGGCGAGAAACACCAGGAGAAAATAATGCGCTCGTTTTTTTTGTATCTCCATAGGCTGTTGAGGGGACTTTAAAAGGTCACTAAAGGAAAAAAAATTTTTTTTTCTGCTTATCTGTAAAGCACAATTCTACAATACTGAAAGTGCCACTGTGTTTCATGAGACGATGCTTCATGAGACGAGCAAACGCATGAAAATGAAATGCAGATAAAGACGCCACCATGAGATTCCCACACCAAACAACGTGAAGTCTTGGATTTTGACGCCGTCTACTAGGTCCTACGTGGTCACAGAAATACGAAAAGTACATCTTGAGATCAGTGATTTCACGTGCGGAGACTTCGGCACGAGATTTAGAAAAGCAGCTTCGACCTTGATTTGTTTTTCTTTAATAATAAACTTATAATAGTGAAACATACAGCATTAACATTCTCGAAGTACAATTCATCAATCTAAGCCAGGTCATCAATTCACTTTTGTGTACCTTTAAGGTAAAGAAGTGGAGGGACATTGTAGATGATATGCTGAGTATGCGCTCCTCCTCCAACTTGCTTGTTTTCTTTTCAGGCAAAGGATGGGAAACTTCCGGGGCTTCGGTGGTCCACTTCCCGAATCGTGGCACGTTCAGCAGGTGCAGCTGCAGCACCGAATACTGAAGCGAATGCGGGAGTTCGGCATGATGCCCGTGTTGCCAGCATTCGCCGGACATGTTCCACGAGCCGTAGAAAAGTACGCACTGTAGAGCACGCAATTTGGAAAAGAATTGTGTATAGCTGCATTTGTGCCGGTAGGTCGATACACGTAATTGTAATTGGAATTGTAGAGTTCAACGCTAGTTCAACGATTGGCATTCGGTGAATTGACGTTTCGCAGGTTCATTTCTGGCAGCGGTCACATTTGTATACGGAAGCGGAGTGATTGAATGCACTCACGCGCTTTATGTTAATCTCGAGACCCCGCTTCGGCATAATTTCATAAACATGTCATGTTTCGGCAATTAAAGCTTGACTATTAATGTATTTGCATACGCTTAATAATGATACAAGGTGAAAGTTAGATGAGTGTGTTTATACATGTATGTTAGTGTGTTTTTTTATGCATACTATATGCAATTTGTAATGTTAAGTTTCTTTACCTTTGTTAATAAATAATTTCTTTACAGAAAATGCTAGTCGTAAGATACACATCGAAGGCGATAGAATGGGTCAGACAGTGAGCAGGCGTAGCGGATTTTCTAATTGATACCCAGTCGAAAGAAGTTGACGTGGCATACCTGGTAGAGGCAGAACAGCACAAAAGAACAAGACTAAGACAAAGTAGACACAACATGAGTCCCTGTTCTTTTGCGCTGTTTTGCCGCTACCAGCTATGAATTGTTACAACTTGCCCAGTTTTCAGTTCTACTAAGTGGACCTGAGCCGGCCACTTAAGACGTCGGGTTGACCACCTGGTCAGTTTAAACCACGAAACAGAGGGTACCAGTGTACCACTGAGTATCAAGGAAAGAAAAAAGAAGCCGATGACGGCAGCAAGTTAGGCAAAGCTATGCGATGGAAACGTTTTCAAGGAGGAAATCAAATCAGCTCGCATATTAAATAAGATCAATGGGAGAGGCCTACGTGCTGTTGTGTACATAAGCATAGGCTCAGAATGATGAATGATGATTGTATGCTAAACTTTTTTTACTGACTGTGAATATCAGTGAAGTATTATTTCTTTGTTCTTTTTGTGTGGACCAGGAGCAGAAAGAAAGAGCAATTTTCTTGCTCCTAAGTGCTTGTATGAATACGGTACATCAAACGAATGTGTATGTCTGAATAAGAGGCTCGAATTTTCTGTCGGTTTTAAAATTATTTCTTGAATAGTCAGGCACACATACACCCTCTATTTTGAGAACTTCTAAATTTAATAAAACATTATGTGCTCATCTTCCTTTGCCAAGAAAACAAAAAAATGCTGCTGTGACTCAGTTACTTAGATACTCGTTTGAATAATGTTTTTTGAAGCCTTTGCTCAATTGAAGCTGCTTTTTATTCTTCATATGGGGTCGTCAACACTCATGACATGTGGCTGCTATTTCAAATACAACGCTCCACATAACCAAGGGTAAGTTAACGAAATGATTGCACTGATGGTACTACTGATGGTACATCAGATGATTCAACAAAATAGTACAACTCAACCTTCATAAGTTTAAATTTTGCACGAAGTGTTCATATAGTACCGCCGACTGTGATCTAGCTCACATCACGATGCCGGCAAAGTTTGCACAAGCAACCAGCAAAAGCCAAGACAGCTCACTAAAGTATTTTCGCAGGTTGTTTCCGAACACATCCATGTCGAGAACATGTTGGCAGGCCTTTGAGGAGCGATATGCTTGGTAAGTTAGGTTTTATTTTGCTGCATGTTTTTTTTTGTTGCACAAGTTCTGCTAAGCTTGAGTGCATGCACTTGTAACAAAAGCCAGCCTTTTTTAACAGCTTCACTCATTCATTTTTGTTTCATTCATTTTGTCCTCTTCAACCATTTTACCGCTATGTCCTTTCCTACTCATCGCCTGTATTTTAACCTTGTTGTGATTTTCGTTATTCCACGATAATCATCCACCATCTAGCGCAACTCGCTATTCTGCTTCATCCAAGCTTGTTTAAGATTCTCATTCATCATCTGTTCACCCACGTGCTGACTTTTTTACCATAAAGTTATTGTAAATTGAAAATACAGCATGTAATTGTGTTAAATAAATGAAGTTAGTGTTGATGTCGTTTTTAATTATTAGAAATCATCAGTTAAATAACTACACATGTACATTTCCCAGGAGATTGGTTTAAGTTAAGGTGTTCTGATATCACCGTTTTGCAAGGTTGATCTCAAATGATTTATATTAAGTAAATTAGGTTCCACTCCACACAATGACTCTTTAGTCCAACTAATGCTTTGCTCGTGCTTTGTAATGCCATATCTTTTTTTTTGCCAGGGTAATGACAATCTGTGCACAAATTTGGACGTAAAATAATAGCTCTGAATCAATTCTCATGATACGCAACCTGTTTTTAGCTTAGGTGGTCTTTACTGCCAACGTGCTTCTCTTTTTTGAATTCTCAGCCCAACGTTCGTTTTTCCGAACGAGACCCTCTTTGTCACCATTGGAAAGCTGTTCCTGCAACAGGTGAGCTGAGCAACAACCTAGCGTTAAGGCAGATACGATGCTTATCTTTATAAGCTATTTATACTATACATTATATTATACCTAGCATTAAGGCAAATATGATGCTTATCTTTATAAGCTATCTATACTATACATTATACTTTATCTAGCATTAAGGCAAATACAATACCTATCTTTATAAGCTATCTGTACTATACCTTATACAATACCTAGCGTTTAGGCAAATACGATGCTTATCTTTATAAGCTATCTCTACTATACATTATACAACACCTAGCGTTAAGGCAAAGACGATGCTAATCTTTATAAGCCATCTGCTTTCCTAAGAATAGTTGAGTTTCTTGGTATTTGAATAGCGAGAATGTTCAGCTTTGTAGCATTTCGCACAGAAAATGCATGTTTGTAATGTTCATTTACCAACGCAGAGAATTTGTGTATTAACTTTTATTCTGTCTAGTGCTTTCTCGAATCAGTCACTTTAGTGGCGGTAATGTTTCTTTGCACCAAAGAGTTTTTTTTAGATTAAGCTAGAGGGAACTCTGGCACTGCGATCGTACAGCCACCGTGGGAATGTCGGGCAGCACACACATTTGCCTAGTCTTAGTGCTTGCGGGCTTTCAATGCACTTGTGGCTTTGCTTTTTCGTGTGTTTAGGTTTTGTTTCGAATAAAAGGAATGACCATTGTGAACTTCGTGTTGAAATGCAACTGCTGAACATTTGCCGATTGTCATCTCGTGACAAACTGGCTCTGAGCCACGCGAAGCGAAATGGAGCCGAAAAAAACAAGACTAGGCAAATTTGTGTACTGCCCATAGTTTCCATGCTGGCTGAAGTGCCGTGTGTTGCAGCTCTCAGAGACACCAGTGCTCGAGTTCCCTCTAGTGTATATATAGGAAACTCTATGCATTGCACTTTATGCATGTAAATTTATGTATTCATTGGCTATCAGTAGAGTGAATTTGTTCATGACTTGGTAGAAAAAGGCATCGATAACGTTGCAGCTCGCGACCCGTAATATAATTTTCATTGTGTACGCTATTTGTGCATGGCAGCTTTATGTATTCTTTTGAAGTAGCGATTTCGTTTACTATGTGCCATCTAACTTTCAAACTGCACGATTCTGCATTTCTCAGGGATGCTTTCCCGGCAATCGTTTTGACATAATGCAGAACATGAAAGAGTGCAGTAAAGTTTCATTTGTAAGCTCTTTCCCAGTCAAAAAGGAAGGACCATATAGTCAATATCTCCAGCGCTGAAGCTAGTGCACAACCGCTGGTTTAAGGTGATCATACCGGACGGCTCATTAGTTAATACAGAAGCATCAGACATTAGTGCTTCATGTGGTCTCATGAACGTCTTCATAATCTGGCAATTTTTTTTTCTTCCAGTACATCGCAGAGTTTGGCACAGACCACTACTACAACACTGACCTCTTCAATGAGATAAATCCTCCTTCTGGGTGAGAATTGAGTCATCCTTTCTGCTGGCATCACGATTAACGAATGTTGTCTTCTAGGGTTCCTATGATTCAGCATATCAGTTGCAGTCAAGCCACTCAGGACTACAGAGATGGTGTAGCTATTCGAAGTGAACAATATTATAGTGATAGGTTCACGGTTCAGCAGACGGACCTTATCACTTGCTGCTCGAAAATGGCTTAATAGCCTGATAGAAGAATCCGTTTTTTGGTAGCAGCGCTTTAAACATTTTTTGGACACGTAATGTATGCACCAGGGCCGGTAAACAGAGAGGAATGTGATTGATTTGATTTGTGGGGTTTAACATCCCAAAACCACCATATGATTATGAAAGACGCCGTAGTGGAGGGCTCCGGAAATTTCGACCACCTGGGGTTCTTTAACGTGCACCCAAATCTGAGCACACGGGCCTATAACATTTCCGCCTCCATCGGAAATGCAGCCGCCGCAGCCGGGAATCGAACCCGCCACCTGCGGGTCAGCAGACGAGTACCTTAGCCACTAGACCACCACGGCGGGGCAGAGAGGAATGTGACAATCCAATCCTGTGTGTATTAGTTTTTTTATATTGATATGTTATTGGGATCTGACACAGATATAAGGCATCTGCTATCTCCTCCCCGACTCTTGAAGTTATCAGACATACGGTTCACAACTTCTGTACAGAAACACAAGGGGTAAAACAATTATAAAGAAAGAGATGTCAAACAACGTTCTCACGGTAACACCAGGACAAGAAAAGGCCAAACATGAGTCAACAAGAAAATGTCAAGAAAAAGAATATCAAACTGTAACATCATAACACAAGTGATGCGTTGCTCATATGGTTGAAAATTTAGGTACCCTCATGATAACTTTAGCTTAGATTGCGTTATTACCTCACTTGTTTCGTTAGAACTCACGCAACATCTAATCGGAACGTTTCTTGGAAACATGTGATCTCAAAGATAGATGATTCATTCCTATTTTCTGACGTCTAATAGCTTCTGCTGTTGTTTGCCCTCTGGGCTGGCATACGTGCAGCTCACATCGTAAGCTTGTTTTCTATAAGAAACTCGTTTATTGCCAGCAATAATTATTTTCTTTTACCTACAGGAACATATCCTTCGTTCAAGACTCCGGCAAGGCTGTCTTCACAGCACTCACGGAGGTGGACCCTGAAGCTGTTTGGTGAGTTTTTGCGCACTGTGAATATAAGGCTGCCATCAATGTCACACGCACAGCATTGATGGATGTGGCAGCAAACATGCGACGGGTGCATGCATTGTGCGGCTTGCCCGCACGTAATGGCCCTAGCAGTACAACAATAAAGTGTTACTCTTTACTGGGTGAGACTAATTCACTATCGATTGAACTCCTGACTCATTCTATTGGGCTAGCTGCCATTGGCTACTTTGCTTGTAAATGATGATGATGAGGAGGGGGAGGTGGATACATTTTCAGAGCACAAAGGCTGGTTTTAGCTAAAGAGTGTCAACTGATCAGAATGCTTCACTTTGAAAAATGAGTGTAGGATTTCGCGTGGTGACTTTCACCTGGCTGAAGGCTCATGTACTTATCTCCAGATTTATGTGCACTTTAAAAAATTCAACGTGGTCTAGGGCTTTTGGAGTCTTCCACTGTGGCATACTTCCCAATCGCATCGTGGTTTTGGCACGTAAAACTTCAGCAATTACGTTGCATTGTATTTTTATCTCATATTTTGTTGTATGCATTTATTACTCTGAAATATTTTGGGGAATGAGCAGCTGGTGTCAATCGTAGGAGCCTACAACTCCAAAACTTAGTAGCGTTCAAGATTGGGCTAGTTAGTTTACCATGATTAAGGCTGCAAGCACAAAAGGCTGCAAGCACAAGGCTGCAAGCACAAGTACTGCAAGCACAAAAACGAGTATGGAGGGTTTAATGCATTGTAACAAAATTTGATTTGGAATTAAATGCTGTGTATGTGCGCACCTTTCATTGCAGTTGTTTTATTTGGGCAGCAGTTTTAATCACCTACTACTGAAAATTTCATAATATTGAAATAAAATATAGGCTTCACTCAACGTTTCACTTTCATTGTGAAATGGTGCACATAAGACGCAGGAACCCAGGTGAGTGAGACAACACATGCGCTAACTTACAACTGAAAAAAAGAAAAGGTCGATTGAAATTTAACGTCTGTATATATTCTCACTCGCCTGTGTCCCAGTGTCTTTGCGCTATTTGACAATGCATTCATACCAAGTAGCTTGGCTTTCCTTATTGCTGCAGTTAAATTTTTCTTCGTCTGGCTCCCATAGGGTCATGCAAGGATGGTTGTTCATCAACGACCCATTCTATTGGACGCCACAGCGGGCGAAGGCTCTGCTGAGGAGTGTTCCTCAGGTAATTCACTGGTAATCTTACCATTCGGCAATGTTTGCTACTCAGCCTTATGAGCAGAAATTACTTCGCTGCTGAATAAATTCAGTCGTCTGAGTACAGGCTGCTCATCATAAGGTCACTTCTGAGAGGCAAAAACCTCCACCTATATTGTGGTGCTTAGTTTATAAACGTTTACTTATTTGAATGTTGTGCATAGATTCGAGCAAGAATACTGTGTATTGCTTGGATCGACTGCGTATAGATGGCCCATGAAATGATCGTGACCCGGGCAGGATAGTAGAAAAGAAGTATTTATAGCATCGTGAGACGAAAATTATTGGTTAGATATGTGTAACGGGAGTGTATTCTAATCCACGGTGCATCTGGTGGCGACATTGTGCGTGTTTTATTGCTTGATTAACTGCTGATACTTGATGAAGCTTATCCGCTCGTGTTTGTTCCCTATAAATATTTCTGACCATCTCTTTTTTACTCAAGTACTAAATGACGTCACGATACTTTTTGTCAACTTCTTCGATATGATTACTCCCAGATTTGCAGGGCAACTTGATGATACTGCATGCCTGCAAGCTACCTAATTTGATAACACCGCCTAGTTAGTCATCCGGTGATAGCATTAAGGAACCCGTGTCACAGAGAACCGAGTGTCGCCAGCGTTGGCGGCATTGTCTTTGAGTGAAAAATCCCTAATAATGAAAACTGTTACATGTCAGAGAATACTCAGATTGACAGCAAATCTTAACGATTCAACTTTTGGGGTACTGAAAGTATTCCTTTTTTTATTTTGTTCCCGATACTGATCGTTGTTATCGGTGCTACAGAAAAGGCATGAAGGTAAGACAGGGAATAAGCAAAGACAGCTTGACAGAGTCCATGCACGTTCGCAGGGAAGGCTGTTAATACTCGACCTGAGTTCTGAGCGACAACCCGTGTACGAAAAGTTGTCCATGTTTTACGGCCAGCCTTTCATCTGGAACATGCTACTCAACTACGGAGGTGTTCTGGGAATGTATGGGTCGCTGAATTCCGTGAACGAGGTAAGTTGTACACTATGCCTTCGTAGAAAAGACGGTACAAACACAACATCAGAATATTTCATTAAAAAACAGCAAAAACACATTGTATGGTTATTTCATAATTGACATGTGCTAACACACTTAACGCAAGTTTTCTTTTTTTTTCTTCCCGATTCTTTCACACTCTTTCCTCTCAGGTGGAAGGAAGCCAGCCAGGATTGGTCTTGGTCTTTCATTTATGCTTTGTCGCCCGTCTCCATTCCATTTCTTGTTCTGTACTGTACACAATGTCTCACCACTTACATTGTGTTAAAAGGTCGTCCCAACGATTCTTTGACTTTGGAACCTGCAATGTTGCAATGAAAACACTCACTACTCATGATGAGCTGAACAAAGCCTCAGAACATGGGGCATCGTTGGAGCTGATGTTTCGGCAAGTAAACTTGTCTTTATCAAGCTTGCAGCTTTGAAGAACAAGAGTCCGTTTGTCGAAACGTTGGCGAAATACCCCATTTCTCAAGGTTTTTTCATCTCTTCAAGATTGCATGTTCCCCTGAACTTCTACCCTACTTAATTACTATTCATGTAATCATTATCTCGAGAATATGAAAAAAAAAAATTGGCTGTGCATCTGCATGCTTTGCTGCAAATGTTGAAAGACGATAGTTTTCACCTGGCCTTCGTTTGTGCAGCCTAAAGAACACTAGGGTCTTTAGAATTACGTATCTATGTATTATTTTCTACTAAAGGAACACACAACCTAATACTTAGGTATTTATGTTTTGCCTCAGATGTGCGTAATATTTGCTTTTTGATCGACAGTGTTCACAAGTATGAACGCTGCCACCAATTCAAGATGGCTGGGCATTCAACAAGTGCTTAAACTTTGGCCTAGTGGCTGAATCAAGTGAGTGACAGACAGACCAAAATTTATGCATTAAAGTATTTTAAGAAAGACCATCGTGACAAACGGCCATCCTGTCTTCATATTGTCATGTATACATTAGCAGGCTATTGTTTCTGAAATATGTGACGAGACTGTCATTAAAGTGCCCCCTGCATAAAGTTGTACTGAACTTGCGCTGTATGATGTTTACAAAGCGAATGTTTGTTTCAGGGACCGTTTAATGCCAGCAAAGCAAATGACTCCACTATGGTCGGGACTGGCTTGACGCCTGAAGGCATAAATCAGAACGATGTGATGTTCGAGTTCATGAACGAAAACGCCTGGAGATCGTCGCCAGTCAACATTAGCGAATGGTGAGATCTGTGTATTCTCAAGTATTATGCCAAGAAGCATGCTTCTAGTTTTAAATTCAGCGACGTGTGCATGTGTGCATCATCTTTTGTCTAGTCATGCTATTGTTGAAAATTCCAACCAGCCAGTTTGTCAACATGCTTCAACAAATTTCTTTCTTAGGAACATAAAATGAATTCACGGTGCATATGGACATGAAATTTCGTGCTTTTGGTATTAAAAAACCTCTGTAAGCCATTTTAGTATAAAATTATGTTTAGGAATATTTGTCTGAGCATCAAGGTCACGTCGCATGCTTTTATCTTTCACCTGACCTATGTCATTTCAGAAATGTTTCGGTGGCATTCAGGGCACTTCATATAAGAAAAAAGTTTTTCTGTGTTGAGAAGTACACTATCATTTCAGGTGTGAATGCAAGGTTTGACAAAACAGCGTCACTTTCTTCGTTTTTACAGGATAGATAACTATGCATTGAGAAGATACGGCAAGGAGAACGTCAACGCTACTTCTGCATGGAGGCATCTTGCAGTGAGACACTGTGGCTATGGCTAGGCATAGTATATTGTTTCCTTGTGTGTTTGTCGGTCATTTATGTACAAGTGAAAATTTTGTATTATGTGCAAACTATGTATGTATGTATGTATGTATGTATGTATGTATGTATGTATGCATGTATGTATGTATGTATGTATGTATGTATGTATGTATGTACGCATGTATGTATGTATGTATGTATGTATGTATGTATGTATGTATGTATGTATGTATGTATGTATGTATGTATGTATGTATGTATGTATGTATGTATGTATGTATGTATGTATATACATATGTACGTATGTATGTATATATGTATGCATGTATGTATGTATGTATACACAATAAATTGCTTGAGAAGCGCGTAGCACGCTCACTGAGCATATAATTTCATAAGATATCGCAATAGGTGAAGGCGTTAACTACAAAGCCATAGGTGGATTGGGTAGCCGTACGGTATCCAGTAATCTGGGTGGATAATAGGTTAAATCGTAGTTCTATAGTGCACTGTAGACGTAGGGTAAGTAAACTTACCTGAGGTAGATAATCAGTCATTATATCTGTACAACTGCTGTGTGGTCTAATTTTAGGAGAGCGTCTACGACTTGGATCCTTCTACTCTTGTAAAGGACCACGGACAGTACGCGCTTGTGGTGCGACCTTCGCTCCACCTCAAGAATAAGGTGAGATTGCCGTTACACTTGACTTCAGATTTTGAAAAGGAAGGTAACGCACACTTGGATGTGCGTTACGTTATAGTGCTGCTGTTCTTTCCTGAGAGAGCACTGTCTGTACTAAGTTCGGCATTTCAACATATATCACAGACATGGTATGACCCTGACCATGTATACACGGCCTGGTGGGATCTCGTGAATGCGGCCAAAGATCCCGAACTTGCTGAACAAGGAACCTTTAGGTGAGAGCAATGCTTGCCTGCAAAATAGCTATAACAAATATAATAATAATAATAATAATAATAATAATAATAATAATAATAATAATAATAATAATAATAATAATAATAATAATAATAATAATAATAATAATAATAATAATAAACTTGCATTTGCTCACACACAGCTAGCTGTCTGATCCAAGTGGCAGCCTTTATCGGCTCATGCAGGTCACCTGGCTAAGGCTAGGTTTCAAACTTGCTTTAAGCAAGGCTATTTTGCAGCTTTTATCACTCTCGGATCGACCGGCTTCTTCTCTTTGTATCAGCCGCTTTTTTGTTCTAGTAAGCTAAGTCGGATCACCGCCGCTGATCTCCTTCTCGCTCGGCAACACGTCGAGCCTCGCAATAGGCACCATCATCTTCAAGCGTGTGGTTCTTCCTCGGATGAACCACGGTTACAAACTGCCTCTGCACGACCAAGCTTCACTTTTCTGTAACCATTCTGAGAATATGCATATGTGCAGTTATTTTCGACTTACTTAATGACGTAAATGGTTTCTAGGCAAGTTTTTTTTTTTAATTTACTCTTGGCGAGATCATACTTGGTCATTCTGGTAGCTTCGACCCAGCTCCTTCATACCTGTTGAAATGGCGTATGCCTGTTGCATTCCTGTTGCAAGACGTCACATTAGCGGTCGCGGTAGCTAGGTGACGGGAGGTCCCGTTGCAGTGTGTGGCTTGACATTGGCTTCTTTGTTGCTTCAGTGCATGCACGGTTTGGCACGAAGTTACACCAGCAGTCACGGTGGGGAGGCCAGACAGTGGTTGCTAGGCAATGACGCAGTGAAATTTTTTGCAGGGAGCAGTCGTTTTTGACTTAACAACTAAAAAAAAATTGACACCGTCATTTGGATCCTTGTATCTTGCAGCACTTTCATTGATACCACACTTGTAGAAGTTACAGAAAAACTACCGTGTGAAGTGTTGCAAAAATAACTTACTCTGTTGTGGTACATAAAACCCCGGAACTAGTATTTATTAATATCAATACTCTCAACAGCTTCCTTCCCTCTTCTTATGGCTGTAGTGCCCTCCTTAATCCATATAAAAGCTAGCAACGAAACCAGCGGAATGGACCCTGGAAATTAGGGGGAGCGATTCGGAGGGGACCTTAATCATTGACTTAGGCGTCAGGTAGTGGCACTTGTACATCACTGTTCCTGTACCTTGGTGTATTGTGTTGGTTAAAAGGGCACTAAAGAGAAACAATGAGTTGTTTTAGATTGACAAATGGCACTTTTGAGAACTGCAATGTCATAAGTTTTATTATCATAAGTTTATTGTTATTTTGGTTTATTGATATAGGAGAAAATTGAGGTTGAAGTTTTTTTTTTAAATTTGGCATTGTAATCTCCGCGCGTGACGTAAGAAATCACACAATGTAATTTTCGTGTTTTCACGAGATTGGCCTGATGAAATTTTCTGAAGCTATGTATGGCACCCACAGATTACATGGCACCCACAGATTACAATGTACTTCAATTGTATCGATTAGAAGCTCTGTAGGACTCAGTAGATGCCTTCAAAATTCTATGACGTGACAGTTTTTGATGCGGGAATCTCAAGGCGGCGTCTTCACTCGCATGATTTTTTTGCGCATTTTCTCGCATATCAAGCATTGTGTCGTGATAACAGGGGCGTTTTTAGGATTGTGAAATTGTACTTTTTTAAGGCGTCCAAAAGGGTTTTGCTCTTTAGCGTCCCTTTAAAGTTGTGTTTCACGCACTGCCGAAGTGGATCTCAGAGGCCACGCAGAAAGAAGCGCATGGTTGAGATATGCACCCCAAGATGAAACGACAGGCTACAAGTTCAGAAATAGTTCTGTATTTATACCACATTGCAGAACAAATTACGGAGAACAAAAACTTGCTGTTCGAATTCCTAACCTCCTCAATGACTATACCTTTACCATAGATCTCCTCAAATCCGGAATTAGGAAGCAAGCGTATCAAAAAATAATACAGGAATTATTATTTTCAGAGGACTAATGCGAATAGAAGAATAATATGGTTCTGTGTGAAAGTTATGTATTTTGTTGATTTTTCTTTTCTCTCCCCACATGTGGATTGCGAGCCCTACAAGTTGTTCCTAGTTTTTTTTGTGTGTGTGAGGTAGATGAGTATAATACGATTTTCTTTTTCTGCTCGAAAGTAGTGCGTGCATTTTTTTTGGTAAAATTGTACTTATGTTTTCTTCTTTTTTGCTATGTGACTGTGTAATATTTATCAGAGGTGTAGTATTTGTTTTCTATGTACCCTTTTATATTTGTGAATGTCTTTCTGCTGCTACTGCTGTATGGGCAGCACGGCCTAGTCAGGCAATGTTTGCCTTTTGCCGTGCCTCCTTGGTCAATTTTGTAATTAATCTTAATAAACTAATAAACAAAAAGAAAGAAAGATGGCACAACAATACCAGGTGCTTACAAAGAAGGATATTTAAAAATCTTGCTGCTCACATGGGAACTGCCTGCTGTTTCAGTGAACTCATTCAGTTGTTTTATTGATTATCCTAACAGTTAGTTGGTCTGTGTTTTAGATGAACCTATGCTTCTGATGTCATATGTATCCTATATAACATATAACTAGAACCAAAACTGTCATTTCTGCACTAGTTTTATTTTTTCAAGACCTATAAGTATTCCGCACACTGGAAGTAAGTGCTCTATCAAAAGTGCTTAGATGGGAGTCAACATTGTCACTCACTGCTAGCGCTGCTAAAAAAAGCTAGCATCTTATCACACTGTGAATATTGCCTGGAGGTTAAACAGTGTGCCCTGAGCAACGCTGCTGGCCTAACTAGTTTGATTATCTTCATGATGGTCATAGTCAAGTTTTCTTCAAGGTATTTGGCCGAAATCGTTGTGGCTTGTACTTAGTGTTGAAAATAAAGAAGTAGGGCAGGGGCTTGGGGATGGCAAGAGATTCGGACAAAAAAAAGAACGAAGAGGGAAGGCAGAGCTAGCCCTGATTGAGTAAACATCATCGTCTAGTACTATGATCTTGGGTCCTTATTTTTGATATTTGGTGCCGAAACCTGGGACCAAACCAGGGACCTTTAGATCAGGCTGCTCACCATGTGGCCAGTTGGCAAATGCACGGAGCAAGCTCTGGCTACACCGTCTGGTCCTGGATGAAGCGACGACATCCCCCCCAAGTTTCCAGAACGTTGGCGAAGCGTTTTCTTCATGTACTATCACAGCGTTGCCCCTGTAAATTGGTGAAGAAGTTTGGTTCAGGGATTTGCCAACTGGCCACATGGTGAACCGCCCGATACAAAAACTGTATCTGCTAGAAGCAGTGAAATGACTTTCTTATAGCTTTCGTTTTCTCCCCCTTGGAGGATGTTGAAAATAATTAAGTGGGGCAGGGGCTTGATGAAAGTGGAGTGAGCCCTGAGGAAATAAACATCCTCGTTCAGAGTCGCAATCACGGGGCCGTGTTCTTAAAACTTCTCTTTATATTCAACATCCTCTGAGGGGGAGGAAACAAAAGTTCCAAGAAAGTCATTTCGCTACTTCTAACAAATACAGCTTCTGTATCGAGCAGTTCACCATATGACCTGTTGGCAAATGCACGGTGCAGACTCTGATCGCTAAGTCTCGTCTGTAATGGAGTTACGTCATTCGGACAGATACTCTTGTACAGTCACCATGCCTGCGACAATCTGAAATGAAGCCTGCTTATGCGACACGAAAACGATGGGAGCGCTTCCATCTTTGTCCTTTCCGTTTTGGTGCGGCGTTGCAGGTGTACTGTGCACTCAGGTTCTCGTGTAGACCGTTTACTACCTCATTTTGAAGTCTTCTCCATGAGGTGCCTGGGTTCCTGCAGCGACATTTCTTGCTGTGGCCCAAACCCTGCGCTTTGCTCTCCCGCTGCTCTGTATGAATATGATTATGTGTGTGGTTCGTGTGGTGGTTCTGCTGCGGCTCCATTTCCAGAAGCCTTCACTTCACTTTCAGAGGCAGAAGCAAAGTTCTCACTTGCGTTTCTAGGTGACTATCCTCTTGTTTTGTTCCGGTATCGTCCAATTCTTTGAAGCTGAGCGGAACCCAGCTCTGACATCCAGCCTGGGCAAACAACGACAGGGGCACCACCAGAAACTCAGGACTGCTGGCTTCACCACTGAGAAGATCTAACAAGTCGTTTCTGGTGGGCAAACTGTAGCCTGGTTCTTCATTTGCCCGCTTCCTCAGTTGTTCACTAACAGCAACATGTTCATCGTCTTCAATCTTATCATTAATGTCACAGCTTCCACCATTTCGACTTCCGGAATTGGCTATCGCTTGATGCTGTTTTGTCGGTTTTTCCTCCTGCTTCGGAATGTCTCCACAATGCTCAAGTGGCTGTTCCTCTCCAAAAGAATTACCAGTGTAACGCCGTTGCTCCAGAGAATCTCGCACGCATGCCACTGTCACTTGATCGCTACCAAAAGCGGCTAGAAGCATAAAATTCTGTGGTAGCGGTTCTGCACTCTCGCACGCCATCAGGCCCAATACTGTGTTATTTCTTTCAACTTCAATCGAACTGTTTTCATGTACTTCTTGACCTGTATACAGATTGCTTTCATGGTCTAAATTTGAGCCTTCAGAACATTTCATGTCTTTTCCATTGCCTTTGAAAATGCTGTCACAGGCAACAGTGCTTTGGCAGACACCAGGTTGCTCATACTTGCTGCTGGTACCTCTGATGTAATCAAGAGGTGGATAGTATGTACTACGCAGGTGCAGAGACTGTCCGTGCTCAGTCAGGAAATACTGCCCCTCAGCGATTGCATGCACGATCTTCTCACGGTAGCGTGCAGCATCCTCGAATTCCTTGTCAACTGCCTCATTTTCAGTTACGTAGAGGATCTGCTTGTCCAACTGGTGGAGCTCAGCTTCTCTAGTCATCAAAATGGTGACTTGCCTTTTAAACTCGCACGCCCGGTGTTGGAGTCTCGCAGTAGTCCTGTCAATAGTGTAATATTTCATGAGACACTGGCCATGGCAGTCCCATTAACCTTCGAAGGCACTCGGCTGACGACATTGTAGTCTTGGAACGAACACTCACGGGTTTTGGCACTAAGTTTTAAGAACGACGACTCGTGGTCGCGGCTCTGAACGCCGATGTTTATTCCTTCAGGGCTCGCTTCACCTCCATCAAACCCCTGCCGCACTTCTTTATTTTCAGCGCTTTAAACAGTAATGGCGCGTCCTATGCGAGAGTCTTATATGAGTCATTTGTGCCTGCTGCATGCGTTGCAGGTATGATCTCGTCGACGTCACCCGCCAGTCTCTACAGCTGCTCATTTATGATGGCTACGTTCGTCTTAGGCACTGCTTTTGGAAAAAAATGAAGGAAGACTTCGGGTAAGTGCGATGACTCGATAGCTTAAGTCGAAAGCCTTGCGTGACTCATATCGAACGCGACAGTTGACCGTCGGTGTCGTCAGTGCGAGTGACAAAAAAAAAAAAGAATAATGCGATGACGCCATTCTGATGTCACATACCCAAAATGTGTGATGTCATCCCGACATCACTGTGACGTCCTCACATGGCACCGTTGCGTGGACGAATGTGGGCTGATCAAGGAGGCAGCGCGAAATTGCGTTAGAAGCAGAAAAGGCTCTGAGGGTGTGACAGGGAGGGTTAAAACTCAATACATCGAACAAGAAGGGAAAAAAAAAGACAAGAATCGAAATGGCTTTTGCTCTCGAGTGGTTTTAGATGAATGCATAAAAAATCCTGTGTAATTTTTTTTTCTTGTTCGATGCGAATGCCTAGCCGGTGTACTTGTGAGATATGCGCGCTTGCTACTAAGTTTTGGAGTGAGCAAGTGAGGTAAGTGAAGTAATGTATATATGATACCGTGAGTATTTGCGCAATCGTTGGTGTTGTGGTCTGTTTATGCAGTGAATTGTGTTATGTATTTTCTGCTGGAAAGAAGCTTGTAGGACGATCTATACAGAGCCCCGAGGGAGTTGTTAAGTATACAGACGTACGCACATCTCATAACAATCACTGAAACATATCCTAGCATCAATGTAGAAAGAAAATGTATACACACGTACGTACGTACATACATACATACATACATAAGTATATCTCATAGCGACCCATGAAACAAATCCCAGCATCGATAGAGGAAGGGAATTTCGAGGGCTAATTTCCTTGTTTGACACAAGGTTAATGAAAACCAGCTGATAATGAAGTCAAGAAAGGTGTAGGGGACATCAATCGTACTATTTTTCTAATATTGTTATCAATTTTTCAGATGTGAAAAAAATAAAGTGAATGAAAAGGCGTGTCGCCGGTATGGACGGAACTTGCAACCTTCAGATTACACACCCGATGCTCTTACCAACTTAGCCACGGCAGCGGTCATCCCCTCGTCCACATTGTCGGACGTTTTATGGGCATGCCAACCTGGAAGGGTTGGTGAATGCCGCTCGCAGTCATGACGACGACTGTGGAATCTTTTGTTTGCCGCGTTTGCGCCAGTAGATTATTACTCGGCAGCTGCTCACATGTCCATGGCTACGGCACAAGCGTTGTTGGAAATTTTGTGCTTCACGACACTGCTGACCCGTTTCCAGTTTGAAATAATTTTTTAATGTGCACCGATCCAAAGTCCGTCGAAGTTGAGTATGCTGACGTGGTTTAAAATTACACATGCTAGGTGGGGATAGTTGCGCCAAGTGGCTTGCCGTTTTTGGAGCTCCCTCAAATTGAAACAAAGACTGGTCAGTAATGAGGAGCCTGTAATTTTATTTATCACACATCTCATCCAGCGATGTGCTGTGTTATGACTAACAGACATCCAACAACATACAGTAAAAAACTAAAAATAAAACGGGAGGCCAGCATTTTTGTGTCAGTACCCCTTTTAGACTTGAAGCATCAAGACAAACCTGCTGGTGAAGACAGGCTTCACAAGAGTCTAAAGAAAGCGGGGCCTTGTAAGTTCGACATCTTCATCCTCCCATTTATCTATTCCTCTTCATTCCCGACGATTAAGTGATATGAGCGACATCTGCATGCTGTGTGAGGAAAAAGGGTAAGGCGCTAAAGAGACCGGGACAAAGTCGGCACGTGCATGAAGCGACTTGCACAGGCTCTAACATTGTTCTTGTGTTTTTGGCGTCACACCTTTTGTCCACAAGCCAAATAGCTCAACAGCATGCCCTGGTACCCGTTATGAATTTGTTTTGTTAAATTTTTGAGAGAGAAAATAAGTAGAGAAAAAGGCAGGAAGGTAAACTAGAACTCTAGCATCGGGTTTGCTACCCTGCATTAAGAGGAGGGGGAAGAAAAAGGAAGGCTGAGAGAAAAGTAGAAAATAAATAATGAGTGCGGAGTTCATTACCATGTAAAATGTTCAATAAGGCCTTGACTGACTTTCTGTGCGAGAACTATTGTCGGCATTCTAGCACTGACAGCTCTGACAAGGGTTGTCGTCAAGGCGGGCTAACACAGCAGCTAGCGGCAATCTGGGAGCACTGCATTAAAGGCAGTGTAAGAGAATGTGCTCGATTGTTTCATCGCTGCTGCAATAATTGCAAGCACCACGGCCTTTCATGTCTATTCCGAAGGTGAAAGTGGCATCAAGCCGCAATCGGCGAAGCACAGTTGTCTCGACACGAAAGAGTCCAGACGGAGGCCGAAGTCGATGAGATAGATCCAGTCTATACGCAGTCGTGTGTGCCTTAAACTTGCTGAGGCACACTGAAGCTGCCATAAAAATACGAAAGATCACTAATAAAACTGTGAAGTTGTTGAGAACTCGCAATAATAACTGGAACCCTTTACTTTTTCAGGAGGCTTGCCGTGCTCATGACAGACATGTTTAATGACCTCGATACCTTGTTGGCGTCTGATCCACATTTTCTTCTCGGAACGTGGCTACGGGATGCGCGAAGCTGGGGGACAACAGAAGAGGTATTTGTTTGTTTGTGTTGCATGTGTTATCAAGAAGTTATCATTTACCAGGCGGATCAGTTGCATATTGCGGGCTCTTCTTGTCGCCTAGCCAGTGAGCCTGCAGGATCAGTGCATGTTCGCCGTTGTGTATGATTGCTTGCTCTAGCTCCAGTTGGCTTCTACCAAAATTTGCACGAGTTATGATCCTGCACACATTGGGTGCAACCTGTGCAAATGCTTAGTAAGGCGAAAGCCTTATATTCTTCATACATTTCCATGATTTGGCAAGACTTCACAATAGACTGCGAGACCTTGCAGGCGGTGGCTCCAACATTAATTATAATAAAAAAGACGAATGAGTAATAAAAGTCTGCTTCAATTCGCGTAATGCTCAAGTACCAACGACGTACCCAAAGTTACATGAAGACATGAATGATTTAACACTGACGTCACAGACCATCAAAATTTGTGAAATCATGCTGATGTTATCTATCAACATTATTGCCTAGTTGGCTGATTTCGAAGGCAATGCACAACCACTAAAGGTGCAACAAGCTTTCGTGGGGTGGTGAGGCGGGAAGGATCAATACAAATGGCTGAGATAAAAAAGAAGGAGTGAAATAAACAAAAGATGGATTCCACCTTCGAGTCTTTCAAGGCAAATGTGTAAGGGTTCATATAACTTTTGTTGCGAAGGGTGTCACTGACTTTGAAACTTTTGGCTTTTGCGGCATAAATTTGCACTATATAATACCGTAGAAAGTTTCTGTGTTTTGCTGATTTTGTGGTACGCTTTTTTGTTTTTTATTTATGAATGTTCGATAACACATTCGAGGTAAGCTGTCCACTCTGGTGGTTCTGATATCTGTGCTGCTATCCCAAAGGCTCACAATCTTTCAACTTTTTTTTCTTGTACTACAGGAATCGGATTTATACGAGTACAATGCACGCAATCAGATCACAATTTGGGGCCCGAAAGGCGAGGTAAGACTTATTTGTTCGATCTGCATATTTGTGTTTCTTTTTTTTCATCAATTGTGAACGACTTCAAATGTGACCTCACACTCAACGTTCCAGATTCGGGACTATGCAGCCAAGCAGTGGTCAGGGCTCGTGCGAAGGTGAGCGATGCTCGTGAATGATGTCTACAATACATATACTATTCGAGTCGAGAGGCTTAGCTTCTCAATATTGCATGAGTAGTGCATAACAGTAAATATTTGCACAGTTTAATAGACAATTTTTGTGTATGTTTGGGTGCAAATGAACTATTCCGCTAATGAATGCAGTAAAAGTCAGGAGCTGTCTTCTAGTGACAGCACAGTCTATCGGTTAACACTTTATTTTATAGCTCGGTTTTTTTTTTGCACATGTGAGCGCGATTTTATTCTTTCAGTTACTACATGCCCCGTTGGGAGCTGTTCCTGAAATCTCTGTGGCGTAGCCTTGAGCAGCACGTTCCTTTCAACCAGACGCTGTTCGACGAAGAAGTGTTTAAGCAGGTCGAGGAGCCTTTCACATTTCAACGGAACACGTACCCCACATCGCCGCAAGGTACGGTATTTGAACTAAGCCTCAGACCTGCAGTTAGCCTCTAGACATAGCATATTCTTTATTGGTACCATGTGCACACGTAGTAGTACCGCACTCTAAGAAGTAAAGGCGCAAGAGGGGTATCGAGGCTGCTCCTTTAGAGGAGTAACTAACACGTCACAGCCATTCCTCCTTTTTGGGGGGGGGGTTACTCCTCAAGGGAGCAAAAGTTATTTTTCACAAAAGAACAACCAGATTTTGGTTGACTGGACCAGGTTGACTTGTCGGAGTGGGTGCAGGCATGTGATTAAATGTACGATTGATGTGGAAGCGTTACATTCATAAATAAATTTCAGATTATTTACAGCAAACACGTGAGATTCAAACTTACAACTGCTCAGTCAGCATCTGGGTACTCTAACCATTACACCATACTACGCTACGACACCACCTGGAAGGAAACTGGTTTGTGTAGGCACCGATGGGTCGTTTGCACACGGCACGAACATTCCTGCAGTTACTCCAAAAAAGGAGCGCTTTTTCTCCACAAAGAGGAATCCTCGTTTCCGTGTCGTGTGCAAACATTTGCACACATTTCGTCTTTCGGAGAAGCAAGGGGTAACTGCGCAGATTCTACGGAAAACTTTTTATAGTGAACGCGGTTGGTACTATGTGCACGCGTGTTAGTATAATATGCTGGTACCATGGTTTGTTGTTACCATGTGCACGTGGTGCAGTTTGCTGTTGGAACAAAACCTGGAGGCCTGAAGGTATTCAAATATCCGTGAAGAGGCAATGTCACTTGAGTGAACGCTTTGACAAGTGAACTTGTCTTTGGAGAAATAGCAACTTCGTCCTTAGGAAACAAATACCTTGAACATTACTTCCCAGAAATGCAGTTGCTACTTTTGTGCAAAAAAAAAGAAAGTTCTTCAGATGTGACACAGTTCGCGTGAAATTACGGTCAAATGAAGTAATTTATATGTCTTCAAGATTTATTAACCTCTGTGTGCTTTTGCATCGCTAATTGAAGCAATATTTTGTTTGTGCCGTGCCACAGGTGACTCCATCGCCATCTGCACCGAGTTGCAGAGGAAATACAGGCTCCTGCTGCTTCAGAATCAGTGAGAAGAAAAAGAGAGAGAGAAAAAAAAAGAGCCGTCGATCGTCTCACGTGAAGGCTAACTGCAAACAATAACAAAAGCAACAACACCAACAACCGAAATTTGTAGCACGCATACGCCAGGCCACCATTCTGACCGCGTAGCTAGAAGTCACCCGACTAAGACCTAGGCATGAATGCTTGCGGACTCCGAAATCACAAGTGCGCATGCGCAGTTCTTTGTACTTACGCCATACAGCATTGTCATGCGGCTTCTCGTATCGTCTGCCAAGGCACTCTTTGTACCCCACATGCTTAAACATCTAGAGCTTACTAGTCATTCGGCTTTATACCAAGGTTTTTTATATGCTTGCACCATTGCGCGTATGCGCTCACATCATCAAAGCTGTCATATTTTAGGTACATCCAGCACAGTGAAACCAGCACCCTATCTGCATCGGCTAATCGTCCAACTATCCTTAAAGCCACAGAGTGGTGGTCCTCTTAACAAAATGATGTACAGCCGTACGCACGGTTAACAAGAACGGCTCGACGTGTGGCCTCACCTCACTTTGACTGACGTCAGCGCCGCCAAACATTGGATGTGGTATGTACCTTGTATGCGCCAAGGCCTCCGAGATGGCAGGCCACGCCGCGCGCTTGCAATCTCGGAGACCATGCATGCATGTGCTGCTCTGTGACCGCAGAAAGATAATGTGTGGTCTGGAACGCGCTTGTTTTTCATCTTCATAGAGGGACGACGGTGGACATGGCTTGACCCTAAGAAGCTTCGCCCCTAAATAAAATGTTTTCGTTTACAGTTTTACATTACATGCGGCTGACAACGCACCACTGTTGGTGCGAGTAGACGGCCTCATGCCAGGGATCGCTCGCCGAAAGCTACCGGACCCATCGTGTGAATGGGGTTTGCATACAGTGTTTTGCCTTTTCAAGTGACAGATCGCGCGACTGCGATTGTTGTCGCACGTTTTGTTGCTGATGCGTGCATTTTTGCGCGTATTGTGTTTATAAAAATGTTCAACAATTTAGAGCACGATGTACTCTACTGTGGGAGAGCTTTAAGCTGTCCCGATAGAATGGCATACGTAGTACCATAAGGGTGAATGATGTGTGCTTAGAAAAAGTGGTTAACGATTTAGAGTACTTGGTACCCTACTATGGGACAGTTGGAAGCCGTCCCGTAGGCCTCCCACTTGATGAGACCGAATCCACAAAAATTATACGAACTTGTTAAGCAACATGGCAAACTACAGAGCGTTTTCTTCGCACGTCCAATGCATTTTTGCAATAGTTACACTGGCACCATGTCGCTTAGGTCATCGCTGTCATAGCGTTTATTCGTGCAACTTGAGCTGGTTCGAAAGTGGGAAAAAAAGCCAAAAGTATTCAACGGAATGGCGAGCGAAATCGCCAGTCATTGGCGATGTGGAACCGGTGGCAAGATTACTGTCCGCTCGATTACGAGGGGCTGGACGGTTACGCAAGGGGAGGCCGGCCTCTTGCGCAATCGCCTCGAAAGGGGAGGGGTTTGCAATCTGGCTGCCAGTTTCATATCACCGATAACTGGTGGTCTTGCTCGCCACTATAGGTGATGCGAACAAAGGCTGCGGTTGCTTTTGCTCACGCTTCAACCCGCTGCAAGCAGCCGCCGAAGTGCGCAGGCCACACGCTCGCGTGTTCCCTTTCGTAAAAATAGACAAAATACTTTTCATTAGCTTGTTCTGATGACTGCTTTGACACCCACTCGTGTTCGCACCGGCCACGCACCCACATTTCTAACATCACTCGGTGCCAGTTGTGTTATCTTCTGCCTATTCGCCGGGTGCAAGAAGGAAGAAAAAGAGGGTAGTTAAAAAATGTAGGCGCTGAACGCGGCTGTCGTGCTGAATGAGCATCTCTGGTCAACTGAAAGGATATTTGAGAATGAAGTAGTGCGTACGACACGGACGAACTGGGAAATAGAAAAAGAGGCACTGCGAGCGCTAGCAACGTGGTGTTACTTTATTGAACCAATTGAGGCGTTGTATAAAATTGGCACAGTCCAGCCAGCCCGCGAGATCTAAACGAAAAGTATTGGAGACACCATTACAAAGTCGATAACACTCAGCTCATTAAGTGCAATATCAACGCAATTAGGCCAATAGGAAGGGTAATTGACTCATAACCGTGCGTGTTGACATTATACAACGGTGGACTAGTCCGCTCTTCTCGCATCTAGGTTGAAATTGACATGGTTACATTGTCATGAGAAAAAAATATATTGTCATTCTGATATGCGTGCTATTATTGAAGTAGGACTCATACCTTTAATGCAACATTGTAAAGGGTAGACGAATCCAAACTGATTGTTCATGGCTTGAGTAGAAAAAAAAAAGCTCCCCATGGCAGAACATCAGAAGGAACATGCAACGGCAACATTGTACACTGCGCGTCAATATTTTATGAACCACGAAACGCAAGAAGCTGAACATTCCCACTGCTTCGGCATCCAGCCTTCAATTTAGGTTTCTGGAATATTCTAAAACGTTGTACCAAGACGTAATGTGCAGTTCGGCCGAACGCTGTTCCAAATTGCTGGCAATTCGAGGCGTTTTCAGACTTACAGTTCCTTAAACGTTTTGACACCAACTCTACATATGCACTACTTACATCTACCCATGGGTGCAGTTGACTGTCTGCGACGGCAGTCAGCTAAGGCCCATTCTGGCCACCCTACGTCAGCTTTAGAACAGCTTTCGCAAAGCTCTTCGTTAGCATTTGCCGCCACTGCGCATGCGTCGTGCGCTATTCTTTTGCGGAATCCCGCTAGTGACGGAAATAGTCGTACGCCATTCTGAAACTGCCCAGTATATATGCTAACGGTTACGGTAATCTAAGGTTGCGTTTTGTATTGCAGTTGTGAAATGGGGAGCTAATTGCACTGCAGTGCATGCTTTTACCGGTTCCTCTGTCGCTTGCCGATATGTCGAGGGTGAAAAGTGATATCGCCGCCCTTCTCTTTCCGTTTCGACGCGACCACGCTCATCTGCACTGGCGGTATGCGATTGACTCGACGATATGGAGACCGGTGACCATTTCGTCGCCCAACTCAACTCGTTGCCGTGGCAACGCTCTTTCTTCTTATCACTTTGGCGAACACTGCAAGTAAGCATGGCTGCCCCGGTAACAACTAGCGACAGCTTCAGTGGCCGAGTCTGTTTGCGACCAGGGACTTTGGTGTAGAGAACGGCAATCGCGCCTATCGGGCCCCACAATGACTTTTGTACACGTTGGTGCGCGGATACTTGTGAAAAACTTTGACGTATGTGCTGGCTACGACTTGTGCAAGCGCTTGCAGACGCCGTACATCGGGAAACCGCCGCCGAGTAATGGTACGTCGTTAAAACTATCTTCAGTACCACGCGCTTCGCTTTGTGAAGTGTTTTTTTTTTTGGCATCAGTAATTGCAGTGTTGTTTAGTTTCATTCTATCACACTTAAACTCCACAATAACCTTCAGTAATACAACTAGCTTGAAGGCGAATGTGCTCTCTCATGCAACTTGTGAAAGACATGCTCGCGATTGCGCTTTCTGCAAGACGTGGCTCTAGTATTGGCGGTCGACTTAACGAGGTGCCGAGCTTATCACCGAGCTATAATGATTGGCGCGGTGCAAGAAGCTATCTTTGTGAACGGTAAACTCGTATCTGGTGAGGCTTGCAATGCATTTAAAGCTGAGACCAACGTGTGTTAGATAGGCACCGTGCATACGTTCGGAGCCGCTAGTTACTCCAGTTTCTAGCAAAAAAAAAAAAAAATGCTGTCGTGGCCGCTTTGGCGACTACGGCAGCGGATTTTGCGGGATACGAGATGAGACGACGCAAGTGGAGGCAAGCCAATGCGTCATGCTTTTGTGCATCGCTTGAAGCGTTTAAGTTTGCTTTCAAAAGACGGTAAATTGTGTCAAGCCGTTAGAGTAGCGTCATGATAGCGCATGTGCTCTTTTTTTTTGTCAGACTTCATGCACCAGAAGGCGAACGCGGCCACATCAAATTCTTGGCGAAAACGTTATACAAGCTCGTTGAGGGAAACTACGCGGGCTGTTTCGCTCACTAAACGATCAAAGCTTACCATCCTCGAGCTAACGTGGTAGCAAACTCGATCGATGGCAGCTTGAAACAGACGAAAAAAATTGCCCGCAGCTTCCCTCGGGGGAACACTGAGGAGGATGCGGAGCATATAATTGGTTAACGGGGTGTTAAAGTGCGACTTACTTGGGTCGATGGCTAAATTGGTTAACGTGGTTGTGAAATGGGGTGTTAAATTGCGACTTACTTGGGTCGATGGCTAAATTGGTTAACGTGGTTGTAGGAGGGGGTGTTAAATGAGTGAACACATACACACGTATGCGAAAGGGCGGCGCTGGTCGAAGGGACGTCGATCATTGTGTTTGTGGATTCGTTGGCATTCATTTCACGGCGACTTCGGACGTCGACGCGCCGTACAAACCAACGGACGAGCGGCAACTGAGCGAGCGAGCGCCGACCTTGAGTATATATACAGCGCGACGGCGCATGCGCTGTCAGCTGTCGAATGTTCTCGAAGGAGAAGCGCGCGCGCGGCACAGATGGCGACGGCGCGACGGCGCATGTGCTGTCAGCTGTCGAATGTTCTCGAAGGAGAAGCGCGCGCGGCACAGATGGTGGGCGACGGCGCGACGGCGCATGCGCGCGCGTCAGCTGTCGAATGTTCGAGAAGCGGTGCGGACGGCGCGGACGGCGCACTACAAGGCGCGAGTATAAGATGCTTCCGCATCTAAAACGATTGTTACCGCTGCGGTCGCTGCTGGGGTGCTATCGCGTAGCGATGAGCGACTTATGCTATGGTATTCTTATCGTTCAACACGTTCTGCCTCGCGTCATGTGCGCATGAATATTTTTGGTAAGTGTTCGAGGTTTTCTAAGCGTTTAAGGGAAGGGATGACTTTTTATTAGCGAGCTACGTTCATTTTAGGGATGGGAAATTTGTTATCCTGTTCCAGAACGACGTAGTCTCGCTCCACACGATTTGCGCTACGTGACTGTTAACGAGTATATGCGTCAATAACGAACGGCTAAAAAAAACTATAACGCCTTCATACCTTCGCCTGTTCCTGGTTTAGCTCTATGGTAGAATACTTACTTTATCGTCATGCAGTATGCTTGGGTCCCATTCCTGCCGGGACTATAAGATATCTTCTTTGCTTTCGTCGGGTCATTATTGGCGATTTCATTTTTTGTTAATGTCCTCGCATATAAATAAACTGTCAATCACCTGTGGCGCATACCACGGCCCGTGATAACGGGCATGTCTCTGGAAGAAAGGGTTTGAAACACGTCGTACGCGACGGGGCTTTCACATATTTTCGTCGCAGTTGTCAAACCCGTGTATCTTCCCAAACTGATTCTGGTCTACCCCAGCTTAAGGGTGGGCACCCACACGTTGGCGGCTAGATAGATACATCAATAGACAGAAGCACTCAGTGTCTGCAGCGCGCACAGTAATGCTTCGCATTTAGTATTCGCGCGCGTGTCTTCTTGACGCAGCGAATAATGTGGAGCCCAGAATGCATCCACGTTCTGGAAATGGGCGTGCGTTGTGGTGGGCCCGAGTACCGCTGGACACTGCACACAGAAAGCCGCGAGCAATGCCACAACGTGTCGTTGAGTCTGTATACACGCGAGGGCACTATGAGCCTTCGCGGCCGTTCTCTGTTATGTAACGTTAAACCATCTCCCGCTAAGGGAAACCATGTGTGGATGCGAAGCAATAGGCGGTACCGCTTACACTCATGGCCTCCGAGATGGCGGGTTTGACGCCGCGCGCCCGCAATCTCGGAGGCCATGTTACATTAGAGTTACTCGATGCGCGCGCCCGGAGGGCGGCGCACGCCAATTATTCGTCAGAAAACGTCATTATATAAGAATTCTGATGAACAAAATAATAGTTAGAATAAGTTCATGGTGGTAATTTAAATACTTAAAGTGAAAACAAGTTTGATTCATTTAAATATATTTTTTTACCGCTGCACAGACTCCGGTGACAATTACTTAATGAGCAGGCTCCAAAGGATAGAATATGTGATTTAATAAAATCCGCTTTTATCTGAATATACACCGCTTTGGGAATGTTTCTCCTAAATAAATTGAAGTGTTAGTATTATGAGAAATGATGCGTTCGCGGGCTGGTGTTTCCTTCTCTTTAGCCCATATATGCGCAAACTAGGAGAAATAAACAAAACCAATTTATTTCTCCAAAATGACTCCTTCCACGATTTCAGAAAACAGAACAAAGCCTTTATATATATATATATATATATATATATATATATATATATATATATATATATATATATATATATATATATATATATATATATATATATATATATATATAATTAAGAATAAAAGAGCACACTTACGAAAATTTGATAATTGTTTACTCTACGTTTCGGCCGTGGCACGGCCTTCGTCAGGATATGACATATATATATATATATATATATATATATATATATATATATATATATATATATATATATATATATATATATATATATATATATGGGATATTGGATATGGCACAACGGGAGCGTTGTCAACAAGGGTAAATATATTTATTTCCCAACAGTTTCGGGAGGGATTCTCCCTTCATCAGGGGATGAGGTGTACTGACATGAGCTTCCAAACTTCGTTGCTGCCGTGTCCCTCTCGCCTTGAAAGATGTTTGCGAGAGTGAGAGGGAACTAGAAAAAGGAAAATAAACAAAAAACGGGAAGAAAAAAGACGAAAAAAAGGAAGAAAAGAAAGAAAGTAAAAAAGAGGAAGAACCACTGTCAACACTGAGAACGAAGCCAACTGTCCGTCTACATCCACATATGGTTCATATCACGTGCTGTTCAGTTCTTGACGTGTGTCGGGCCACCCAAGATTGTCGCCGCGGTGCCGGGAGGGTCCGTGACGGTGTGCGTAAAGAAAGGGGTTTCCCCGTAATGGGTCGGGCAGCGGGTGGCGTGCGTAAAGGAAGGGTTTCTCGTTAATGGGTCGGTCGGCTATTTACCTTTCATCTTCGTCCATTTCCCTTCAATGGACATGAAGTGGTAGGCGAACGTAAACACTTTGTATGTGCATGTGGAAAAAAGAAAAAAAGAAAAAAAAGAAAGGACAGTGTACACGTACAGGTCAGTCAGAAAAAAGCATGGTCTCCAGCTATCAATCTTTGTCACTAATTTTCTCCTGGCTTACTTCTCGGAGGCAGTTGAGTTTTCCGGGGTCCTCGTTGATGCCGGCTACTAATGTACGAAATTTGAAAATAAAATATGCCTCACGCTGTTCGCGCTCGCGTCTGTTTGAGAAACCAGACTGCAAAAGAGTTACGCTGATATTTTCAAAACTGTGGTTTGGCAGGCGCAGACGTCTAGATAAAGGTAGCTTCGGCAGTGAAGTGGCGTGGTACCGGTGATTATTGAACCGCAGCTGAAATAGCGTGTCTGTTTGGCCGATATATTCTTGTCCGCAGATGTTGCAATGTAGCATGTATATTACGTTACTGGAGTCACAATTAAGGCTTTCAGTTATGCAGAATTTGAAATCCGAGAAGTTCGCTTTGGATTCACGTGTTGTGACCATCTGTGGGCTTACCTTGCATCGAGCTTTTCCGCAGGGATGGCACCCTGATTGAATTTTGGGGGTGTTTGTTTTTGCTCTGACAAGAATGTCCTTCAGATTTTTACCCCCTCGGTACACCACGTGAGGTGGCTTCGCGAAAATAGAAGTTAGTCGTTTGGTTTGCCTGATTATGTTGAAATGGCGGGAAAGTATGTTGTTGATTCGTGGCGCTGATGAGGAGTAAGTTAGTACAAGGTTCGTTTGGGAAGTCCTTTTAGATACTCTGTTTGGTCCCTCAATTATATCATTCCTGTTCACGTTGCGAGCACGTAGTATGGCATCGTCAATAATGTCTTCCGGATAATTTTGTTTCAATAAGGAATGCTTTAGGTGTTCCGCGTGTCTGTCAAAGGATATGCCCGCGCTGCATTGAGCTACCAGTGGACCAGTTCCTACGCAATGGCGTCGCTTCCGTTCCTGTGGCCCTAGTCCCAAGCAACGACGGAGTCATTAAGATGAAAAACCCTAAGTTGATCCAGTCGGAACTCAAAGCAGCGACAACTCACTATCACACCATCACAGAGGTCCGGCAGTTTGGCAAGGGAGGCATTGTCTGCTTTTCTCCTGACCAGCTCTGTGTCAAAGACTTACTTAAATGCTCGATGTTTGCTACCAATCCGGTGAGCGCCTTCATTCCTCCTCACCTAGCATGCGTCAGAGGTATTGTCCGAGGCGTAGACATTAACATGACTCCAGCTGAGGTCCTAGAGATGTTCTCTGAGGCAGGTGCAATTGCAGTTTATAGATGCTCACGAGTTGTAGAACAGACAAAGATCCCTACTGAGTCTGTAATTGTCACATTTGCCGGGTCGATTCGCCCCACTGAAATCAAGGCGTGGCCTTTAATATTCAGAGTCGAACAGCTGTCACCTCGTCCCCTCCAGTGTCAGAAATGTTGGCGCTATGGACACACTTTAAAAGGATGTAGGTCAGCTCCCAGATGCCGAAAATGTGGTGAGGCACATACTGCAAATGAATGCAATTGTACTGAAGAAAAGTGTTGTCTTTGTCATGAGCAGCACTGCGCAGATAACGCTAATTGCTCAGCCAAAGCGCGGGAGACTCAAATTATGGAAATTGTTGATCGCAGACGCTGTTCACGAAAAGACGCCATCGCTGAAATTCAGGCAAGAACCCAGGGATATGCTGGTGTTGCAGCCCGACATAATGCAACTTTAGAAGCTTCTCTTTCAGTGTCCATTGCAGACATGATTGAAAAAGCGATGGAGAAAGCTATAGATCGCCTGGCCACCACCCTTTGTGACTCCTTATCTCATATTGTAGCCACTCAGTTGACGCAAATATATGGGCCACAAAGAGATATGAAGGATACTTCCCAAGACAACGTAACTCTCCCACCAAGTGAAGCAGACGCAGAGTCATCTCCTTCAGAAGTACAGGCTGCAGGGCCCTCTTGTACAGACAACCAGAGGATAAGTGAAGACATACTAGAGGATGGTCAGGATTCTGAAGATATGGACATGGACATCAAATCCCTAAAGCGCACTCGATCACCTGTCTCCAAAAACACTGGCTCTTCAAACATTCAAAAAACAAAAAATACCAGAAGGAGAACCTATCGAAGAGCGATTTTCTTAAAGACAGCATTTTAGATAAGGTAGTTGCCGAAACAATTCTGTCAAAATGATAGGTTCTATCAAAATTCTTCATTGGAACTGCCGATCTATTCATTCAGCTAGTACAGATTTATTGTATTTATCTTGTAAATTCAATCCAGACATTATTGCACTGCAAGAAACGTGGCTGTCAGCACATAATTCGTTTTACCTACCTAATTTCCGGGTCTTTTCGCCTGGATCGCCCATCCAAAGGTGGAGGTTTAGCGTTCTTTGTCAATAATAAAATTAGTTCAAAGATCAAAACTTCGTACAAACGTATATCCCCCGAATGTGAAATTTTCGCCTTAGACATCACCTTGCCTGGATGCTCTCCCTTCTCTCTAGTAAATCTTTACTTTCCTCTGGGTGTACAAGACACGCGATGTTTAGACATGGCTGTTAATTCGTGGTGCACAGAAAAAATTTTGGTTGGAGATTTTAATTCTCACCACACTAGTTGGGGTTTTAGGACTGATCAATGTGGACAACGCTTGTGGGACTGGTCTATAGACCATAATTTATCATGCCTCAACGCTAGAACTCCCACATTTATCCGAGACCGATCCCGCTCTGCCTTAGATTTGAGTTTTATAAGCTCGGGTATTTCTAGCGTATCTTGGACTACTCTAGACTGCGCCACCAACAGTGACCATTTTCCAGTACTGTTTGAAATTTCTTGCCCCATTATTCCATCTTGCTCCCAAGCTCGAACCTTTATCAATTATTCCAAATTTAAAATGACCTAGAAGTTGCTTTGACTACTCCCACTGAAGACAACGATGAAAATAAAGCCATGAAATTAAGTGCGGTAATTAAAAGAACGTTCAAAAAAGCAGAATTTTCTATTGAGTCTGATACGAGAAAGCCTTGTAGCCAGTGGTGGAATTCTGAGTGCTCTCGTGATCATAGACGACGACAAGCAGCTTGGAAGCAGCTAATTCATAATCAGTCCCCCAAAAATTGGGCAGATTACAAGTTTATTGCTGCTACATTTAAGCGCACCGTGGCTAAAGCTAAAGAAGACTATGACAAAAAACATTTCGACTTTCTTTCCAAACCTAGAAATAAGAAAGCGTTATTCCGATATATGAGATCGCGCAAAATTCTGCCGTCTCTAGCTAACTCTGATTATGACAGGTTATCGACGGAAGAAATGACTAATTCGTTGGAGGCAATCGGAAGAGGTCTAGCTAACAGATTTTCGTCGACTTTGACAATCAACTGGCAAAAGTCCTCTATAAAGACTGACTACGAAAAGTGACATTGTCCGAAATGTCAAGCGTAATTAGAAACTTACCCTCTTCGGCTCCTGGTCCTGACGGTATAACAGTTCCTATGATTAAAATTTTATTCCAGATATCACCCGGCGACGTCCTCAACCTTATAAACTATTCCTTAAGCAATGCCTGGATACCACATGACTGGAAAATAGCTAGAGTGATTCCCATATTAAAAAAACAAGGGTCAGGTTTTAACATTGACAACATCAGACCAATCTCTCTAACATCTCACCTGATCAAAATTATAGAGAGAGTTCTCAATAATAGAATAAAAGTTTGGATGGCTGACAAGCTAATATTGAAACCATTTCAAATAGGTTTTCGTAGCGAATGCTCAATTTGGTGTGCTCATGCCGACTTAGAGAGCCGAATACAGCTTGCCCGAAAAAGACGACAATACGCGGTACTAGTAACACTAGACATAGCTAAAGCTTATGATAGCGTTGAGCACTCAATTTTATTGAACTCGTTACACGAATGTGACTTTCCGCGATATATTGTTGATTGGGTAGCAGAGTTTCTAAAATCGAGAGAATTTTATTGTGCAAAGGATGGATGTCACTCATCTAAATTCAAACAGCAACGTGGAGTACCTCAAGGGGCGGTCCTATCTCCGCTGTTATTCAATGTGTTGATGAGCTCAATTCCCATTGAACGAGATATCACTGTCTACATTTATGCAGACGACATTGCATTTTTCGTTGCAGACAGTGACATTTATTCTTTGCATCAAAAATTGCAAAAGTACATGTATTCTCTTGAAATTTGGCTGCATTCAATTTCATTGTCTCTAACATCAGTAAAAGTGCGCTCCTGGTGTTCCCTATAGCAGATTCTATCCAAATTTCAGTACTTTATAATCAGGAACCGATTACACAAGTAGAGTCTATCAAATATTTGGGCATTATTTATAACGAGAAACTTAACTGGAGCCCTCACATAGACTATATCGTGGCAAAGGCACAACGAGCATCAGGCTTATTGCGAAGGTTGAGCAACAGAAAATATGGGTTACGTAGACACACCTTATTAATGATATATAAAATGTACATGCGCCCAATACTAGAATTTGGGTGTATATTATTTTCGGGTGGCCCTACGTACAAAATTAAACCGTTAGTTCTATTAGAGCGAGAAGCGTTACGTTTGTGTTTGCGACTCCCCAGGTATGTCGCTATTAATGTACTATATCAGGAAGCTCGCATACCAACTATTCTTTGCCGATTCCGTATCCTAACTGTACAAACATACTTGAAATTTTACGGCTTATCAGCGAGACGGTCTGCATATGCCTTTATTAGTGAACCCGACGCCTTCTTCCCTCGCTCACTGGCCACGCTTTCGTACTCCCCAGATTATTTTTGTACAAAAGAAACTGGAAAGCATAAAGGTGGATATCAGATCGGTAATTGGAACCAAAGCATTAAATCACAATATTACGATAGAATGTGATGAAATTTTTCCCCCACTATCTAAGTTTCAATCTTCGAGTTACTTAAATGACAGGTTAGAAGATTACATAGCTCATGCGGAAATAAAGAACATAATAGCCACAGACGCTTCTGTGAATAAAGAAAAGGCAGCAGTAGGTATCGTCCTCAGATTACCTCGGTTGGTCATTCTCGGTAAGACTACCAGACTTCACTCCGGTTTTCGAAGCTGAGCTCTTGGCTATTATTTTAGCGCTACGAAAACTTCCTTCAAACGAAGAGAGTGCAATGATAATTACTGATTCTCTTTCGCTGTGTACTACTCTCACAGCTTCAGAACAATCAAGAGCTCTAGCGACATTACAAACATTAGTTCCACCTCATGTGAAGTTCCTGAAGTTAGTCTGGGTCCCGGGACACTGTGGCATACGGTTGAATGAAATGGCCGATTCACTATCTCGAGCCACACTTGATGGCCCTGCGATCTCGGTACTACCAGAATCGGAACACATAGTGTCGATCAGATATAGAAAATTGGCTATTTATACGGATATGATGGAAAATATTACTAAATATACGGACTATCAGCACCTTACATATCCCTGGAAACCTCAGTGGAGTCCAATCTAAAAAAGTTAGAAGTTATTTTAACCAAATTTCGATGTCGTGTCCCTCCATTAAACTTTTACTTGCACAGAGCTGGTCTGGCGATATCCCCCCTGTGTCCATTTTGTGAAGAAACGGAAACAATAGAGCATTACTTTATAACATGTAAAAACTATTCATTAATTAGGAAAGACTTTTAATTGTTCCGTTTCACGCAGTAGGATTAAATTTAACTGCAGATAATGTTCTAAGTTTCGGTGCCTTTAGCTTGGGACATTGCCACAGGAGCGTATTCGATGCTGTATGCAATTTCATTCGAGAATCAAAGCGCATGTCATAATAATGCCTGCTTAAATATATTTCTGACGACACTTGTCTAATTTTGAATGAAATTTGCATATTCATTTGATTGTGACCGGGTGAGATAAGCTCGATTGTCTGGTCTACTCAAAATTTCTGTCTTACACTGTAGTATTACCCTCACCTTTTCTCTTCTTGATTCAATCTTCAATTATTTGTTTAGTTTAATATTCTTTTTCTAGTTAATTATTCTTTTCTATTATATCATTAGTTTTTCATTTAGGATAAACCTTTTAGTAGATCTCATATAGGCTACTTCTAGATTTCATGGCCAATCCCCCATAGTGGGTATGTGCCAGTGCGAAGGGGCAACAACAACAACAACAACACTGAGAACGAAGCCAACTGTCCGTCTACATCCACATATGGTTCATATCACGTGCTGTTCAGTTCTTGACGTGTGTCGGGCCACCCAAGATTGTCGCCGCGGTGCCGGGAGGGTCCGTGACGGTGTGCGTAAAGAAAGGGGTTTCCCCGTAATGGGTCGGGCAGCGGGTGGCGTGCGTAAAGGAAGGGTTTCTCGTTAATGGGTCGGTCGGCTATTTACCTTTCATCTTCGTCCATTTCCCTTCAATGGACATGAAGTGGTAGGCGAACGTAAACACTTTGTATGTGCATGTGGAAAAAAGAAAAAAAGAAAAAAAAGAAAGGACAGTGTACACGTACAGGTCAGTCAGAAAAAAGCATGGTCTCCAGCTATCAATCTTTGTCACTAATTTTCTCCTGGCTTACTTCTCGGAGGCAGTTGAGTTTTCCGGGGTCCTCGTTGATGCCGGCTACTAATGTACGAAATTTGAAAATAAAATATGCCTCACGCTGTTCGCGCTCGCGTCTGTTTGAGAAACCAGACTGCAAAAGAGTTACGCTGATATTTTCAAAACTGTGGTTTGGCAGGCGCAGACGTCTAGATAAAGGTAGCTTCGGCAGTGAAGTGGCGTGGTACCGGTGATTATTGAACCGCAGCCGAAATAGCGTGTCTGTTTGGCCGATATATTCTTGTCCGCAGATGTTGCAATGTAGCATGTATATTACGTTACTGGAGTCACAATTAAGGCTTTCAGTTATGCAGAATTTGAAATCCGAGAAGTTCGCTTTGGATTCACGTGTTGTGACCATCTGTGGGCTTACCTTGCATCGAGCTTTTCCGCAGGGATGGCACCCTGATTGAATTTTGGGGGTGTTTGTTTTTGCTCTGACAAGAATGTCCTTCAGATTTTTACCCCCTCGGTACACCACGTGAGGTGGCTTCGCGAAAATAGAAGTTAGTCGTTTGGTTTGCCTGATTATGTTGAAATGGCGGGAAAGTATGTTGTTGATTCGTGGCGCTGATGAGGAGTAAGTTAGTACAAGGTTCGTTTGGGAAGTCCTTTTAGATACTCTGTTTGGTCCCTCAATTATATCATTCCTGTTCACGTTGCGAGCACGTAGTATGGCATCGTCAATAATGTCTTCCGGATAATTTTGTTTCAATAAGGAATGCTTTAGGTGTTCCGCGTGTCTGTCAAATTTCCGCATATCGGTGCATATTCTTCGGTACCGGTAGGCCTGAGAATATGGAATACCCGTTTCGAAATGCTTTGGGTAGCTGCTGTTGAAATGTAGGTACATTTGATGGTCTGTAGGCTTCTGTAAAGGTTTGTTGACAAGCGGTCATTTTCGACCGTGACAGTGACGTCCAAAAAGTTCAGGCTAGTTTTGGAAATTTTGTGCGTGAATTTAATTGACGGGTGGCATTTTTTAAAATCCTCTATGAAGCGGAAAATACTTCCCTCATCATGGTTCCATATCATAAAAATATCGTCTAAGTATCTTCTGTAGTAGAATGGTTTCAAGGTGCGTCCCTCAATGAATGGGATTTCAAGTGAAGCCATAAAGGTGCTCGCGAAGTTTGGGGCCATTTTCGTGCCCATTGCAGTGCCACTGACCTGAAGGAAATGCTTGCCGTTGTACTCAAAATGGTTATAATTTAGTACAAGTTCAAGAAGTGTAAACAGTACCTCGCCACTTACACTAGTTGAGTCAGATTTTACATATTCAGAAACCATAGCCGCTATTCCGTCATGGTGGGGTATGCTGGTGTACAGTGAGCAGACGTCCATGGTCACCAGAAAACTGCCGCCTGGGATGTCGAGACTTGAAGTTTCGCAGATGAAGTGGTTTGTGTCCTTTAGGTAATAGGGAAAATTTGGGGGGATGTTTTGTATTAAGGAACGACATAGATGAATGATTTCAATTGAAGCATTTGGCATGCACTACGATGTAACAATTTCCACATCCCGTGGCGGTCTTGTCATGGCAAAGAGTGCGCCTTGTTTGTGTCTTTTGAGGGACCACCATGGGGTCAGTGCGGTCAAATCAACTTTGCTCTTTTAGAAGAGATTGACAGCATCTCTCAGCCAGTGATTTGGAGCCTTCACGTACGCTATTGTCCTGCGAAACGGGAGGAGCTCTGTTTTTGCAGTTCCTCTTCTGTATAATTGGAATACATTGTTCACAAATGCATCAGGAAGATATGTTTGGAGTTATGCGTACCACTTTATGTATCAAATGGCAGTGCGGTATACATCAAAATATTTTTATACAGTCGGTCATTGTGAGACTCATTGCAAGTTCATGGTGAAAATCACGCGAGTTTTGCCGCAACGTTCCATGTCCTTGGAACTGGTACATGGCCACTGAGTAGTAGAATCCCGAGAAAACATTTATTCTCACCAGCATTCCCGTTAAGTGGCCCACTCTGTTGTGCATTGGTGCTGGTGTTTGCCAGTAGCAGGTTGATGACTTATTCATTAGAAAAAATTTCCCTCTGCTGGACTTAGTGGCGCTCACTCGTCGCTATCTGGCTCACATGAATCACCAACTGGCAAGCCTTATCTCAAGTCTCGTTTATTCCACTTGGACCGACGTTTCTGCGGATTAGCTGGCGGCTCTTCTTTCTCGTTGTCACTTGGCTCTGGACTCGAGTCCACAAATTCGGCCCAAAGAAAGCTTCCTGGTAGATGATGATAATACCTCAGGCATGACTCGTACCAACGTCTCCTTGAAAAACTATGCCTGGAACGTCGCTCTCTTTTCAATTGGGAGCCTACTGCCAGCACGCAATCTCGGAGGCCATCTTTCCTGCATTGTGTTGCAACCGGCCGCCGCGTGAGACCGCTGGCCTCCATACCGCTCAGTCACGTGAAATTACGGTACCGCTCTGTCACGTGACATCACGGCTGCTCGGAGGCAACTGTGAGATCATTGCTATGTTCACAGGGGGCGGCCATTGGAGACGCTCGCCTTGGTACAACACCACCTAGACTATTGACAATAGTCTAGGTGGTGTTGTTTGGTACCGAAGAAGGAGGGTAAAATCAGAGGTTAGGAGAGTGCGTTCGCGGCTCACGTTCCAGGCATAATTTTTTAGGAGGCGTTGCTCGCACCCACTGAGGAGGATCGGCCAAGAATAGATTAGACCATTTAGTGTGACTTTTCGAGTATTGCATATGAATAACCACAAAAAAAAAAACACGAGAAGATATGTAACACGAAAAGAGCGCAATAATTGTTCTTCTTTGCAGATCAGGTCGTCTTGGACCAAAATTAGCGTGATTTTCAGCAAAGCAAAGTAAAGCGTGTCCATGCTGGTGCCTTCTTCACCACCGCTTTGTTCATCTGTCACTGCCACGGTGTAACTCTCAGGCGGAAGAACGGCGACATCCGAAGGTACATCTTCACCAGCGTCCGCACAATCGAAAGCGCTGTATGTTTGCGAGTTTTAACAGCAATGAACTGCAGGAAATCTCCCGACTGGACATAAAACAAAACCATGTAAGTACTTAAGCGTGCGTGTGCATTTCTTTATGATACTACAAGCCTCGCGGGCAGCGGCGTGGCACGCGTTCCTAATTGACAAAACGACGACACCCCATCTGTCTAGTGTCCTGTATGTAGAACAGCAACGTTTGACGCAGCGCACAAAAAAGAAAAAAAGCTTCAGCACCTATCACTTTACGTACAAAAATTATAGCACACCCAATAACTGACAAACAATCGACAAAAATATCAGCAGCATCGATAACGATTTGGCACTATATTTTTACAGCTTCTTCTGCGGCATGGAGCTCAGCTACACGCACGCCAAATAAGCATTTTGTGACTGTAAGTGCATGACTACTCGTAGCCCAGCGATTACCTAGGCTTGCATGCGAGAGGGCAGGGCGTCATAAACGCACCTTACGGTTGTTCCATGCGCTTTCCGCACAACCGCAACGCAGGTGCTGGGACCCCTACCACACGCAAGCATGGGACAAATGAGCCAATTGGTATCGCTGCTGAGGGTGAAACAGCGTCGTCACTTGGCTTATTTGTCCCCCGCTTGGGTGCGGTGGGGGTCCCGGCACGTGCGTTGCGGCTGTGCGGGAAGTGCGTTCAACGGCCCTTAGGCAGAACTAGCTTTTTTACAGAACAAAAAACACTCGAGTTACACCGAAAGTTTCAGCGTCCTACATGCAGGACACTGGGCACATAAACGCGCGCGTGCTTCTGAATTCCTTCGAGTGGCGTCATGCCACCAGTATGCCTTTCCGTATTTACCTCAATTCCAACGCGCCCCTCTTTTGGGGAAAAATGGGCCTCAAAAGTGCATATGCGTCGCATTCACGTACAAATCGAAAGTAACCCATATTTGCCTATCGTCATGACTGCCGCACCTTTTTCTGCCAGCAATATATATATGCTGAATCGTGCATCTATCGAGGAAATCGCCAGACGGGTGGCCGAAGTTCGTCTCGGCAGTCTATTAAGTATGGATGTAAAGGCACTCGGGAAAACGTAGAATCTGTAATGCCATGGATGGCGCTGAAGACGAAATGTTGTGTTCCGATAGCGATGAGCAGCTGTCTGACAGCGATATGGAATTAAATGCGGTCAGTAAACGGCCTGTTCCCGTGCGACCGAAGACGTAAAAGATGTTCGCACATCTTGTTAGTTCGTGGAAATGGCAAGCAGCTGAGATGTAGGCATAGTGGCACACTGGTTGCTTCATCGTCATCGCAATGATGCATCGCGGCTACCTTGCACGTGATTTGCCGTGAATGCAGAGAGTGTGTGTGTGTGCTCTGGAAGGCGCTTGTTCTTCGTCGTCATCAGCGTCATCGTCATCGGGGGAGCGGATACGGCGATGGACAAGCCTCCGAGCATAAACAGTGCAAGCTCCTAAATATTGCGCACGCCGTTCTACTATAGAAAGACAGCGACTTTCGTCGGCAAAGGTCGGCAACAATATATACCTCCGCGATTCTGCCGTCGGTGGCTTCGCGCGCTTTACCAACAACGTTCACTCTGTGCGTGATGGAGAAACTATATCACCTTTCGCTATGTGGCACGGCACGCCTTTGCTTGTCTTGGCACAAAAAAAAAACCCTGATTCCGCCTTTAGAAACACGCCCCTGCTCATTTCCGACAAATAATAATAATAATAATAATAATAATAATAATAATAATAATAATATAATAATAATAATTCATTAATGGCATCGCGAGTGATACAATCGATACATCGTAAAGCTATTTTCACTATTGAGATAAAAATAAATTTTCACATGTATCTATAGATACAGAAATATATTCAAAAATATACCTCTGAAGCACTATCGCGATACTGGGCTGCCTTGCAGCCGAAACACACACACACACACACCGATAGCAACATGAAGTGTGCGCTATATATATATATATATATATATATTGTGGTAAAGCCTTTGAACAGTGGGTCATCCTCTTCAGCGCCTTCTAGTGGGTCGCCCTTTTCTTAAGAAGAAGAGCAGCTCGTGCAGAGAGTCGATCCCCGCATTGACTGTCGCTGTCGAGAATCATCGCTGAGTGTCCGTCAATAAACCGCTTAACAATTTGGTGGAGAGTGCTGAGAGTGCTGTGCCCTTCAAACACCTTCGGTCAGCATTCGATGCCCTTGGAGCTTCGATCCCGTACCGTGCCTGCAACCATGTACCAAGACGCCGCCCAGCAAACGCTTCCTCCTACGTCGCCGCCATGTCCCGGTGTCCCCCGCATCCGCGACCCTCCTGTATTCACCGGAGCGGATGGCACCGACGTCGAGGACTGGCTGGCCATGTACGAACGCGTGAGCGTCCCCAACCATTGGGACGAGGCAGGTAAACTCGGCAACCTGTTTTTCTATCTCGCGGGTGTGGCCGGCATGTGGTACAACAACCACGCATCTGATTTCCCGACATGGTCCGCTTTTAAAACCGCTGTCGTCGACGTGTTCGGCCGCCCGGCCGTTCGTAAGCTGCAAGCTGAACAGCGTTTACGTGAACGAGCCCAGCAGACCGGCGAGTCCTTCACAAGTTATATCGAGGACATCCTTGACTTGTGCAAGAAAGTCGACCTGAACATGTCAGAGGCTGACAAAATCACTCATATTCTAAAAGGCATCGCCGACGATGCCTTCACGATGCTTCTGGCAAAGAACCCCCGCACTGTGGCCGAAGTCATCATGTTATGCCAAAGTTACGACGAGCTGCGGCGGCAGCGCTTGATGACCCGTCGCCCGCCACCACGTGATGCTGATCTCTCGGCCTTGTCAGCAGTTCCAGACCACGCAACCTTGCTCGCCGAAATCAAGTCGTTCGTGCGTGAGGAAGTTGCCCGCCAGGTCTCTCTACTGGCTTTTGCTTCCCCACAACAAGCTCAACAGCCATCAAGTACACTTCCACCTCCGCTCCGCCGAGCCATTCAGCAGGAAATCGCGGAGGTCGTCCCTGAATACCACCAGCCACCTCCTGCATCTGTGCCACTCAGCTACGCCCAAGTTGTTGCCAGGCCGCCCCCACCGATTTCTGTCACTGTTCCGCTAAATTACACCGACACCGTCGTGAGGCCCCAGGCCTTTGGAGAACCAGTCTCGCCTACATACGCCGGCGTCACCCACGTGCCCCGAGTGCCGCCTACCATGCACTCATATCAGCAGCCGGCTCGCCAATCGCGTTCTGCGGACATGGATGCGACCAGCAAACCAATGGCGCACTGCTGATAATCGCCCCATCTGCTTTGCTTGCGGTTGCGCCGGTCATGTCGCACGATATTGCAATCGTGTGCAGCAACCGCAGGTCGCCTCCAACTTTCCCAGCCAGTCAAGTCGCTCTTATGACCAACCGCCGCCTATGTCACCGTCGTCCCGCCCCGTTCCATCTACCCGCCGTTCACCATCTCCACGACGTCGCTCACTGTCACCGATGCGGCCACGTCCACTCGAGGGCGACCAGGAAAACTAGTCGTCGCAGTCCACGAGGCAAGGGCTGCGATGCTGTCGAACTGCGTAAGCCCTCAGGAAAGCCCGTCGAACGTGATAGACGTGCTTGTGGATGGCGTTCGTGCATCTGCCCTTGTAGATACTGGAGCCGCCGTATCCGTGATGGACGAAAAACTTTGCCGATTACTTCGTAAAGTGACCACGCCGCTTTGCGGGCTCTCCCTCCGTACAGCCAGCGCCCAAAGCATTCACCCTACAGCGATGTGCACAGCCCGCCTTATGATTCAGGACGTGATGTATGCGGTCGAATTCATCATAATTTCTTCATGCTCTCACGACGTCATCCTAGGATGGGATTTTCTCTCCCGCCACGACGCCGTCATTCATTGCGCACCAGCAGAAATAGAACTCGCGCCATTCTCTTCTTTGACGCCGGCCGACAGTCCATCCGCTGCAAGCAAGTTACTTGTCAGAGACGACACTCAAGTGCCTGCAAACTCGTCCGTTGCGGTGTCGCTCTACTGCGCAAGCCTTTCTGACACCGCTGCACTCCTCTCACCATCTCATCGTGTTTTCATAAGAAAAAGCTTGCTGGTTCCTTTCGCGACCGTGCAACTCACTCACGGCAGCACCACTATTTTTGTTGTGAACTCATCTCCGTTCAGCGTTACGTTGGTGCGAGGAGAATGTCTCGGCAGCGTGGAACCCATCGAAGACGCGCAAGTTATGGATCAACCCGATGACATGCACTGCCCAAGTTCCTGTACGCTTGGTGCTGTTTCGACATCTGCTTCATCATCCGATGATATATTCGGTTCCTGCATACCCGACGACCTTACGCAGGGCCAGCGTTCCCAGCTTTTGGGCCTGTTGGAAGAATTCCGCTCTTCTTTCGATGTCGCTCAACCTTCTCTCGGCCGCACATCCACCGTTACGCATCGCATCGACACAGGCGCACATCCACCGCTGCGGCAACGTCCATATCGCGTATCTCCCACAGAACGCCGTGTAATCAACGAGCAAGTCGACGACATGCTTCGCCGTGATGTTATTCGCCCCTCTAGCAGCCCCTGGGCATCTCCTGTCGTTCTCGTCACGAAGAAGGACGGTTCTGTGCGGTTCTGCGTGGACTACCGACGCCTCAACAAGGTCACTCGTAAGGACGTGTATCCACTACCGCGAGTAGATGACGCGATTGACAGCCTGCAAGGAGCAGAATTCTTTTCATCCCTCGATTTGCGCTCAGGGTACTGGCAAGTACCTATGGCTGAGGACGCTCGACCAAAGACCGCTTTTGTCACCCCCGACGGCTTGTACGAGTTTAACGTTATGCCGTTTGGGCTGTGCAATGCGCCCGCCACCTTTGAGCGCATGATGGATACAGTTCTGCGTGACCTGAAATGGCACACGTGCCTGTGCTACCTCGATGACGTCGTCGTTTTCGCTCCTGACTTCTCGACGCACCTTCAACGCCTTCGGCATGTTTTAACGCGTCTGAGAAACGCCAGTCTGCAACTGAACCTAAAGAAGTGCCAATTTGCAGCGCGGCAGCTGACAATACTCGGCTACGTCGTGTCCAAGGACGGAATTCTTCCTGATCCAACCAAGCTTCGGGCCGTGACCGAGTTCCCCAAGCCGACATCCGTGAAGGAACTGCGCAGTTTCGTAGGACTGTGTTCCTACTTTCGGCGCTTCATTCGAAACTTCGCGACTATCATATCGCCGCTGACGAAGCTTCTCGGAAGTAACGGGCCTCTCCATTCGTGGTCATCACAGTGCGACGACGCTTTCAGTACACTTCGTCGTTTGTTGACGTCACCTCCCATACTCCGCCACTACGATCCTACGGCCCCTACAGAGGTACACACGGATGCCAGTGGTGTCGGCCTCGGCGCTGTCCTTGCGCAGCGCAAACCAGGGTTCCCGGAATATGTCGTGGCGTACGCGAGCCGTACGCTTACTAAAGCCGAGACTAATTACACAGTCACTGAGAAAGAATGTTTGGCAATCGTCTGGGCCCTTGCAAAGTTCCGACCTTATTTGTATGGTCGCCCATTTGATGTCGTCACCGACCACCACGCACTATGCTGGTTGTCGTCATTGAAAGATCCCTCAGGCCGTCTCGCCCGGTGGGCACTTCGCCTGCAAGACTATGACATCCGCGTGCTGTACCGCAATGGAAGGCAACATGCTGACGCCGACGCCCTGTCGCGCTCTCCCTTGCCTGACGACAATGCCAACAACTCAGGGTCTCACCTTGCCATTTCTTCGATTAGCATTCATGCTATTGCTACTGAACAGTGCAAGGATCAATGGATTGCCTCACTGATAGACTTGCTGACTGATCCATCCACTCCATCCACTCGCGCGTTGCGTCGTCAAGCCCACCATTTCGCTGTTCGCGACGACCTCCTCCATCGACGCAATTACCATGGTGACGGCCGCCACTGGCTACTAGTCATACCTCGCAGTCTGCGCTCTGACATATGCGAATTCTTTCATTCTGATCCGCAGTGTGCACACTCCGGGGTATCGAAGACTTACCACCGCATTCGCCAACGGTACTTTTGGCGCGGCATGTACCGCTACGTGCAGAAATTCGTTCGCTCCTGCATAGCATGTCAGCGCCGCAAAACTTCAACGCACCCGTCGCCGGTAGGCCTGCAACCTCTACCTTGCCCTGCCAGGCCGTTTGGGCGTGTTGGCATCGATTTGTATGGGCCACTTCCACTAACGTCGGCTGGTAACCGCTGGGCCATTGTTGCTGTGGACCACCTCACGCGATACGCCGAAACGGCCGCTCTTCCCGCGGCTACAGCGAGCGATGTGGCTTCCTTCCTGCTCCAACGATTCATTCTGCGACACGGCCCACCCCAGGAACTGCTCAGTGACCGAGGCCGTGTCTTCCTGTCTGAAGTCGTTCAAGCCATTCTCAAAGAGTGCAACGTTGTTCACCGCAAAACTGCTGCTTACCACCCGCAGACGAATGGCCTCACAGAACGCTTCAACCGTACGCTGGGCGACATGCTCTCCAAATACGTCGCCGCCGATCACACAAATTGGGATTCCATTCTACCCTTCGTCACCTACGCATATAATACCGCCCCTCAGAGCACTACTGGCTTTTCACCTTTCTTTTTATTATATGGAAGGCACCCGTCACACACCATCGACACGATACTTCCATACAGGCCAGATCCGTCTGAGTGGGCACCTATTTCTGCTACAGCCAAGCTTGCTGAAGAATGTCGAGAGCTTGCAAAGACCTTTACTGCGCATGATCAAGAGCGGCAAAAAAAGCATTCGCGCTGACGCCAGTACTACTGCACCCACATTCCTCCCTGGAGCGCTCGTCTGGCTCTCGATCCCTACTACTGCAACTGGCCTATCTTCAAAACTATTGCCTAAATACGAAGGCGCCTACCGTGTCGTCAAATGCACTTCCCCAGTCAACTACTTGATTGAACCCATCGAACAATCTTCGGACATGCGTCGTCGAGGACGTGACATTGTTAACGTGGAGCGCCTCAAGGCCTACCATGACCCGCTCATTGTAACCAGCTGTTAGGTCGCCAGGCGGCTCCCTTTTCGTACCCGGGGTAGTTGTGGTAAAGCCTTTGAACAGTGGGTCATCCTCTTCAGCGCCTTCTAGTGGGTCGCCCTTTTCTTAAGAAGAAGAGCAGCTCGTGCAGAGAGTCGATCCCCGCATTGACTGTCGCTGTCGAGAATCATCGCTGAGTGTCCGTCAATAAACCGCTTAACAATTTATATATACCACATAAAGCGGTGTGGTTTGACCTCTGCGTGCCTAACTCTGAAACCCTGACAATGAATAACCGACAACATAACCAATGAATAATTATAGCTAAGATTGTAAAGAGTGTGCACGTGCTTTCCGTAGCGCGCAAACGCCCCCATAGCAACTTATCAAATCAAGAGATGACCTCTTTCTAGGCTTAGAAATGATACGAGATAACAGCCTTCGTATATACCGGTGGCAACACGCGTTCATGCGCGCATTATCCGGCTGCCGCTTGACCGAGCTTGGTGCATCCGCCCACGAACGAGCGCGCAATGTCGTCGTACGAGCTTCCCGCCAACGCCAGCGAGGACCTTCTTAGGCTCAATATGGACGAAGTGCAAGGCAACCTGCAGTCGCTGGACATATCCAACTGCATCGTCGCGCAGCCGGCCCGCCTCCTGTCGCTTTTATCTGGCCTTCACAGCCTGCAGACGCTGTCCTGCATTGCGTGTCCCCTGAAGACGAGCGATCTCCTGGACCTGCTGCTGAATTCGTTGGAGAACGTGACTAGCCTCGAATTCTCGCTGGTCGAGACTGCAGACGACGCCGCGGAGGAAGTAAACAGAATACGGGACGTGGGCGTGCGAAACGATGGCAAGGTGACCAACATTCGAAGGCTATACCTTGAAGTTCAAAGCCCCGAGAACTTGAAAGTGCTTTGGGCCTTTTTGCCGTTCTGTCAGTATGCGACGCACGTTCATGTGCACTTTGGACGATACGCTTCTTTATTCGTAGCCTATTTTGCGTGCTATCGCGCTTATGGCCTTCTGCCAGCTCTGCGGGAGTTGGCCACAACTTGCGAGTCGCAGGCTACGAAGACGCTGGATGAGTGGCCACCCGAGACCGCCATCGATAATAATGCCAATGCGTTGTTCAGGGCAAACCGTTCAGGCTGCAACTATAGGTTGCTCTGCGACCTGGCCTTATCGCGTTTCACGCTTCCGGCTGGACCTGTGGTGATTGTGGCCTTCGCCGGGCCGGATCTCGACAGGTGCTTTACGTACGCCTGCTCGAGACACGATTGGGCCTCTTTGAAAAGCATGTGCATTTTGCTTATCTCGGAAGAACTCCACGATGTCTTCTATCCGACTGTATGCGCTGTGCACGCCCTAGCCCTGCGCAACTTCTTCGCCATGCTTACGAATCTCGTCGAGCTTAACTTAAGCTCCGTGCACTTCGACAACGACATCGACTTCACGACTCTGCTGCGTACGTCCGCTTTGCAGAGGCTGCGTGCCCTGTCCCTGCCGCCCTGCGGTCTGCGTCAAGTCGGCGCGGTGCACCGACTGGCCACCCGCCTTGGGAACATCGAGGACCTGGACATTCGGCTCAAGTTCGAGGGGCGCCACAACAGCTGTCACCACTGCGACGGCGAATTGTTGGTGGCACCTGCTGATGCGGGCCTGTTCTGCGGCAGCTCGAGCCGCCTCACTCTGAGCAACGTGCCGAACCTGGCATCCTTGACTTTCCTCGAGAGGTGCCCGGTGGCCCACCTGCGGTTCATCGACATCTCTGACGAACCTCGTTACGACTTCGGCGCGCTATCGAAGGCCATACGCTACTGTACCAACCTGCGCTCGGTCGTCGTCAAGCTGTCGGCCATCAATTTCGAGAGCGAGTCTTTCCAGGTATTTTTTTCCTTTTGTTGGCTTGACGCGTATATTCAGATCTATTTCTCGGCACGTGTAGGAAGAAAAATAACTTTATTTTGGTCCTGCGGAACGCGACTGGGTCACGCACCCGGCTCAAGCCCACGTAGGGACCGGCAAGCCGAGCCTGCCGCAACCTCGCGGGCCCTCTGGTCAGCCTTGAGCTTATCAGTGATAGCGGGGCCGCGTAGAAGCATCTCCCTCTCTTCCAGGGTGAAGCTCGAGTCCGTCTTGGCAGGTGCTCGCCACGTAGACAAGACGTAGAAAGCATTGCCTGACTGTTGAGAGTGTGGCCTATTTTATCGTCGCTCGGCGTTCGGTGTCTTATGTCAGTATTTGTAGGTTTTTGAAGTCGCCATGTAACCCGATAGAGAAAGAGAGATTTTATTAGAAGGCAGAGAGGTCGGCCCGAGTTAGTTCGCTCAAGCTTGCTACTCTACGCAAGAAATAAGGGAAGGGGAAGGAAAGAGTGATGAAGGATGATGATGGGGACAAGAGGTGGTGCGTATGTACACTAGCCACTTAGCATAGTACACTACAGTCTAGTATCTAGTCCAGTGCTTTTGATCCCAAGAAACACCTTCGTAACGCTCTAGCATGTCAAAACAATTTCCCTTTTCTGCAGAATTCCTTGTGCCCTGCGGAGGCCCTCGAACTCCTGTGCATTCTGTCCTACACTGAGCTGCGGTCATCGAAAGCGCTGCTGATTGTCCAACAAATGGCCCATCTTCTCCCATCCATCTTCTACTTGCACATTCACTTCGTAGATGTTGAAACGGGCGAGGAGACCAACGCTACGTGGATTCGCTTGCCGGGAGGCGATACAGAGGGTCGGTCTTTCATAGGCAAGCCCTGCATCATGTGCTCCACTGAGACGTTCATCGCCCTCGTAAAGCCACGTCGCCGGGAACTCTAGACCCAGCTGCCGGCAAGAAGTTACCCCATTTGGCCAATTCGAGGGCGCTCATTTGTTCCGTCATGGTTACACCATTTCCCAAGTGTAACTGCCGTCGAACTAAAGCCGACTCTGCGGCGAAAAAATTCATGTATATACTTCATTCACTTTCGTTTGACATGTACCAGATGGATCAGTTTTAACTGTTTAACAGCTAGGATTTTAGGGCTAGCCTACGTTGTTTTATTAATGTTTTTACCGAGGACACGTGCCGTATAGCCCTGGCTTCATTTCGAGGGTGCACGTCAAAGAACCCCGGGACGTCAAAATTTTCAGAGCCCTCCACTACGGTGTCTCTCATAATCATATGGTGGTTTTGGGACGTTGAACCCCACATATCAATCAATGGCTTCATTTCGGCACGCATTTGGGTCTGTATGTTTACTCATGTGCAACTTGTGACGTGGTATTATGTAGCATCATTGCAATAAAACACGAGTGTGCAACACTCGCACTGCCGTTTGGGCTGCAACATTCCTATCAAGTTTTCTACTCTTTTGGAGCTCACCAGTCGTGACATGGCGATTAAAGCTGATTGACGTTCCAAAACTTGACGTATGCCGTGTATTCTGCAGGGGTAAACGGTCCGAGGACGTGGTGTTCAACTTGCGCCCGAATCTAAGCGGACTCGTGTTTTTGCATTTTATATATCGCTTCCATATGGGGCCGTTGTAGCTGGGACTCGAACTCATGTCCTGAAGCTTAGCAAAGTAAGGTTGTGGCCTGCTTAGCCTTATCTGTAGCATCACATCTTTGGTTTCTTTCACTTGTACATCGTTGAAACTTGCTTATGTAAAAAAACAATTGCGTGACCCATAACAGGCGTTGCCAACGTTTTGTGTCCTTAGTGGTCGAAGTGCGCGTTCTTTGTAATTATTCCTGGATAAAAATAATATTTATTTTATTTAAATTTAACATTACCGTGATGTTATCGTCTGCCAAGCCATTCCAACTCAACCGCGCATGCGTTTTGTACCGTTTTTGGCTTGCAGTGCCAAATATAATTTTTTCCCCTTTATAAAAAGGCCGCGTGAACCTCAAGGACGCGACAAAACGCTGATACCCAGGCAGCATAATCAGCGGGTGTTTATGATGTTCGATCCGTCCACGAAAAAAAAATATCGATGACGCTGTTTGAAAGAAAATGGGGTGGTGCTCTGTTCCTGAAATATATATAGGGATATTACGGTCCATAGATGAACTTGTTTCATCCAGGGACCTTAAAGGAGAGTGCCGCCAAATTTGTGGCATGCGTTTTCTCTGCTGTAATCGTTTCCTTCCACTTTAGGAAGCATGATTCACGCACCAAGGTTCATGTATTTTCGCCCAATAATTTATATTGCTATACTATATATGTGGACCATTTTCGGTTTCGCGGCATCGAGTTCAGCAGTGGCGTCGATGCATAAGTGGTTTGGTCACGTGACACACAAGGCTGTGACGCACATCGTGCTGAATTTCGCCTGCTCCCCCACACACGTGCCACACAAGCGCCAGCGAAACGCGCTCACGGTCGCCATGGCCAGCTGCAGTAGTACCCAGGCAGTGGCGAGGCAAAAGGCAGCCAGAAGGAAACAAATTCCTTATATTTACAATGAACGTACAGAACGTGGATGAGGAAGCAGCCCGGTGATAGATGCGCCGGCCTTCTATAGGCGCCGAAGAAGGAGGGGGCATGCAGCCTCGCTGTTGGACGCGCGCAGCGTTTCTGACGGACGCCTCCGTTGTCCGTGAAGGACGCGTCGAGTCTCTTCGAAAGCACCCAGTGTCCTTGACGGACGCACACAGTGTCTCTGCAATTGACGCCAGCACATTCATATATGACAAGATAAACATCGATATGGCACCCTGTTTCGATGGGATTGCAGCACTAATGAGAGGGTGCCTATTCTCACCGATAAGAAGTCTTCCTCAGCTTCTGATGTTCAATGCGCGAGTAGGTTCAGGCGCAATCGTTGAATTGGTGGGGGTTGCAAAAGAAAAAGCACCCTCTGCCTAAATATAAATGCTTGTAGCATTCTCAAGAAATTAGCTGACTGAAAAAGAAACTTGAAAAAGTTCTCTCCTTGCTTACAACATGTGTTTCGGAGATCACGCATGTCACTCGCGTCACTACAGGTATGCTGTGACGTCACGATAACTGCCGTTGCTTCTCCTATTCTGAAACATCAGTGTTGCTGCGCAAGCGATGGGCCTAGGTCGCGAGAGTGAGCATTCAGCTACACTTTTAGCAGTGAATTAAAAATATATTCTACGCGTTTGTTGTGTGCGACTCTTCGTGTGGAGAGTCCTTGCATACAGAGGAAAACCGCAACAGGTTTGGAATAGCCTCGAAATTTTGTGGCTCCACCCCTTTAAGGGAGTTTTTTGCGCGCGCCACCTATACATGAAGGCTCAAAGCCTAAAAGAAGTCCTGTTGACTTCGCCTCACCGTTCCGTATAATATGGCGCTTACCGACTCGGCAGTCGACGTTCTCGCGTACAGGTTAAAAAAATTCCGTCATTTCCCGCTAAAGGAACCGTGAGTAGATGCGAAGCAGTGTGCGCTAATGGTTACACTGGTGGCGACGTTGACGCTGACGCTCATCGAGGCGTTGCGCGGGAGAAACCTGGGCAGGCGCAAAACACGCAGTGCATGGACCAGTGTTTCCTACTGGAACATGTGAATCGCTGCTATAATGGGCAGTGAGAAGCAGACTACAACGATTGGACCCAGCAACCCGCAGTTCGTTAACGAGCACGCGGCGAACTTTTTTGTTCAACAAAGCACAGGAGAAATCTCCCACCGGCACACTACCTTGGAGGTGAAAATCATGACCAGTATTTGGAGACGTGCGCCTGTAGCGCCATCTGTGGCCTGCCGTAACCTAATAAAAAATAGGCAAAAAAAATCCCGTCTGACGAACTACGCTAGTTATCAAAAAACACTCCCGGTTTTCTACAACATGACCTACTTGAACAGCCTGCAGCAAAGTTACACTGCCGCACTACTAGTCGTGTGGCTTATAAAAAAAAAAAAGACTCCCGGCTTTCTACAACATGACCTACTTGAACAGCCTGCAGCAAAGTTACACTGCCGCACTACTAGTCGTGTGGCGTCCCATAGCGTTAAATATTTACCAATAGGATCCCACGTGTTTCTATGGGCGGTGTTCAATTGTTCTGGGAAGCCACTCTCTTTGTAGTGCGATACTGTAATTTTGCGAGAATGTGCCAGTGGGTCTCTGCTACACTTAATCCGGAGTCGTTTTTGACAACTAGGCTTTTATAAAAGAGTTATGATTTTTCTCAACTACGCGGCGGTGAGGCTCGGCCTACTCGTTCCGACGTGGGAGCGGCCCGCTGCTCTACCTCCTTGAGGTAGTGTTCCTCTGGATCACATTAAAGTTTTGTGTCTGTATGTCTGACTTCCCATTGAGTTACGGCAGGCTGCCGTTCCTGTCGCCGAGAGTTGGCACCACGTGGCCCACGTCCAGAGGATACAGACACAACTACCGTATGGAAGAAGCAGGCATCACCCTCGCCCTACGAAACCCAAGGTCCACCTTCGTTCTAACAGATTCAAAAGCAGCCTACTAGATTTTTTGTAAAGGCTCTATTGGCCCCATTGCGCATCGACTTCTTACACAACACCCGTCCTCACACTCAGAGGGCGAATGGAAACAGCTTATATGGATACCCGTCCACTGCGCAGTTAGAGGCAACGAGCTCGCCCATGTTTCGGCCAGAGAATTACTTTTTCGGACCTTGGACCCCGGTATAACGCCCCCCCCCCCCTCGGCTATGCGTATGGACCCGCTCCTAACATGGACAGATATTCTAAAACATCAAAGACTGGAAAGACGAAAACTTCCACCGCCGTGGCCAAAGCTCAGTAAAGAATCTCAGGTAGCGTGGCTTCACCTGCAGACATAGTCTTGCCCCAATTCATACATACTGTCCCACATAGATCTCGACACATACGCACCACAAAGCAGGCTCTACGTCACTAAAACAGCCACCCTGTACCACATGGTATGGGAATGCCCATACAATTCCCCTCTCCAAGCCAGAGCACAGCACAACACTGTAGGGTGGGAGGCAGCTCTGTCCGGCTCGGACCCGAAGACACTCCTTCCTCGGTCGCAAATGAAGATGCCAGTGCCATGATTCATGACCACACAAGATTCTCTCCGACACATCGTAATGGATAAGAGCCATACCTTGGTGGAACGAGGGGAAAGCGACGAAAAAGAAAGCCCTTCGAACTCTAAAATGTGGCAGTAATTTTATCGTTTGGCAGCATTAAATTAAGGTATAGCCACAAGGACGTCTGCTCTGCGGTATCTGACTACATATTTGAAACAAAGCGATTGCCCTGTTAGTGTGCTTTTTATATCATTTGTTTTGGATCCATCACTACCTCTGTCTTAAATAGCATCTGATAGCCTGCATTTTTGCTCAGATGTACTCCGTTTTCGATTGTCGGCTTCTCGCATATATATATATATATATATATATATATATATATATATTGAAATAACTTGCATCATACCTACTTACTCTGACGAAGGCCGTGCCACGGCCGAAACGTTAGTAAATACTATCCTTTTCTTATGTGCTATCTGCAAGTTATTTCAATATAGAAAATACCCGGACCTGTCGTGCCTTCCCTTCAAGTTCTTCTATATATATATATATATATATATATATATATATATATATATATATATATATATATATATATATATATATATATATATATATATATATATTTTAAAGGTATATATGCTTGTAAAACCCCTTTGTGGGTGTGCGCCAGTATAACAGGAATCATTATCATCATCACCACCAAAGAAACATCATTTTACAAAGCTACGCTGTCGAGTTTCAAAATTAGATTGCTATATGCATGGAGCTGATCTGGCTCGTTCTCCTCTTTGCTCCTTTTGCAACAAAGACGAAACAATTGAGAATAATTTTTTGTCATGTAGGCGCGTCGACTTACTGAGTAGGAACATTCTCAAAGTGACTTAATTGGCTTAGATTACATTTAATTATTTCTAGCATTCTTCCCTTTGGAGCCTCCTCGTTAGGTCGTCACTGGGAACTCTGTTCTGCTGTAGAAAATTTTTTTAGTCGAATCAGGGTCGTTTGAGGGCAAATCTCAAAACGAGTATGATTTCTTTTAAACATTTTACAGTTCATCATATATGCAGTTCATATGGAATCACTTCTCATCATTCGTGTCTTGGCCAATCACGCAGAGTGGGTGTGAGTCATGCTTATAGTTCATCATCATCAACTTCGGGGTCGTGCCTCTCTTGAATATATTTTGTCCCAGCATGCACGACGAGGCAGCCAAGAAGTCGCGGAGAGACTAAGTGCGCGTGATGTATGTCCGGCCGCACTGAACGCACCGAGCGAGTGTTGTCCCATGGCAGCCGATAATGGCGTTCAACAACCAACCGGGACTCCCTCAGCCCCACGGTCTTGGGCCCAACAATTGACCGAACGAAAGGGCTCCGGAACCGACCGCTCAAGTCGGAAGAAGAACGACCGCAGGATTAAGACGCGACCACCACCACTCACCACAAATGGTCAACGGGGACAACTACGCAATGATTCCGGTAAGATACCGCCCGTACTGCACTGTGCGGAGGAGCCAAGTGGGACGCACCCTGCGTGCACCGGACTCGAGGAGGAGGCACTCGCCGACTTACCGGAAAGCTTTCCGCAGTGAACCTACCGGGACTGCACAGAGATCGTCGGAAGAAGTGGAAACTTACCGGAAGGCGAACGATATTACCATCACAGGGCGCGATGTCCCCAAGCCCATCTTGCACGTCGATGAAGCGGGCCTTCCAGAATCTGTAAAAAAACGGAATAGAGAAACTCAACTCGGTCTCGTCGTTGACCGCTTTGCAGGCTCAATGCTGGCCCGCAGCGTTCAATGACAGAGACTTTGGGGCTATTGATTGTACTACCTCGAAAGGGAACTCACTTGCCCTCCTTGTTCCAGCCATAATCCACGCACAACGTCAGCCGCCTGTACTCGCCAATCAGGGACCTACTGTGTTAGTGCTGGCACTGACTCGGAAGGTAGCCCTGCAGGTTCAAGGTGCTGTTCAAGAGCTCTGCAAGGAATTAAATATTCGAACCAGTGTATCTTCTGTCTGGCGAACCAAAGAAGCCGCAGCTGCAGCAGCTGGAGGAAGGCGCTGACATATGCGTTTCGACACCAGGCCGCCTGACAGCCTTCACGGAGAAGGGAATCGTGAATCTGGGCCGCTGCACTCTCCTGGCTATGGATGAAGCGGACCGCATGCTGGCGCAGGGTTTCAGAGAGAATATTCGGGCCATCGCTGACAGTATACGACCGGACCGACAGACGTTCGTCACGTTGACGTGCGCGACAAGGGAATCGCGGCAGCTAGCATGTGCATTCACTAAGGATACCGTCAACGTCAGCATCGGGACGGCTACGCAAGAACAACAAATTCGTCGCGTAGAACAGATCGTCATCGTTCGTTTGCGTGGAGGCCGAAAAAGAGGCCAAGCTCGTCGCCCTGTTGAAGGACATTGTTAGCTACGAGTGTGACAGGGCCATCGTATTTGTCCAGATGAAGCAAAGGGTAGAAGACCTCGTCCCGATCTTGCGCATTCAGGCCTGCCCGGCCGTCGGTATCCACCGGAATAAGACAGAGCAAGAACACCAGTGGGCGTTTGATGCCCTGCGGTCAGGCAAGGCGCTCGTCCTAATTGCGACCGACGTGGCAACGAGGGCTATGGAACTGGACAATGTCCGCTTCGTCGTCAGCTTCGACCATCCGATACACCCGAGCGACTTGCTCCGCCTCTTCAGGTATGCTGCACGGCCTGACGGGACAGGCAAGATGTACGCGTTCTTGAGGCCCGACGAACGCGAGCATGCCAAAGAGTTGATGTAGTTCTTACAAGAAAACAAAGAGCCATTGCCGCCTCAGCTATGGCAGGTCGTGGAGAAAAAGGCCACATGACAGTAGGCTGTACAGTAAACGGCTGTCATTGCTCTGTGCTGCCACGTAGGAACACACATGTAGCATTGTCGCAGCGAGATAACTAACCTTTGATCACAATATCTGGCCCGCCACAATAAAACAGTGTTTAGTTCGTGATTGTTGTTGGTTCTGCTACAATTAATGAATCTATAATACAACTAATCAAGCGAAAAACAGATTACCCTCACGTTTGTTTATTATCTACACACTAATGATATCTCGCATAAAGTTATGGATATTACGCACACGTAGACGTGGTCCTGAGGGCTTGGCCATATACGTTCCCATTTTTGCCTGACTTCATCGTAATTCTTTAGCACTTCAAATGCGAAGGCTGCAGGAAACTGAGCCTACACTTAGGCCAGGATCAAGCAATATAATGCATTCATTAGCTTGCGTAAGGAAGAAATCAAATTCTTAAGCAGTCATCTCTCTTTACATAGGAACCCCTCATGTACCGGTTTGCCACGTGGCGCTGTCATTTATATACTTGAGCATTCCGAGATAAGTCTACTTTCTTTTCTGCTGCAGTCTGATAGTAGGCGTTTCTATTCTGTTCCGTTGTGTCCGTGGTTACATGCCTGTATGTCTTTATACACGGAGTGGCAGTCGTTTTTTTTTCTTTTTTCCATCAGCAAACTCGCTAGCGCATGCTGCCAGCGTCGGCGTTGTATCGCTTGGACGAGGGTGCACTCTCGGCTTGCGTGCTGCTGGCTTGGCGTCCATTGAAGAAAGGACGTTTCTATAGTCCGTGCGCGCCATTCGCTTTCTCTCGCCACATGGCGAGCGCTGAGGCAGTCGCGCCCTCTGTTGCCCTCCGACAGAAGCACCGTCACGAAAGCACCGACAAGCAGCACACGAAGAGCACGCTGATATGTACGCCGAGACCCTAACATGATTCGGCTCTAAAACATGGTATATACGTCATGTAGTAGATGCAGTCTACGAAAAAAAATAAGAACGTCACATAGTGGCTCACGCATGTAATATCGCGTTCCAGAAGCGTCGCAATGAGCCAGGTGCCAGGACAGGCCAATTGCAGCTGGTTGTGCTTCTAAGTGGACGTTTTGAAGCATTGCCCAATTGCTCAGACATATTGAATCATTATCAGCAGCTGTATGGTCAACGGTTCACGGTTCTGCTGTGTATGAAGCAGCTGTGTAGGTTTATGCGTTACCTTACGGAAGCATAGTGGGTCGTTCGCTGAGTCGCAATAGGAAGACTTTATGAACAAGGGGCCACATAAAATCTCTTCTTTCAGTAGACACTCTAGAATAGTTTGAGGCGGCCTACGTAGGCTGGTAATTTAGAAGGTGATGCGTTGGGGCCTGATTACGCTAGCGCGTTCTACATAGAAGGCGAATCTCAAGCCTCTTCCAAATTTTTATCATTCCTGCGATTTTTTTTTCGTTCCCGCTCACCGATGTGCTTATCATAATCAAAACGCATTCTTGTAAGCCCGAACGATGCTTCTCGTGCGATACACCGTAGTGGGTAAGATGTACCTCTTGGAGGTTCGAGAGACGGGCGACGAAGCGAGCCGTTCGGGGACGGGCTCTTTTACGTAAACCCGTCTTCCTCCTGCGTGACCGACGAGGTGGCCAGCAAGTCCCCATAAGTCTAATGCGCGGAGTGCAGGTCCGGATTCAGTGAGCGCATCAAGCGACCGTTTGCCAGCAGGCGACCTTGGCATTCCGGTTTGGTTAACCCGCAATGTTCGGGGGCTTTGGAGCAAATGTCAATGGACCCAACGAAGGGCCCCCAGATGGAGTCTTCCCGTTCGGCCGCGGACAGTTCATCGTCTTCGAACAAGTACCTATGGGCAGAGGCCGCGGCCTTCCTCTACAGCCACCAGTAAGCGGAGACAATCACACGGCGTTGTTTACCGGTCGAAACGCGTCAACCTACGTTGCGGCAAAAAGCCAGGTGGGACGCAGCCTGCGCCCACCCAATTGGAAAGGCATTCGGTTGCCGACTTACCAGAAAAATTTCTACCGTGAACACATTAGGACAGCGCGGAGATCTCCCGAAGAAGTGGAGGCCTATCGTAACGCCAACGAGATTATCGTCACGGGACGCGATGCCCTCAAGCCGGTCCTGCACGTGGATGAAGCCGGGCTCCCAGAATCTGTAACGAAGGCAGTCGAGAAACTCAACACTGATCCGCCACCGACCGCATTGCAAGCCGAGTGCTGGCCCGTAGCGCTCAGTGGCAGAGACCTGGTGGCCTTCGACGCCACAGCCTCGAAAGGGAAGTTTCTGGCCTACCTTGTCCCAGCCCTCGTCCACGTACAACATCAGCCAACCGGGCAGGTTGGTGGCGCACCTACGGTGCTCGTGCTGACAGCGACGAGGGAGATTGCTGAGCAAGTTCTCGCCGATGCTCGCAAGCTTACCGAGGGATCCAAGATTCGAACTGTGTGCCTCGTGTCGGGAAACCCGAAGCAGCCACAGGTAAAACAGCTGCAGGAAGGTGCTGATATCTGCATTGCAACTCCTGGCCGTCTTACGGTCCTCATGGACGAGTACAGGGTAAACCTGAGTCGTTGTACGCTCTTGGTTTTAGACGAAGCGGACCGCATGCTGGCGGTCGGCTTAGGGAAGAATCTTCACACAATTGTGGACAACATCCGACCGGACCGCCAGACCCTCGTCATGCTGGCGTGCGTAACGAGAGAGTCGCGGGAGTTTGCCGAAGAGTTGACAAAGGATTGCATCGACGTGAGCATCGGGGCGGCGACTCTGTCGCATAACGGTCACCGTGTAGAACATATAGTCTTCGTTTGCGAAGAAGCCGAGAAGGAGGACAAGCTCTTCGCCCTGATGAACGACATCCTCAACGACGAGAGAAGCAGGGTCGTCGTATTCGTCGAGACGAAGCAGATGGTAGAATATCTGGCGGCAACCTTGTGCAATCTGGGCTGCCCGACCGTCGGCGTCCACGGGAAGAAGTCCAAGAAAGAACACAAAAGGGCTTTGGACACCTTCCATTTGGGCAGAATTGCCGTCCTGGTGGCGACCGATATGGTAGCGAGGGCGATGGAGCTTCAGAACGTGAGCTGCGTCGTCAGCTACGATTACCCGAGCAATTCGGGTGAATACCTGCGTCGCTTCAGGCATGCGGCTCGGCCCGACGGCACGGGCAAGAAGTACACGTTCTTGGCGCCGGACGAAGGCGTACACGCCAGAGACCTGATTTGTTTCCTCCGACAAAACAAACAGCCTATTCCACCGCAGCTACTTATGGTCGCGAATAAGGTGGCACGAAAATAGGCGGCGCAGATTGCACCACTGGATATGACATTGTCGTGCCGCAAGGAGTGCAAAAGCGTTTCCGTTAAATCATCACTGAGAAATCAGCACTGATGGTTTTCAATATGAGGCCCGTCGCAATGAAATTAAAATAATGTTAAGCACATTCAAAGCTCAGGTGTGATCGCCGTTGTTTCTGTTACATCAATGGATTCCACCTAAAATTTATAAACCAAGGGGCAACAAACGCACACTAAAGAGTTTAGTTGTTAGCATAGTAGCTACATATGTATGATACCCGTGAATGGTGTTTCAATGAAGAGGTATTCTTAGAGCCGTGCTTATGAAGCAGCCTCGAACAGTGATACATTACTGCTATATCCGGGCATGAAACAAGATACCGAGACAACAAATGTTTGGCACTCCAAACACTAGATTCAAGATATCAGCAGATTAAGTGTATCCGATTATAGGATACTTGCCGTTAGTATTGCCGCATTGTTGATTTGCTCGCCGTATAAATCTATCGATGCAGAGGCATGATTGCAGTTGGTGTGCAAGCTTCTCACAGACTATTATTCTTGTACTGTTAAGAAGGAGACGGGAAAATAATGCCAAATCATGGGGTCATCAGAACTGTTACAGTACTGTGTGTTGGTGGTAGTGGTCACAGGATGAGAAAAGGCACCTAATTTCTGCAACCCGGTCGGGAGCACGGCACAGTGTTCTAGAGTATACATAGTTATAGTGAACTAGCTGTAGCCGAGTGCTTCTCTCCACCTGGGATAGATCTGGCTCTCCTTTAGTCTGCCGCAACGGCTTTGTCGCTATAGCTATCTGCGACGCATGTGTCTTTGCCAAAGCTCCCTTCAGCTAAGTGGTTTTTAAGAGAGAAAGGAAGAGAAAAGTGAGCCCCGTAACTGTCTGCTTCAGCGAGCGACACCTCAACAGTAGCTCACAAGGGATGGGGGTGAGGAGGGATTAAAAGGGTAGGATTAAAGGTGTAGAAACGAGGAAGAGGCGTGAGGTGGTAAGCCAAAGAGAGCGACGACAAATCGAGGGAATAGGAGAGATAGAGAAGATGGAAACAGGGTCACAGGAGTCCGACGACGGGGCACCACTTGCGAGAGCTCTTGTCGGCGTCAGGAGATGGCATAGGGCGAATCCAGTAGGTCAGAGCTACGCTGTCGTCGGAGATCGGCGTCAGGAGATGACGTAGCGCCAGCCCAGTCGGCCAGAGCTACGCTGACACCGGAGATCGCGATGGCGCAACCGGTCGGCACGGAATCCAGCAAGCGAGTGGGCTCTCCTTCAGCCACAGTGCGCTGGTATAGTTCCACGTGGTTCTGATCACTGCTTTGTCTTGCTTCACTTCGAGATGTCACGAACGCGCTGTAATCGATTCAGCTGGATTAGAGGAAGATGACTGGGTGAGTCACATTAGCAAAAGGAAACAAAAAAGGCAGATCTCACGTGCAGTGGGAATCGATGATATGCGAAGCTCGAATGAAGAAGGGTATATAGTAGGTCACTAAAATCTGCACAACACCAAGAGGCGAAGGTAAATTATTCTGTACATGACTTCCATGTAATGATTATCATATTTGGATGTGTCGTTCACCTTCGTCATCTATTAACGTCACCTGATACCATCTTTGGTATATAAGGAGCTAGTGAAACGTCCACGAGCTTGCTATGAGCATAGCATGTAGTCATGTTTTGCATGAAATCCATATCACAATTATCATATTTGGACGTGTCATTTACATTCATCGTCCATTCACGTCACGTAATACCAAATTTGGTATATGTGGAACTAGGGACCACGAGAACGCTATGAGCGTAGCATGTAGTCTTGTTTTACGGGAAATGCATATTATGATTATCAGGTTTAGTTGTGTTATTTACCTTCGTGGTCTGTTCACTTCCCGTGATAACAAATTCTGTACATGTGGAACTAGCGCAACGGCGACGAGCGCGTCATGAAGGGCCCGTTATACTCCAACGCAACGTTGACGCACGCGCAGGCTGGTCGCAGCGACGTCACGCTAGCAAAACGCGAGCACTCTATTGTGTGACGCCAGGCACGACCGTCACCCCCGGAAGCTTTTCAGGCCTGCGCGTCACGTGACGTGACGTCGACGACGTCACATCGCGCCGGCCGGCCGGCCGCCCTTCGCTGGGTGGCTGCGCCAGCCGCGAGCGCCCTTCACGCCTACCGACTCGGGCGAGGTTCCTTGACACCATGTCCGCACGATTTATCAAGGTATTCATTGATTGCAAGGTTTAACGCGCCGACGCAACGCAGGCGATGAAGCGCGCCGTAGGGGAGAGCTCAGGATCAAGTTTTACTACCTGGGAATCTTTATTGTGTGCCGAAATCTCGTACACACGGGCGTTTTTGCTTTTCGCCTCCATCAGAAATGCGGCCGCCGCAGCCGGGTATCGAAACTGCGCCCTAGTGCTCAGCAGCGCTACGCCTTAGCCACTGAGCCACCGTTGCGGGGGAACTTATCAAGGTATCAAGAAATAATGAATATCGTGAATGGAATAATGCGTGTTTATTTATCACAGCCAGACGCCGTCTGTACAAATATCACAGTGCACATTGTTCTCGGTCCAGGCAGACGACAGGCAACACAAGATGTTGCCCTTAATGCTGAAAATATGCCAAAAGTACAAAACACAATATCTTGCCACATAAAACTCAGAAAACAAAACAGATTGTAACAGCAAAAACATCCCCGAGCTTTGGAACAGAAAAAGCACACTTTCATTTAAATTGTAGGTTAGAGGAAAACATACCATTCGTTTATCATAGTAGCAGTAGCAACACAAGGTATCAGGTTCAAACACTTGCCAAAAAATACAATACAAAAGAACACTGGTGACTAAATTGTGGTCCACAGCATGATAAATGACAGAAAGAAAACTAATTGTACTGCCACAGGTAGGTGCATGTCCTAGGGAAAAAATCAAACAAAAATCTAAGAAAAAAACAAATCACAGTGCACAACATGTCTGTACACAGAGTGCACAAGGAAAGTGTACACAGCTTAGGTACCAAAACGGACTGTACAACTGCTACAGTGGGCACCGAGGCAGTTCGAGTTAAAAAAAAAGAAAAAAGTACAGCACCTTTAAAAGCTAACAACTTGTAAAGAGATACAAAACTGGAAACAAGGCTCAAACAAGGGAATGTATTGCTTGAGCCAGGTGGCAATAAGTGCAGCGCTCCTCAGACAGCATCGACAGGTTGTTCAAAATTTCCAACAAGGAACTTACTTTTTGAACTGAGTCTGGTACAACAGCGCTACCAAGGTTCTTGATTGGTGAACCTTGATAGCAGGCAAAGACTTCAAGGTTTGCAAACACGGTCAATGACGCATTCAAACAAGGTTCACGATAGTCGATAATGTTCAAAAACATGGAGCACTCTTCTTTATGAATCACAGTCCACTTTGGAGACACTGACACCCCTTGCAGGCGAGCCCTTAGTTCTTCGAGGGACGAAAACCGGTCTCGTTTTTGCTCCGCTTCATATGACGCCAGCGACTTTTCTACAGCACGGGCGAGTTGGGAGGCTTCTTGTCGGCTCCTCTTGGCGTCAGGGGTTTCTCTCGTGCTCTGGTCTCGTACTGATAGGTAGGACGGACAGCCGGAAAATACCGTTGGGACAGATCCAGGACGCAACCGTGGTACTGGGAGTGCAACTTCAATAACTCTCCCTGTCCTTGGATCCGTCTACGATGTCGTCTTCTCAATGCATGAAGCGTCGAAATGATTCGCGCACACCTGCAAAAACGTTTCAAGAACGTCTGAGACGCCACTTCTCAAAAGAAAAAAATGCGCTCCCGTTTGCATGACCGCGTTTACAGTCCGTGTAGCTAAAACAAAGTCTACCTACGTTTCGCAAGCATCTAAATAAAAGCGCTGCGCTAAGCGGTACAAGCAACATGAAAGGAAACACGGGAGCGTGATGTCACCACACTCCACGAAGCGCTTCCACCGAGAGCTTGCAAGAATGGACGACACCACGGCACTGTTAGTGAACAAAGCGCAGCTGACCATCCTTGCTGCGAACGCTGCTGGCGTCAGCGCTTCGCGAGGCCCGGCGGCCACACGCTCAAGTATTTCCCATCATAGGTGATTTCTACCCGAACAAGCAACGACAAGCTAAGAACAGGAGCATCTCAAATTCTTACCTTAGTGCACGAAGTCGGCACGAAGTCCTTCCTAGGAATGGCGCGTAGCCATTGTTTGAGAGCGTCGGCGTCTTTAGGGAAGGAAAACACTTGTATCTTCTTTCCTGTTTTGTAGTTGCCGGTGCATCCGGGTACACAACACTTATTCGGCATTGTCGCATCACTCCAGCATCACGCACGGAAACGAAATTGCCGCAAAACAACAACGGAAAGCAACAAACGTGAAACACCGTCAACACCACGCCGCCGAACCGTCACCACCGCCGCCCGCGCTGCGCTCGCTGCCGCTGCGGCTTCCCCGAGAGTCGGCCGGCCGGAAATGACGTCAAATTGCTGGGCGCAGGCCTGAAAAGATTTTCCGGGGGTGACGGCACGACCGGCGCGAGCAGCGTCCGTCGGCGCGGCCCAGTGGCTACCGGCGCGAAATGGAACATGCGGTGTTTCACGCCGACGACGTTACTTAGACAGCACCACGTCTGCCTCTCTTTGTGACAGAGGGACGCCGTGTGCACTCAAACGCGCATGCGTCAAAGCAACGCAGCGCGGCGCGCGCCTGCGAGTATATGGCATGCAGATCCACAATCGAGGTCAGTGAGCAGATCCAGTGATCTCTACTAGGGGGATATCGGCCCCTGGCGTGGCATCGCCAGCGTGACGCGAGAAAACGAACGCCGGCGCGCACGCGCGCCGGCTCACGTCGAAGTGTATTGGCGCCTTGAGTGTTGCGCGTAATAATGTCCTTACATGACACGCATCTCATGTTTATCATGTTTGCACTAGTCACATACTTTCGTCATCCATTCACGTGACGTAATACCAAATTTTGGCATATGTGAAGGTAGCGAAACGGCCGCGAGTGAATCATGAGCGTGGGACGTAGTCGTGTTGTTACATGACACGCATGTCATGATCATCATGTTAGGACGTGTCATTTACATGTTTTTCGTTCGCGTCACGTAATAACGAATTTGGTACATGTTAAGCTAGCGAAACGGGCGTGAGCGCATCATGAGCGTAGCATGTAGTCATGTTCTCACATGACTTGCGTCTCATGATTATCATGTTTGCACCAGTCACATAGCTTCCTCATCCGCTCACGTCCCGAAATACCGAACTTGGTTCATGAGAAGCTAGCGAAGCGGCTGTGAGCACATCATGAGCGTGGCATGTAGTGATGTTGTTACATTATACACATCGCATGATTATCATGTTTGCACCAGTAACATACCTTCATCATCCATTCACGTCCTGTAACACCAAATTCGGTATATGCAAAGCTAGCGAAACGGCCGCGAGCACATCTTGAGCGTGCCGTGTAGTCATGTTGTTACATGACACGCATGTCATGATTTTGATGTGATAATCTTTCGCTTGTGTTCGCCATGCATTCATGCCATACCATACCAGTTTTGCAACATATTGTTACGGGGATCGCAAACACACGGAAGAGAGAAATGAGCGTATTTCCTATATTTACATGTAAAAGTGACGCTTCAGAGCTGCCAGTCTCTCGCGCGGCGAGTCCACTTCTTTTTCATCGATTTGTTGTCCACGACGGTAGAGCCATGCCCACTGCCTCGTAACATCACCCCCGGCGAACAAAGCGCCGTCACGGCGCCCCTAAGTCAATCAGGACTGGCAGTATAGTAGGGCTTTAGGCGCGACACATGAACAACATCAGTAGATGGTGTGGCAGAGGATGAGTGCGGTTGAACGGGAGTGATGAGGTAGTCGACGTCGGTGACCTTGCGGAGAACTTTGTAGGGTCCTGTGTATCGTGGGAGGAGCTTCTCGCACAAACCTTCACGTCGATACGGCGTCCAGAGTAGGACAAGAGAGTCATCAGGGTAGTCAACGTCGCGGTGCGAGTCATCGTAGCGGACTTTTTGTGCGGCCTGAGAAGCACTGAGCCTAGTGTGCGCGATTTGGCGAGCGACGCGGGCTCGAGAAGCAGCGTCCTGCGCATACACCGTTGGTTGGATAGTAGCAGAAGGAAGGAGTGTGTCGAATGGCAACGCAGGGTTGCAGCCGTACATATCATGTGCATGAAACCACCGCAAAAGCAGAAAGGCCATGACATGTAAATTATGACATTCATGGCATACATGTCATGATTTTATGTTTTGACTGGTCACTTATGTTCGTCATACAGTCATGTTATATCATATCAAGTTTGGTATTGATACCGTTATCCAAACGCCCAGGAGAGCTAAATGTCGGAGGCGGGTAGACAGATGGATTGATACGCTCCAAGTCGCCCAAGTTCGCCAAGAAATGCTTCGCATTAATACGATGAACACGGGAAAGACGACAATGCATGCTCTGTGGGATACGTCAGTGTATGTTAAAGAACGCTGAAGTAGCTAAAAATTTGACTTCAGCGTGGCTGTTGATCATATCGTGGTTGCGGCACGTTAAAACCCCAGTTCGTACTATAAGGAACGAACATTGGTTTTATATCTACATCGTCATTCTGTGCTATTTAAACTTTCTTTCACGAGCTATATTGAAGCCCAGCTAAATCCAAACTTACTTCTGAATACTGACGATAGTGGGTTATACATGAAGAGCTTAGCCGTAATATAAATTTGGAGCTATTTTTGTGACTTGAACACACAGGAAAAAAAAAAAAACTGTTGGAGCAAGCCCAACGAAATTGTCAATTGCAAAAGAACTACATTTTTTTATGTCCTGTAAAAACAAAAAAAAAACGCCTCGAAACGTGTATTATATATGTGCGCCGTCAGACCGGTGTTGTGTATGAATTGTATCAATGTCTGATATGATTGCGGTAATATGTCAAAACCAATTAGGCACGGCTAACTCGCCCAATAATTATATATTTATGTGTAGATGGTACTCCATGCACGCGCTTCATTAGATCCACAAGGAGAATTTGGCTGTGCAATTGAAGCGATGAGGAAGCACACGATCTTCGTCTTGCTCTCGCTCGTGTGGTAACTCGACAGTGCATTAATGACGTTACTGTAAATAATGAATACGTAGTGACTTTGAATTTCGTGTCAGCAAAGTATCCGATGTTAGTGTGTGTATAATTTATAAAGGTATACTGAGTGTTCTTATTTGCACGTCGTGGCGTATTTATTTCCGCGACGTATATCTAGGGAATATTTGAATCGGACAATTACCAGTATTGATTATGGTAAATAATCTCACGTACGCATCATTTGTTTCACTCAAATGTTACAAGATTTCACTAGCGCAGGGCTTCGCACTAATGTGGTTTTTCCGAAAATATTAGAATATGTTTCAAAGCTAGCTGAATGGCAAGGTGCAACAATTCGTGAACTGGTTCATGTGGTGCAGGCGAGCAGGTGCAAGGGAGATTATCTCGCCGACGCCCTCACCTCCAGTCGTGGAATGTCAGTCAACTATTGCTTTCACGCGCGCTTTTTTGTTCGGCAGGAAGCGCGAAAGGGGGGGGGGGAGTTTGAGCGGCCATGCACGTGCACACTTGGGGAAAACTTGTCGAGGCGCGCACCCACCGAGTCACTGCCCCTCCGGATAAACCGCGGCCGGGCTGGCCCCTTGATCCTGGGCCTTCTCAACGGGTGTAGTAATGCCTCTCGCCACTGCTTTGAGGGGGGCGTTGAGACCCTGCCATCATCCGTTGAGACCCAGCAAAATAAGGTTCGAAGAAAGGCTAAGAAATATGAAGGAGAGTAGATGGGCAGAGAAGGTGTTCCGTTATTTGTATAGGAAGAGCGTGGACACACAGTGGAGAAAAAGAACTAGAAGACTCACTAGTAAATATACGGCTGGTATTGTGAGCCATATGTCAACAAAGAGCGTTAAGGGAAAAGTCAGGGAGGCGGAGAGGATTTACTGGATGGCAGCTATGGAGAAAAAACCGGCTTTGAGTAACTACCGAAAGGGCAAAAATGAAATAAGGAGGGAGGCATTTTACGATAATTCAAGGGGAAGCGCTTTACTGTTTGAAGCGAGATCGGGTTGCCTTAGAACGCGTAGTTATAAAGCAAGATTCAGTAAAGAAGAAGAACAATGCACATGCTGCGGGAAAGATAAGGAAACGGCGGAACATGTTCTGATTGAATGTGGAGATATCCACCCAGGTGTACGTTTGGGCACGAACCTACAGGAAGCCTTGGGTTTTAGGGACAACAATGGAAAGCTGAACACACCCGCGATTGAAATAAGTAAGAGACGGTTAGAGTATTGGTGGCAGAAAATTAGAGAGAAAGGACAAAAATAAATATTGGAAAAATAAAATATGGACAGTGTGCCGTAAATGGCAGAGAACTTAAGCTGAAAATTTACCTTTTTTCCATTAAGATAGAATTTATCGAAGTAGAGGCATTAGGCCAACATAAAAAAAAGAAAAAAGTTTTTTTTTATTTTTTATTTTTTATTTTTTTTTTGTCGAGCCTGGTGGCATACTTGTCACCACCCCGTTATAAAGGGGACGCTCATAGCATCCATCCATCCATCCATCCGCTGCTCCGTACAGCGCGCGAACACATCAGTTCGGGCGCGCTTCTCCACTCACCGCGCGTTCAAATACAAGTTGCCTAATTGTTGAAGGCACAGAAATGGTTTTTTTATTTCCTATTTGCGCTAGGTGCATTGGGCTAAAGTTTATTGAAAAATGTTTAAGTGTAAGAGCCCGAAGTACAGCTCTCCGCCATCAAAAGTGTAGACACTCTGAGGTCTGAAAATAAATATTTATTGCTCATAAGCACTGACAATAGTTGAACACTTTCAAGTGAAGAACTTTGCCAGACTTCACAAATGTCTTGTTCACAGGCTAAATTTTTCCTAGTCGGCTTGTGTGCGTAGGTGGAAGGCTTGTCGTTTGCGTCAGTCAGTTGGTTTTTGTGGTTGACGAGAAGAGTTTTAGGAATTTTTTGGCTAGGAGATCTGCGGATTGTCGGGAGTGGCTCTCGTCAATGCTTTCAGGGCAGCTTAAGATGGGAGCGCGTTGCAAGTAGGGCTGGAATGCTGTTTGCAAAACTTCTAGCCCATTTCTGCGTGGCAGGTTTTCAGAGGTTTTATCAAAAAAGACCACTACCTTGTCCAAAAGAGCTAGAAACTCAGGCCTCGGGTAGTGTAGTTCGCCCATCTCTTGCGTTCGCAGCAGCTTGTACAGCTGATGCTGCTTGTTGTTGCTTGCCAGCAGCGCAGCGCAAGATTCCCAGAAGCTCTCCCATTGTATTCCCGACGCTTGAGAAGGCCTTAAGGAAAGAAGCGCGCGCAGGTGCAGTCTGGCCCGGCCGTGAATAAAGATACCCGAGTTTCGAAAAGCAGTAAAAAAAAAACTGAGAGGGAACGCGGGAGAGGACTTCATTCTTACTGTCAATAAAAGTTTTCTTTTACGAACGCTTGCGAAAGAGAACACCTTGCATCCATTTATAAATGGTTCAATCGTGCCCTGTGTGGTACGCAGCGTGCAGACATCTCGCGGGATTCGCGACGCATCAGACGGCCAACAAGGCAGCAGATGCCACGTGCACGTTTAAACAAGCCTACGTGGGCCGAAACCAAGGAGGATTAAAGAAAAAATTGCTGGAGTGGAAGCTGCCGCAACGCCTTGCCGGCAGAAGTGAAGCCAGCTTTTGCCTCTGCCAAGATGGCAGAAACATGCTTTTTTTCTAATAGTGCTTACTTAAAGATCAAGTGGTTTTGATATGTTATGTATGTGCTACGTCAGTTCTATATTAAAAGATGGTTGTTCCTGACGAAATTACACACAGAAACGAGTATGGATGACTGAATCTTTAAAGAACTTTGCCTCCAATTAGAGGCTCACTAAGGAAAACTAGTAACTGTAAGACGCACTTGGAGCTTTATGTGACCCAGAAAAGTTTCCACATTAAACTCGTTGGGCGTTCGAGGGAAACGCTTCGTTTTTAATCGCCATCTTGCCAGAGGAATGGCTTCAATTCTGCGCAATCATTTCCACTCCAGCATTTTTTTAATCCTCCTTGGCCGAAACACGGCTGACGCACGCGTAGTGGAGCGTAGGCAACACCCGTTTTTCGGTCACAGCGTCGCATTACCAGCGCCGCGTAATATGCACTATGGTGTTCAAAATTGCGCATCTGTACGTTTTAGGAATAAAGTAACACTCTACCAGATGAGCTTGTACTGATGTTGCACCGATATACGTTCAGTATTTGTTTTTCGATTGAAAATTTCAGCTCGTATGAACAGACAAACCAGATCAAGGTGGCGGGTCATTAGGATAGTGGTGAAAGTGCACCTGCGCGGGAAAGTGCAGCCACTTGCATGCGCTTCTCTCACGAGCCGCGAGCGACACGTGGGGCCACGACATCAGCACTCAAGGAGTACACCTCGGCAGCGACATTCAAAGGTACCCCTTCCGCTTGTTTCTAAAAATAAGCCGTTTAAGGCCCAAGCTGGCGCGCCTGATTGTGAGTGGATAGCGGAGCTACGTTAATCGACATGAAAATGGTGCGGAAAAATGCCTTTACGTGTCCATGGTAGGAACCCTAACTTGTTGCAAAGAGTTCGTGTTAAAAGACGGTAGGCGTGCAAGAACGTACAGCGGCGGGGTGCATCTCTCCTGCTGGCCACCACCAAGACGCTGACGATGTCGTCGTTCCAATTGCCCGCTAACGCAAGCGAGGACGCTCTTGACGACAAGATCGACGAAGTGCGAGGCAACCTGAAGTGGCTGAACATATCTAGCTGCATTGTCGTGAACCCGTCTATCGCGGTGTCGATTTTGGCCAGCCTGCAAAATCTCGAGAGACTGTCGTGCATTGGTGTCCCTCTGAGAGCAAGCCGCCTCCTGTACCAGCTGCTGATGCCGTTGCAGAGTGTGACTCACCTTGAATTCTCGCTCCTCCACGACAAGGACTACATCGATGACGAACTTGAATATATACCGCTCGTGGGCACCATACACAAAGGCAGGATGACCAATATCAAGAAGATGTACGCCGAGGTCGCCGACGACGAGAACATGGAAGTGCTTCGGGCCTTCCTGCAGTACTGTCCACTCGTGACGGAGCTCCACGTCCACGTCAAAAGCTATGCTTGCTTCGAACTGCGCACGTTGCCCTGCTTTACCGAGGATGAAAACCAGAGCAAGCTCGCAGTGTTTACGTTCACCTGCGAAACGTCGTGTTCGGCACAGTTGGAACTCCAGCAGCCACTGGACTTGCAGCGCTGCATCGCAATTCACGGTAACGTGGTCTTCAGGACCAAGAAGAAGCACTTCAGCTGCGCCCTTCTGCGTGACTTGGCCACGTCGCCCACACCAGCGGCCCTCCTCGAACCCACTGTCCTGGTCGCCATCGACGGACCGGAGCTTGAGAGGGAGTTGCTGAACGTCGGCTATCGTCACTACTGGGGCGATTTACGGAGCCTGAGCGTTGTGCTCTTCTCTCGAACGCCCCTCGAAACCGTCTATCCGGTGGTGAACAGTAGGCACGTGGCACTCCTGCACTCCTTCTTCGCCAGGCTCTACAACCTTGTCGAGCTCAATGTGAGCTCCTTTCACTTCGGCGAAGGCATCGACTTCACGCAGTTGCTGGCTCCGCTAGCTCTGCAGCGACTGCGGGCGCTGTCCCTCCCTCCCTGCGGCCTGCGTCAAACAGGTGCCGTGCGCCGGCTTGCCATTTATCTCGGCGACGTCGTGGACCTGGACATCCGCGTCAACTTGGACGGCCGCCACAAGAGCTGCGCCTTCTGCGATCACGAACTGATAATCGAACCTGGGGATGCCAGCGCGTTTCGCCTCGGTTCCGGTCGTCTTACCTTGAGCAATGTGCCAAGCATAGCTTCGTTGGACTTTCTCGAACGTCTCCGTGTGGCTCACCTGCGGTTCATCGACATCTCTGACAAACCGCGCTTCGATTTCGCGGCGCTTTGCAAGGTTCTAAGCTCCAACGACACGCTCCGTTTTCTCGTTGTCAAGTTTCGCAACGCCGCCTTCAGCACGGAGAGCTTTCAGGTACGTTTATTTCACCCTTACAGTCACCTTTGAACGCCGTTTCTCATCGAGATGTGTATAGCGCGACAGTGCTCACGCTCTGGAATCGCATACTGATAAGTGCTCATAAGAATAGGCTGTTGTGAGAGTTATCGATTTAGCCTGCACAATAATCGCAGCAGTTGTTCATTGAATAGTGTACCGTGAAAACACGATGGATCGATGGATGTATTGATATGGCTGTACCCTTTAGATTGGGCGGCGGCTAACGCCACCTAGCCGTAGTACACGATCCTCCGAGCATGGGCCTCCTGGCGGTCGAATCGGGCACGAATGTACCTGACACACGATCACTGTTAGCGGTATATGTTCGTTCAGTCAGCTGTTCACAGCGGCGCTAGTAGAGCGCTTCTTGCACCGGCTTCACAACATTGCGCTCGCTTGAAGCCCCACGCTTATCTGCTGGAGCTGGCGGGGTCGTGACAACTGGCTACAGCGTTCCGCTGTCGGCACCAGTGGGAACCGCAGACTGATGGACTGCTAGCCCGATGTAGTCGACATGTATCAAGAACGCTTATTGATTGATATGTGGGGTTTAACGTCCCAAAACCACTCACCATAAGATTATGAAAGATGCCGTAGTGGAGGGCCCCGGAAATTTTGACCAACTGGGGTTCTTTAACGTGCACCCAAATCTGAGCACACGGGTGTACAACATTTCCGCCTCCATCGGAAATGCAGCCGCCGCAGAAGGGATTTGATGAGCGACCTGCGGGTCATCAGCCGGGTACCTTAGCCACTAGACAACCGCGGCGGGGCTATCACGAACGCTGTCGCCGTCGCCCCTACCACCAGCATCCACGTTTTAGATGTGAAGCAGCTCTAGTCTATGTAACGCTGTCACCCCCCCCCCCCCCGTCTCCCTCTGCGCATGCTCGCGTCTCGTGATGGCCCAGATAGACACCCACAAAACTGTCACTCCCCTCTCCCTCTCTCGCCTCGCAAGGTCGACGCAGGTAGCGTCTATTAGTAGAAAAAACGGCAGATTCCACGTACAGTGGGAATCCATGATATGCGAAGCACGAATGAGAAAGGTTTATATGCCACTTTAAAGTTAGCAGAACGTCACGAGGTGGACGTAAGTGATGCCGTACACGACATTCTGGTAATGATTAACATGTTTGGATGTGTCGTTTACCTTCGTTATCTATTCACGTCACGTGATACGAAATGTAGTATATGTGGAGCTAGCGAAACGGCTGCGAGCGCGCTATGAGCGTGGTATGTTGTCATGTTCATACATCACACGCGTGTGAAGTTTATCATATTCGCACCAGTCTTACACTTTCGTCGTCCCTGACGTCACGTAACACCAAAGTTGGCTTATGTGGACGTAGCAAAACAGCCACGAGTACAACATCAAAAGGCCCAATATACTCCAATGTAGCACTGACACGCGCGCACGCTAGGCACAGCGACGGTTCGTTAGCAAAACGCGAGCACTATATAGTCTGACGCCAGGCGCAACCGACGCGACCAGCGTCCGTCGGCGCATCCCGACGTCAACCGGCGCGAATTTCGCGCTGATGCATCACCCAGACAACACTGCGTCGTCCTCTTTTTGTGATGGAGGTTGCCCAGCCGCAGTGGTCTAGTGGCTAAGGTACTCGGCTGCTGAGCCGCAGGTTGCGGGATCGAATCCCGGCTGCGGCGGCTGCATTTCCGATGGAGGCGGAAACGCTGTAGGCCCGTGTACTTAGATTTGGGTGCACGTTAAAGCACCCCAGGTGGTCGAAATTTCCGGAGCCCTGCAATACGGTGTCTCTCATAATCAAGTGGTTTTGGGACGTTACACCGCACATATGAATCAATTTTTGTGATGGAGGGACGCCGGACGCACTGATACGCACATGCGTCAAAAAAAAAAAAAATACAGCGTGGCACGCACCTATGAGTACATGGCACGACCGGCGCCTGGCGTGGCAACGCCGGAATGACGTGACGAAATGAACGCCGGCGAGCACGCGCACCACGTCCCGTCGAAATATATTGGCGTCTTGACTGTGACATGTATGCATGTTCTCACATGACACGCATCTCATAATTATTATGTTTGGATTAGTGACATACCTTCGCAATCCATTTACGTCACGTAATACCAAATTTGGCATATGTGAAGCTAGCGAAACGGCCGCGAGCGCATTATGAGTGTGGCATGTAGTCATGTTGTTACATGACACGCATCTCATGTTTATCCTGTATGCACCGATACCATACCTTCGTCATCAATTCACGTCGCGTTATACCAAATTTGGTATAAGTGAACCTAGCGAAACGGTCCCGAGCGCATCATGAACATGGCATGTAGTCTTGTTATATGACACGCATGTCATGATTTTCATGTTATGGCCTGTCGCTTGTGTTCGCCATGTCAGCCCATACCAGTTTTGCAACATGCCATGTGAACGAAACCACCGTAAGATCTGCAGGACCGTGAAATGTAAATCGTGACATTCATGACATAGTTATCGTGATTTTCACGTTATGACTAGTTAACTATTTTCTCCATACAGTAATGTTATGCCATACTATGTTTTGTATCGATACCATTATCAAAAAGGCCACTAGAGCTAGAAGTCGTAATCGGCTAGATAGGTAGATGGATAGATAGATAGATAGATAGATAGATAGATAGATAGATAGATAGATAGATAGATAGATACGCTCAAAGTCGCCGAAGTTCGCTAAGAAATGCTTCGCATTTAAAACCGACTGCTCGCACTTCACAACCCTTGACAAGCCCTGGATGAAGCGTCGGGAATTTAATCAAGGGCGTCATTACTTGGCTTTCGCTTGATGAACGCCAGTGCCAACGTCGCCACCAGTGTAAGCGCCCGGAGCTTCACATCTACACATGATTCCCTTTAGTTGAAGATGGTCCAAGTTTTTTTTTTTTTACACGCGAAGCAGCTTGTGGTGGAGCTCGATCCTATGTGCGTGGCCACTGTTGATGCGCATGCGCAACAACTGGTGCAAGCGTTCGTGCGTTGCGGCCTGTGAAAGGGGCTCGATATCCTCTTTCCCTTACAAGCTCTGAGCAATCATGTGATGACGTCGGGGAACGAGATTCTGCAGACGCGCGATGAACTAACGCGTATAACGTGCTGAGACGTGCTAGCGCGTTTGGGCCTGCGTAGAGAGGGAGAGAGAGAGAGAAATCAACTGCCCAAGAGCTCCGTTAAATGGTTAAGCAGCGAAAGCTCAAACTGGCGGCCCTGGTGTTCAGTAGTGGGCTCAATCAACCCAAGGAGGTTAAAAAAGAGGCTGGAGTGGAAGCTCCCGCAATGCTTTGGCAGCAGTAGTGAAGCCATGTTATTCTCTCCAAGGATTTAGATTTCTGGTAGTGCCCCCTTAGACATCAAGTGGCTTTCATTTGTTAGTCTCTGGCTACGTTAATTATAAATTTAAGTATATTTGTTTTCGAAGAAATGATCCACAGAGACTAGTATCGGTGGCTTAACCTCCAATAAAATTTGCCTTAAAATTGAGGCTTACTAAAAAAAAAAAACTAGTAACATAAGGACGCCCTTCGAGCACTATCTGACCCGAAAAGGTTGAGCGTGCGGGAAAACGCTCCTTATCAATCGCCGAATGCCAACAGCTCATCATGCCCCTAGTAAGATGGCTGCCACAGCCGCCATCTTACGTTTGGCACAGCTTCACTTGTGGGCAAGAATTTCCACTGCAGTATTTTTTTTAAAACCTTCTTGGTTCAACTCGACGTGACACTGAAGGATTACATGACCCCTGACAGAGATATTTTCGTTTGCGAGTTCTTTTTACAGAAATAAGCAGCTTGGTGTTTGGTAATGCCGAAATTATATCGTAAATGCTCTAACGCATCATATAATTAACGCTTGCGGTGTTAATTCAGAACGATTTTGCGTCAATTCGGAACATCCGCCTAAATACCCCAAGAAACTAGCGCCCCGTAGCTGAGCAGGGCCCCGCGTGCGGTGAAGAATGAAACGATGTGGTTGCTTTCACCGTGTCCCCACTAGTCAAAAAAAAAAAAGAAAAATCATTCCGGGCGTAAGCAGCCAGAACCGTAACTTAGAAGTGTGGCAGCTTGGGCTAGTTTGTATGACATAACGATAGTTATAGCACAAGAACAGAACATCGACAAACAGACAAGAAGGACACGGGCACTCGTGTTCTTCGTGCACATCGTCAGCCAGAAGCTCCTTGAGAGCAGCACCACAACAGAGCGAGAAGGTTGACAAACAATAAACCTCGCCGGGTGCCAGTCGAGGTATTGCGCGTTCCGCGCAAATGTTGACACTACAACGTCACAAAGGGAGTGCTGGTCTACGTAAAATCACAAAAAAATGTCGATTGCACCGGAATGCCGGTCTACGTAAAACCACAGAAGATGCCGATTGCACCGGAATGCTCGGGAGAGCACTATTGAAGTTGAGGCCTTGCCGTCTGCTCAGGTCTTCCCGCGGCCAGACAGGCTGTCGCAGACCTCGCCTTCTCGAAGAGCTGCTGTTGGAAGAAACCGGACTGAAGAGCCGATTAAGAGCACGAGAGGTTTATTTACATATCTACAAAAAGAGAATTTGAAACAGAAATCGACTGTCATGCATTCGCCTGCATCTTTTTGTCCTTTCACAGTCCCTAGACGCCAGGCAGAGGAAAACGGGGAGAGTCGTTTTCACCCAATCAGGTTACCACTGCTGGGGGTCATTTTTCCGGCACCACCTCCAACATGCACACACAACACAAAACATGTACTGATCCGGCCACGTTGGCACACCCGGGGAATAAATTCCGCCAGCAAACGAGATGCAACGAGTCCGTCGTGCACATCTGGGATTGATTTGAGCGCCGACGACCTCTAAGCCAGATACGCACAGCGTGGTGGTCCGAGGTCCCTCTTCGGCCAAAATTTTGAATGACGATAGTATAGCGCGAGAACAGGAAGACTATAATCTAGACTATAATCTAGATTATAATAAGAATCCAGCGGCGACTCGCTCGCTGGATTACGTGCCGACCGGTTGTGCCCTCGTGATTTCCGACGTCAGCGCAGCTCTGGCCGACTGGGCTGGCCCTAGGTCATCTCCTGACGCCGATCTCCGACGACAGCGAGCTCTGACCTACTGGACTTCCCCTACGCTATCTCCTGACGCCGACAAGAGCTCTCGCAAGTGGTGCCCCGTCCTCAGACTCCTGTGACCGTGTTTACGTCTTTCCTATCTCTCCTATCCCCTCGATATGTCCTCGCTCGCTGGCCTAGCGCATCTCTCTTTCTCTATACCTTTACTTCTATCCTTTTAATCCCTCCTCACCCCCATCCCCTGTGAGCTACTGTTGAGGTGTCGCACCGTGATGCAGACACTTACGGGGCTCACTTTTCTCTTCTTTTCCCTCTCTTAGAATCACTTAATAGGACGACGACAAAGAGACCAGAAAGACTCGAAGGGCACGAAGGTCTCTTCGCCGTCGTTCTGTTCTCGCGCTATAACTATCGTCATGTCATACCAACTAGCCCAAGCTGCCACACTTCTAGGAAACTTGGCGTCCCGGTGCCAGCGTACTCAGGCGCCACGTGTCACATTTCCACGCAAGCGACAGTAGTGGTGCAAGGAGTAATGACAACCACGCATCTCCCAGTACATCAGAAATAGCCGAGCGTCTTCGCACTCCTCTTAAACGAGGCGGCTGCCTTGCTTCCGTCTCGGCGCCCGCCGGGGAGGGTTGACTCGCCGATCACAACAGCACGCACCCCTAGTTTAAAACCAAATTAAAATATCTTCAGGCGACGCTCACCACTAATAATCGGTCAGAGATGGCCCCAAATGTATGGCTTTCAAACAACACAAACGTCTGGAGTTTCCCAATTTGGTGTCAGGAGTCGTTTAATGAGATTAGACACGCCTTTCACTTGGGTTTACCCGATTGTTTTTAATTCACATGCCGCACATATTGTCTCGCATGATCACAGAGGAATGTAATAAGCGGTTAAATGCATTTCGAAATACATTATACTGTCGCGAGAGCAAGGTTTCCAGCTTCCGTATCTTCTCAGGAAATTTGTGCAATACCAACTCCTCTGCTTCTTTTTTAAGTCTTTCTTTGTACTCTTCTACCTTTGGGTTTGTTTCTCTGGCCATTACAGAGCTTCGGCTTTTGACTTTAATGGAATGTGGGGTAAATCGTGTTTTCCAGCCTGGGACAGGAACCTACACGCTGCATTTACGGCTTAAAAACGGAGCAGTCAAGGTCGCCCCGTTCGGGATTCGAAGGGGAAAGCTTACCCGGAAAAGCGTCTAGCAAGAGGCCGGTCCGGCGCCACCGTCTGAATCTAAGCCATTGTGAACAGGCACGCGTGTCATTGAGAATGACATGGGGACGCGACCACTTAGCCTGACCGAGACATAGTGGCGGCCGGCAAACGACCATATTCCCCCGCGCTCTTGTTAGGATGTCGGGGCGCCTCGCTGTCGCATGTACACCTGGTAAGCAATAATGCACCCATCGCTCTTAAAGAAGCTTCTAGAAAGCAACAATTAACGAAAGAACTTACGGGGCCCGAGCGTGGGAACGGCCGCCGACGGTAGTCGGCCGAAGGAGGCAGCACGGCTTGGTATGGGAGAGAGTGTCACGTGCGGAGGACCTTTCCCTTTGCGTGTTTTCATTTTGGTAAGGAGGTTTTTACAAATGTAGTGCCTTTTATGAAAGTGTTTCTGTGATTGGTTGAGATGCTGCGAGTCCGAACATGTGATGGGTTTTTGTGAAGACTCTTTGTTCGACCAAGGGTTAAAAAGAGGATGTTTGAACTTGAAAAGTGAGCGGAGCGGAGTCGGGAGTAAGCGGCGGATCTCACCACCGGAGACCAGGCCATGCCGGCCGAGGGGTATGCCACCATTTTCGATGTTTTGTCTTTGTGACCCAGTGCATTTTGTAAATATAAGTTGTGTTAGCTAAATAAACCCCCAATGAGTGCTCCCCGAAATCATCGTCTTGACGTCTCATCGATTGCCTCAGCGGAGTTTCACCCACGCTTATTCGTCTCCCTGGTCGTCCGATGCGCCTAACTTGAACAACCCCGACGTTTCGCTACAAAGTGGTGGAGGTTGCTCGGTAACGATAGTCCCGCTTTGAAATTATGCCCCGAGTCAACAACAAATATAAGGAACCTACCTCTGACAGCTCCACTATGACGGAACCCCATACCTTCTTCTCTGCTATGTCTACCCCCCAAGCTAAACCATTCATCGGACCACCAGTCTTTAGAGGTGCGCCGGAGGAATCTATTTCCGAGTGGCTACTTTGCTACGAACATGTAGCATCGCTTAATAATTGGGACCAAGCCACGAAGGTGAAATTTCTATATCTGGCCTTAGACGGAGATGCGAAAAAGTGGCACAATACTCAAATTCTAACCGGTGCCCCTAATACATGGGAAGAATGGGCGACGCTACTAAAAACTTCCTTTACGAGTCGCCACTCAGTCGAGATCGCCTATTTGCGGCTACAAAACCGCACTCAATTGCCGTCCGAAACCCCCGAGCAGTCCTACTATGACGTCGTACAGCTGTGTGCAAGAGTGAACCCGTCTATGACGGAAGATGATCGATTGCGGCACCTTATACGCGGGTTACGTCCGGATGTTCTGGAAAAAATGATAATCGCAAACCCGGAGAGCTGCACTGCATTCCTCCAAATTTTGCAACGCATAAATCTGGCAGCTTTGATGAGCCGTGCGTCGGCGCCACAACCAATTGGCAACCAGTATTTCACTGGATTACAGTCGTGGATGCAAAACATCGCGCATCCCGTAGGGTTCGCACCCGCCGTAGCGACAGGGTACTCTTCTCCTACGTGTGTCGCCACTTGCGCCGCGGCCGAATTGCGTTGCCCACGGGAGGCTGCTGACAGCGAAAGAGACCTAAAAGCGATTGCGGACTCAATCGCCGTGCTGTCTGACCGGCTAAAAAGCATTGAAGACGAGGTGCGTCGCCCCCCAATGCCTTGGCCTCAGAGAACTTCCCGTGCCAACGACGGGCGTCCCCGATGCCAGATTTGCCGCCGCATAGGTCACATAGCATAACAGTGCTGGCAGCGATTCCGAGATGGCAGGAACGATCAGGCTGAGCTCCAAAGCAATCAGAATGTGCAGCCTAATCCTTCGGGAAACGAGAACGGCCGGGCCTAGGGGGCCAGCCCGGCCGCCCCATCGGCACATTGTCGGAAGGTCAGCTTCTCACAGTCCCCACACGAGCCAACGGTACAAAAACGTTGCGACACCGCCCTGGACTCAAGAATAGAAATGCCGACACGCTTTCCCGCCTTCCTCATGATCCCGCGCCTGTAAGCGAAGAAAACCCCTTACCGTTGCTGGTTCTGGATCAGGGGGATGTAGGAAAAAAGCAGAGGGCAGACCCATGGATGAAAGAAATTATGCAGCACCTCGAGCACCCGGATGCGCCCGTTGTCAGGAAAACTAAAAGAACGGCACGGAGCTTTCGGTTGATCGACGGTGTACTGTATCGAAGGGCGAAAGGGTTTCAGGAGGATCGTGCTGCGCTCGTTGTTCCCAAGTGCTTGAGATCTGAGATTTTAAGGTACTGCCATGACGCCACCACGGCAGGCCACTTAGGTGTCAAGCGCACATGGGAGAAAGTTCGTTGCCGATATTTCTGGCCGAAGATGTTCTCGTACGTAAGCAAGTACGTTCTCTCCTGCCCCGACTGCCATACACGAAAGCAACCACCGGGGAAAAAACGTGACGTTGTGAATGTGGCGCGTTTAAAGCCCTGCCACGTTCGATTGGGCTCCGATGCCGACGACGCGGACGATGAGTCTGATGATAATCATGAGGTGCGCGATCTCGGTGGTGATGTGCGCGAGGGAAGTGCCAGGAGAGATGACCACGGATTGCATCCAAGTGTTGTGCGCGAGTGCGGCTCCAATGGTGATGTGCGCGAGTGCGGTTCGCGAGTGGGTCAGGAACTCCGTTTGCAACATTGTGTGCGCGGGACACAGACCAGTGTTCCAGTACAGCAGTGCGAGAGCTACGACACGGACACTGAACTTTACTCGGACTGGAAGACATTTTCAAGTAATAACAACGCACAACAGAATGTCAGTGCTTACGAAACGGACACTGAATTGTATTGCAGTACCAATGAGTGAACCCATATATTTCTGTGTCCAATGATTTTGTTTTGTTTTTCATCTGTTGTTTTATGTAATTTTTTTAAAACATCTCACACACTTGTTGAATGCAAAACCTTTTGTATAATTAGTCTATTTATTGTCTTTATTTATATAGTATTTATTATTGTATATTAGACTATTTATTGTCGTGTTTTGCAGATAAAACGAGTGGGGCACTCTTTTTCGTAGGGGGGAGGTGTCGCGAGAGCAAGGTTTCCAGCTTCCGTATCTTCTCAGGAAATTTGTGCAATACCAACTCCTCTGCTTCTTTTTTAAGTCTTTCTTTGTACTCTTCTACCTTTGGGTTTGTTTCTCTGGCCATTACAGAGCTTCGGCTTTTGACTTTAATGGAATGTGGGGTAAATCGTGTTTTCCAGCCTGGGACAGGAGCCTACACGCTGCATTTACGGCTTAAAAACGGAGCAGTCAAGGTCGCCCCGTTCGGGATTCGAAGGGGAAAGCTTACCCGGAAAAGCGTCTAGCAAGAGGCCGGTCCGGCGCCACCGTCTGAGTCTAAGCCATTGTGAACAGGCACGCGTGTCATTGAGAATGACATGGGGACGCGACCACTTAGCCTGACCGAGACATAGTGGCGGCCGGCAAACGACCATATTCCCCCGCGCTCTTGTTAGGATGTCGGGGCGCCTCGCTGTCGCATGTACACCTGGTAAGCAATAATGCACCCATCGCTCTTAAAGAAGCTTCTAGAAAGCAACAATTAACGAAAGAACTTACGGGGCCCGAGCGTGGGAACGGCCGCCGACGGTAGTCGGCCGAAGGAGGCAGCACGGCTTGGTATGGGAGAGAGTGTCACGTGCGGAGGACCTTTCCCTTTGCGTGTTTTCATTTTGGTAAGGAGGTTTTTACAAATGTAGTGCCTTTTATGAAAGTGTTTCTGTGATTGGTTGAGATGCTGCGAGTCCGAACATGTGATGGGTTTTTGTGAAGACTCTTTGTTCGACCAAGGGTTAAAAAGAGGATGTTTGAACTTGAAAAGTGAGCGGAGCGGAGTCGGGAGTAAGCGGCGGATCTCACCACCGGAGACCAGGCCATGCCGGCCGAGGGGTATGCCACCATTTTCGATGTTTTGTCTTTGTGACCCAGTGCATTTTGTAAATATAAGTTGTGTTAGCTAAATAAACCCCCAATGAGTGCTCCCCGAAATCATCGTCTTGACGTCTCATCGATTGCCTCAGCGGAGTTTCACCCACGCTTATTCGTCTCCCTGGTCGTCCGATGCGCCTAACTTGAACAACCCCGACGTTTCGCTACAATACACTGTGATTATTTTCAAACTACTGGCGGCCATGGACGTTGCAGCCGACGCCAATGTGCCGCTCGAGAAACTGACGCCGAAAGCGGCATTCGCCTCGGCGAGCGCGCTCCCGCATTCACGCCGCCAGGCAGCGTTAGTTGCAAGCGTCTGACAGGCTAGGTGGCGTGAGCCGCCGCCCGATCTAAAGGGCACAGCCGGATACATCCATCCAGCCATCCAACAGCGCGAGCCAACTTGACGGGGAGAAACTGTTACGCACTGGCTTGGCGCCACGGCTGCGACGACGTCACTCGCGACGCAGTCAATGGCGCGCGTGCTTGGGAATGATGTAACTGATAACACAGCTAATGGTGATCGCTCATGACACCTCCACGAAAGGGATTTTCGTTTCTCTCTAGCTGTAAAAACTTTATTGTATCTATACATCGGGAGTAGGTAGGAAGCGGCCTGGTGCGAGCTCAAACACTAGTTGGGCTCCCTGATTGCAGAAGCCCATTGGCGCCCAACGAGACTCAAGCTCGGTGGAGCAGGGCTTTCTGGCTCACCAGGTCGGAGCAGTCGAGCACGGCTGTCTCCCAGAGCTCCCGGTTAGGGTGAGGCGAGCGTTTAAGTGGCATGCCCACACCACGTGCAAGATGCCCGAAGACTTCTCTGCACAGTGCGGGCATTTTGTTGTACTGCATGCACGATCGAGATATTAAAAAAAGACTGCTGGGCGCAGTGGTGTTTTGGTGTACAAGCGGGGGAGTAAACGCTCCTTTGCAAGTATAAGAACCGCGGTGTGCACCCGCCTCCCAGCAGCGTCGCATCCCCTTGGTCTCCCTTTTCGAGTACCTAGTTCCTGTCCCCGAGTACCTACGTAAGTGTACTTAATAGCCGTTGTTTATTACCTGTTTAGCACGTGTCCGCTGATTAACATAACGATATTTGTGGTGGCGTCGTTAGTGCTTTAGAAAGTTTATGCTTTGTTTCTTGTAGGCGACCCAGCTCGGCGCGAAAGCTTTGCAGCGCCTGTGCCTCCTGACCCAGATGGAGTTGATGCCCGAGGTCGCCGAAGGGATCGTCGAATCGCTGGCCCTCCAGCTGACGTCACTACTTTACGTGCACATGCACTACGTGAAAAGTGGAACGCTCGGAGAGACCAATGTGACGTGGGTACGATTGCCGGAAGCTGCCGCCGAAGGACAGTCGCGCCGAGGAAAGGTGATGCACGACTCGCCCTGCATTATGTGCTCCACTCAGACGTTCGTAGCGCTCGCTAAACCGCGCGCCCATAAACTGTTGTGGCAAGTACGTTAAACGTAGTAGACGAGCAGTGGAAAACGGGCCTCTCATTGTTCACGGCTGGACAGTTCATTCGATCGCAGCGAACCGTGGATGCCTCATGATTGCGTGCGTGATTAAGCATGATTGCGTAATTAAGCGTGATTGTGCATGATGGCGTGCGTGAAAACAGAATATATTGATAATAAACCTTTATTGTGTTTAGTACCTGTGCTGTGTTTTTTTGATCAAAGGCATGCGCGGTCGCCCATTTGGAGTGTCGGCTCTCTATTTGATGAGCCATCGGCCGCATGCCTCACGCGGGAGCTGATGTTACCGGATAAGCCGATAGCATCGGTTCATTGATTCTTGCAATGCAGGCGGCCGGCTGTTGTCATCTCCGCTTCGGCCATGTTGGTCTTCAGCACTTGCGTTGTTTTACTCACGCGTAGAAGATATGCGCGAAGCGATGCCATTAACTTGCTCTTTTTATAAAGCATGACGGCGACACCAACGACGACAGTGAAAGCCCGCTGAAAATGTATAGTTGTTATCACACACGCACACACACACAAATTTTAAGCTGCACACTGTTGTCACGGCCACCATTTTTGCAAGGTGCCGAAGCGTTGTTCGAAAGCTTCTTTTGCGACCCTGGGCAGTGCAGTGCGAGCGTTGACGCTGCACTTCGGCGACAAATTTTCTTGGCATCACTGCGGAAACAAAAGAACCGAAACACTCGCCTGCACACGCGCCGGCAAATGGCACCTGTTTTCATTTTCCCATTATAAGGATATTCCAGCGTGAATAAATGATGCTTTCATATTAATAGTCCGGAACTAGTAAGGGAAACCAGTGGCGAAAAAAAAGGTCATTGTCCACATAAATTCTTTCTTTTGTTTGTTTTTGTAATTCTTGGGAAATACCGCGTTTTCCACGCGCCGGCTCTCGCTGTAAAGGCTGTTATGACCGTCATCATTATTGAAGTCTTTCGGCCTTTGTGAAATGTACGAAAATATTTCGACGCATTCCAAGCAAGGGTATGCCGTCAAGGCGGGCCGATTTCTTGTCAGCAAAACGTGATCAAGGGGTCCAGAGCGCGTTCGCGCAAAAAAAAAAAGTATGAGCCAAGAAAGGCCATTGTGAGCTCGACTCTATGCAATGTTTTTGAGGCAAACAAAGAGGCAGCTGGGCCCTTTTCGAGGTCACAGTGGATTTGGATAGACCGAAACCAGCAGGGTATTTGCATTTTGGGATGAAAGAAAAAAACGAAAGCGGTTGTGGCTGCACCTTGCGAGGAGAAGCGAAGTTCCGGAAATTCGCAGCTAAGCCGCACCTTCTAGCAAACAAGGATGGATTGAATGTGTGGTTGAAGGAAAGGAAAAAGGCACTGTCTGCTGCAGCCTTTGTGGGAGCCCGCCGCAGCGCCTTGACGACGAGGGATTAGTCGACTTACTTCTTTCTCAACATGATTGGCTGAATGGAGTGGCATGTTTCGACAAGAAGCTGTCATGCCACTACATTGTCCTACCCGAACGCAATCAGGCAAGTTTGGCACGTGCACCGGGAGCTGGTTTTTCGAAGCTCACCCAACTGCCAGAAAAGTTCTTGGAAACCAAGGTCATCTAAGATCATCGGACGCGCGCAAAATGCTGGTGACGTGTGCGAAACGTCGGTGTAGTGCGTTTGTGACCATATTTGGGCATCGTGTAGACTGTGACCTCTCCACGTTAAAGTAAAGCTTTACGCAGATGACCGTGCTTTGTACTCAGAGGTTGACAGAACAACCAACCAGCTCCTGTTAAATGACGCTTTTCAGAAAGTAGCCTCCTGGTGCGAGGAATGGCAAATGCTGATTAAGTTTGACAAAACCGTCTTTATGCTAATTACTCGTATTAAAAATCCTTTACTTTCAAGGTACAATGCTAACAATATTTTTTTTAAATCTAAAGTCAGTACTTAGAGATTCACATCTCAAATGATATCTGTTGAACAAACACATATATAACACAAAACAACAAATGCAATTTACAAACTGTTTTTTTCTGCGTCGTTCTCTCAAATTCTCCATACCGTCTGTCCGTCTGTTAGCGTACAAATCTATTGCCCTGCCAATATTAGATTATGCCTCTATAATATGGGACCCTTTCAGAAAGACTAACATTAACAAATTAGAAAGAGTACAAAAAAAGTAGAGCGTTTTGTTAAAAATTGTTCAAGGACATCTGTTACAGACCTTTTGAATAGAGCCTAAATTTCACCGTTATCATTAAGGTACCCAAATGCAAGACTGAAATTTTTATATCAGTTAATTAAGGGCCAATATCAAGTAAATACAGCCAATATTTTATCGTTTTCTTCCGGCTACTCTACTAGGCAGAGATATGACCTAACTATCACATCATTGTCTACACGAAATAATCGTTTTATGTATTCATACTTTCCTCGCACCATAGGGGAATAAATTGAACCACGAGTTACTTTGAGCACTCTCTATCACAATGTTCTCAGCGCCGTTGAACAGTATGCTTTCAAAATGAATAGCGCCGCATTCTATTGTACGTGCTTGCACATTTGCAATCTGGTAATCATTTGTTGCATCTCTTTTTTTCCCAATTGGTCTTGTATCTGCGCTACAGAATGTGCATGTAATTTTCTTCTTCCATGTTCTTTCCATTGCTGTTTGTCAACACTAAGCATATGTACCACCATGCGGAAATCATCAAACTGTGATTTCAATAACTGTAAATAAATACATAAGAAATATACGCAAAAAGAAGGGTAAACAGTGATGTGTTAAACGTGCTTGCTTTCTCTAACTTCTGTGGCAGATACCAGTACACAATGTGCTATTCCAAAGTTGCACACAAATCGCGTTGAAACAGCTGCTACAGTGCATACCAGCTACGTCCTGATACTCCATATGCGCGTTTGCTTGTTTGTTTTCGTCTGTGATACGTTGCTGGGATGCGTACTTCTATGGTAGTTACGTGAATTAATCAGTGACCACCAGATAATCTACGATGATAGTGACATTTCGCTTATAATCCTATATATACCTTTCTAATAGGATAACCTTGACAAGGCAATGTACATGCGCATGTAAACGCGTGTAAACTAACAATTCAGTAACGTATTATTAACTCGTGTTAATACTATTCACGAACTACGTAGCAAACTAGCAACTTTTTCTAATCTGCATTTTACTAACTTTATTTACTGGGGGGGGGGTAGTGCTTTTTTTGTTATAGGTAAATGGTTAGCACTTAATTAATACGCAGACATTTTACAGCGAACGCTGTTACGAGATCACAACTCGGGTCACGCGCGGCGCCGTATAGTTGTCCGCCGCCGCCGGTGTCCGTAACCACATCGCACGAAATAAAAAAAAATTCAAGGACACCGTGGCGCTCGCAGCCGGGTACGCTGCGTGCCAGCCCAGTTATCTACCACTCAGCCACGGCGGTTTTTTTTTCTTTATTGCAGCGTGTAACATTCAAACAACAGCAAACACACTCGGACTGAGCTTCTAGCTCAATTCCATGGATTCAATGCAGATGAGCCATTAGCCACACATACTTAAAATGGTTTCAAATGACATTATTCATCCATAACATTTAGGAGTTCATCATTGTGGCAAAGTTTTGCAAAAACTTCTCGGAACTAGCACATATGTTCAATAAAATAAATACATACTGGCCGTGCGTCTAAATCACAATGTCTGACTGCCATGCGGCTTAGCCATATGCTGTGTAAGCCAAGGAGAAATAAGATATCATATTTTAGTAGGTCAGGTTCTATTGCTAAAAATCGAATCCCATGTGAAGTAAGAGGTAAATCTTTCTGAACTGTACTCTGTAGAACAACCAAAAACAAAAATGCGTCCCAGCAATCTATAAAAACATGCTCTACTGACTAAGGCTTTCAGCACAATAAGCAGTCGGATCCCCACGGTAAAAAATCGCCTCTTTGTTCTAGCCACGTTTTAATCGGCAGCGTATTCGTGTGCGGCTTTTAAATGAACATTTTAACTCGAGCTGGTACGACCATCTTTTTAACTCTTTTCAAAACGTCTTCTCCTTGGCTTCCACTGTGCCCCGCCGCGGTGGTCTAGTGGCTAAGGTACTCGGCTACTGACCCGCAGGTCGCGGGTTCGAATCCCGGCGGCGTCGGCTGCATTTCCCATGGAGGCGGAAATGTTGTAGGCCCATGTGCTCAGATTTGGGTGCACGTTGAAGAACTCCAGGTGGTCGAAATTTCCGGAGCCCTCCACTTCGGCGTGTCTCATAATCATATGGTGGCTTTGGGACGTTAAACCCCACATATCAATCCATTGGCTTCCACTATACATAGAACGATACAAAGGAACAGCAAAAAACAGTTTCAATCAAGTGTCTCTACAAACGCTTCCGAGTGATATTAGATAAGTACTCCAAACTAAATCTAGCACTAAGAAATCGAAAAGCCGCAATAACTTCTCGAAGAAAGGTACTGTCACCATAGCGGAATTCATCATTCGAGGTAAAAATAAAGTTTGGCCATGCCGATGCTAGCCTGCTTTGAAGGAATGTAAGTAAAAACAGATCTTGTTGATCTCGTAAAAGATACAACCTCTATACAACCTGCCTCAAAAATAAGTGTGGTAAGGCTAAACCACCTCTCTGTAGTCTTAAGAAGAGGTTGTTGCGGCTTATCCGTTCGCACTGGGATTGCCACACGAAAACAGCAAGAAGCCTATGAATCCTCTGGATATTGATCCTGGAACACGACAGTACTTGCAGCAAGTAAACCAGCCGCGATACTTAGAAGACGTTGCGTATTGTCGCACGAGCGAAGATGGACAGATCACGGCCTCCCTATTTCTGCGTCAGAACAGATAGCCCTTTGGTTTTCTCGGCCCACGGATCATCGTTGTTCTTATACTGGTCAAGCGGAACACCGAGGTATGTGTTAGGCTTGCTTGACCATTTGATCCGTTCATAAACCGCTGGTAACGCTTCCCAATTTCCATGCCACAGCCCAACACACTTGTCTATGTTTACAATGCTACTACTAGCATCACAAAACTTTCGTACAATGCTCATAGAGGTGGGCATGCTCTCCTGACTGGTACAAGATATTGCAACATCATCAGCATATGCAAATATCTTTCTCTCACACGCTCATAAATGAAAATCCTGTATATTTGAATTTTTTTAATGGCCACACCCAGAGGTTCCACGTACAAAGCAAATAATAAAGGTGAAAGTGGGCATCCTTGCCTTACGAATGAACACACATTAATTCTTCTAGTTAACTCGTGGTTCACAATCAATTTGGTTAGACAATGTCGTAAGCCATCTGAACACCCTTCAGTATCACAGAGCCAACGCCAACATGTTCTAACAATTTAAACAAAATGCTATGACAAACTAGATCAAAAGCCTTCGCTAGATCGATTTGCAACATTGCAACTCTTCTGAAGTCAGCGTCACAGCACTCCAATATGCTTCGTGTTACATGTATGTTCGTAAAAATTCATCTGATTTATCTTCCTTTTATTCCACAGGTTTGATGTGGGCCAACTAGTGTACAGATGACTGTAACCGCATCGTCACAACTTTCATTAGTATTTTGTTGTCAACATTCGTCAATGTTATCGGCCTATAACCAGACACATATTTCTGTTTAACAGGTTCTTTGCTTTAAGGGATCAGAACAGTGTGTGCTTTCTAGAATGAAGGTGGTAGGCTACCGTTGTTAAAAGGATCAGCGAAAACCTTTTGTAAAACAGTGGTTAACTCTGCCTTGAAAGTCTTGGAGAATACTGCCGTTATCCCGTCTGGGCCAGGAGATTTCCCGTAATGCAATTGGTCTATAACTATTTCTCTCTCTCCCGCAGTTATATCAACCGATATACCTTCTGTATCTTGGCAATCTAGCTTTGGCAAAAAGCTTAGAAAATCATTTTCAAAAGTGGCTTCTTTAGGTATACGATTGGAAAATAATTCGGGATAATATTCTGTAAATGCATTCTTTATATCTTTGGGTTTAGTCGTTAACTGACCATTATATTCAATTTCTGTGATGTCTTTAGCAGTCTTCATCTGCAAGTAACCTGTCTGCTCGAGCCCTTACAACCGCACTTTGGAATTTAGCGACGTCGATGGCCGCGCCAGTGCTTGGGACTTGTACGCAAACTTGCCTTTCAGGCTTGATGTCGGGAAAGGAATCGCAATATTATGAGGAATAAAGCGTTTTAGAACAGCAAAGAACAACCAGGCGCCACACAATGCGAATAGCCTAATGAGTTGGTCGTCCAATGCTCCAATCCACCACAAAAGATTGTTCTTGATACCGATTAACTTTGGCGCATACCCACTTCAGGTATAATTTCTCATCGTCGTAAGTCACTGCATGAACAATTCACACGAGATTCCTTGCAAGAGTTTAGAGGATGCCACGCTTCTGAGAAGAATGACAAAAAAACAGCATAGCGAATGCCGGCTTACAACCTAGAAATTATTATTTTTTCCCGTAGTGGGCACCCAGCAAGTGTGCTTGTGGCAGTTACCTGTTGAGTGTTTAGAAAAGACTCTGAAAGGCCGCACTTCTAGCTTTCGCAGTGAGTGTGCTGCGCCATCAACGCAGGCCTGGTATTTCTTAAATGGGAAGCATTTCTTAGCGAACTTCGGCGGCTTTGAGCGTATCTATCTATCTATCTATCTATCTATCTATCTATCTATCTATCTATCTATCTATCTATCTATCTATCTATCTATCTATCTATCTATCTATCTATCTATCTATCTGTCTATCTATCTATCTATCTATCTATCTATCTATCTATCTATCTATCTATCTATCTATCTATCTATCTATCTATCTATCTATCTATCTATCTATCTATCTATCTATCTATCTATCTGCCTGCCTGCCTGCCTGCCTGCCTGCCTGCCTGCTGCTGCCTGCCTGCCTGCCTGCCTGCCTGCCTGCCTGCCTGCCTGCCTGCCTGCCTGCCTGCCTGCCTGCCTGCCTGCCTGCCTGCCTGCCTGCCTGCCTGCGAATTTTAGCTCTCCTGGCTGTTTTGAAAATGGCGTCAATACCAAACTTGGTATGGCATAACATGGCTGTATGAAGAACATATTTGAGTAGTCATAACATGAAAATCTTGATATGTATGCTATGATTTACATTTCATGGTCCTGTTGCTCTTGCGGTGGTTTCGTTCACGTCACATGTTGCAAAGCTGGTGTGGTATGACATGGCATGGAGAACACAAGCGACAGACCCTAACATGAAAATTATAAGATTTGTGTCATGTAACGACAAGACTACATGTCTCGCTCACTATGCGCTCGCGACCATTTCGCTAGCGTCACATATACCAAATTTGGTATTACCTGACGTCAATAGATGAGGAAGCCATGTGACTTGCGCAAACATGATAATCATGAGTTGCGTTTCATGTAACAACATGACTACATGCCAAGCTCATGATACGCTGGTGGCTGTTTCGCTAGCTTCACTTATACCAAGTTTTGTATTACGGGACGTCCATGGATGACGAAGGTATGGTATTGGTGCAAGCATGATAGACATGAGATGTGTGTCATGCAACAACTTGACTACATGCTACACTCATGATGAGCTCGCGGCCGTTGCGCTAGCTTCACATGTACCAAACTTTGTATTATGTGACGCGAACGGACGACATAGGTCAATGACACATCCAAGCATGATAATCATGACATGCGTGTCATTTAACATGACTACATGCCCCACCGATGATGCGCTCGCGGCCGTTTCTCCTGCTTCACATATGCCAAATTTGGTATTACGTGACGCCAATGGATGACGAAGGTGTGACTAGTGAAAACATGATAATCATGAGATACGTGTAATGTGAGAATATGACTACATGCCACAGTCAAGGTGCCATTACATTTCGACGTGACGCGGTTCTCGTGCTCACCGGCATTCACTTCGTAGCGTCACGCCAGTGTTGCCATGCCAGGCGCCGGTCCTGCCATATACTCGCAGGCGCGCGCCACGCTGCATTGCTTTGATGCATACGCATTTTAGCGCATCCGGCATCCCTCCGTCACGAAAAGAGGGAGACACAGCGTTGTCTGGGTAACGCATTGGCGCGAAATGCAGCATGTCGCATTTCGCGCTGGTTGCCTATAGGGCAGCACCGACGGACGCTGGTCGTGCCTGGCTTCAGACTATATAGAGTGCTTGCGTTTCGCTAACGTAGTGTCGCTGTGCCCAGCGTACGCGCGCGTCAATGCTACATTAGAGTATATTGGGCCCTTCATGATGCGCACTCGGCCATTTTGCTAGCTCCACATATACCAAATTTGGTGTTATGTGACGTCAATAGATGACGAAATATATGACTGGTGCATACATGATAATCCTGACACGCATATCATGTAAGAACATGACAACATGCCACGCTCATAGCGTGCTCGCGCTCGTTTCGCTTGCTCCACATATACTAAATTTGGCATCACGTGACGTGAATAGATGAAAGTAAACGACACATTCAAACATGATAATCATGACACGCAAGTCATGTACGGCATCATTTACCTCCACCTTGTATTGTTGTGCTCAATTTAAGTGACATATCAACATTTCTCAATCGTGCTTCGCATATCATCCATTCCCACTGTACGTGGGATCTGCCAATTGATTCTTTTTTATGTTGTCTTTACTTCCAGAGCATGAACCACAAGCTAGCCGAACTTTGGTTTCGAGTTCACTGATATATGTATCAACTCTATCGGTAGACTCGGGCCCTTGTTCAGAAAATCGTAGCAGATGTTTATTATGTACCATTACGAGTATTTTTTTCATTTCTTAGTGTTTCATATTTCTCTCTCTCCTTCATCTCTACTCATTCACTTAAAGGACACAATGAATATAGAGGTTAATGTTTTTTTACATTGTACTGTAAGGTTACAAGTACAGAAATATTGGATAAGAAGCCGAACTCAGAGCATCACCGCAGACCTCGTACGAAGGTTTTTCACGATGACACACAGAAGGAGTGCACATAGGTTTTCGGCTCCATTGACCATGACCGACGGGGCACTAGTCTGGCCTAAATCTGTGCGGGACAGCTGGGAACTCTCCCATGTAGACTACATCGTACTTTAAATCGTCGGATACTTACATTCCGGTAGCAACATATTGACTCTGTCGGCTGATTTTTGCCGACGCCATCATGTCCCAGATAATCGTATGTATGAAAGATGCAAAGAGAAATTCCCGCAAAACCCACAAAGTGACTGATCATGAAGAAAGAGTATAGTGATCTAGAATATCATATTCTGGTTCACTGTACTTCAGAGGTTAAATCCGGTAAACCGTGAATCCACGGTATATATGCTCAATAATCATCATACAAAGATGTGACACGAACGTTGTTATGGTGTGATTGTATATACACGTCATTTACACAATGTTTTTTTTTGTTTTTGAAGAGCCACTCCACATGTCCTCGTGCCAGCCCACAAGCATAATACCATCCGCTGTCTTGGACAGCCATGCCCTTACGCGTCCGTCGTCTTATCGCCATTTGATGGTGGGCTGTACCAGCGATATGCACAGTGCGCGACAGGTCCTCTTGGTAGAAAACACGTTTGGCTGTCGGCAGACGCTCAATTGTCGGCCCTCAAGAAGCTGTGACGCGCGACGCCTAAAGCCGCGTCGACCATGGCGTTCACACCACTTCCATCACCAGCATTTCGAACACGCGTCTCTTCCTTGCCCGCTGCTCATAGCGACGCGCAGTCATCGCGGTCCTCGCCTGCTGCACCATGGCGAGCGAGCGTTGCCTGAGCTATGGTCCCTAGATGAAATTGGTTTCATCTAGAGACCTTAGCCTGAGCCGGAGATACTGTATATGCTACTTTTAATATGATCATCATCATCAGCCTGACTATGTCCACTGCAGGACAAAGGCCTCTCCCTTGTTCCGCAAGTCATTTCGGTCTCGTGCTTGCTGCTGCCAATTTATACCCGCAAACTTCTTAATGTCACCTGCCCACCTAACTTTGTCTCCCTTTAATCCGCTTGCCTTCTCTGGGAATCCAGTTAGTTACCCGTAATGACCAGCGGTTAACCTGTCTACGCGCTACATATCCGGCCCATGTCCATTTCCTCTTCTTGATTTCAACTATGGTATCCTGAACCCCGCTTTGTTCCCTAATCCACTCTGCTTTCTTCTTGTCTCTTAAGGTTACACCTTCCATTTTTCTTTCCATTGCTCGCTGCGTCGTCCTCAATTTAAGCTAAGCCCTCTTTGTGAGTCTCTAGGTTTATGCTCCGTAGCTAGGTACCGGCAAGATACAGCTGTTATATACTTCCTCTTGAGGGATAGCGGCTATCTACCTGTCATAATTTGAGAGTGCTAGCCGAATGTGCTCCACCCTATTCTTATTTTTCTATAGTTACTTCAATCTCGTGGTTCGGCTCCGTGGTTATTACCTGTTCTAAGTAGACATAGTCTTTTACAACTTAAGGTGCACTATTACCTATGTCGAAGCGATGTACTCTTCCGAGGTTGTGTTACATTTCTTTCGTTTTCTGCAGATTAATTTTGAGACCTACTTTACTGCTCTCCTTGTTTAACTCCGTAATCACGAGTTGCTATTCCTCCCCTGTGTTACCAAGCAATTCAATGTCATCGGCGAAGCGCAGGTTACTAAGGTACTCTCCATTACCTCTTATCCCTAACTGTTCCCATTCTAGGCCTCTGAAAACCTCCTGTAAGCATGCGGTAAATAGCATTGGGTAGATTGTACCCCCTGCCTTACACCCTTCTTGATTGGTGTTCTGTGGCTTTCTTTATGAAGCCACAGAACGCCAATACCCTTCCTTACTCACCTTCAATGCCCTTCTGACAAGTGTTTTCTCCCCCTCGCCATTTATTTATTCATAAAACACGAGGAATGTCAGCGATTAGCATTCAGCCAGTCAGGATTTGGCGCTTTTAGGCTTCGCGCTGACATGTCCAATTGCGCCATCTGCAAATGTAGAAAACGAAATGAAAATCAGTCCATCGCGTACGATAGTCATCTGAGACACGGCAGAACGGGCGTGCGACTGCGTGGCGAAGCAGGGTATGAGACAATTCACTACAGGTGTCTTTCGTATATCGACCGATCGAGAGCTTATTTCGTCCCGACGTTACGTGGCGTCACGAATTGTGCTTCAAAGACGGGAGACGCCGGAAGATAATAACGCACTTGCACATCGTATTTGCGGAGGTTGTTTAGGGGTCCTTAAAAAGGCAAGAAGCTGTTGCATCACCAGCGAGGAGCGCGGCTAGCCCGGCTCTTGACGCTCGCGCTACGAGTGAACTCGGGTTTGCCTGATTCCACGCTGATAAGGAATTGACGAATGATTGTGACATACATTAAAGGTAAAGGACCACTCTTGACCGCTGTCGGGTATCAGGCAGGGAAGGGGTAAGGGTGGATAAATTGTGAGGAGCAGCTTCGTGTCAAGCCTTCGCACGGGTCAGGCGACCACTCCTATACACCACTCGAAACAGGCCACTCTGATTACCGTGTATTGCGAGAACTTTCTGAACTTCATGATCCGACTTCATTAAATTTCGTAGAGTGGTCATGCCGGCGTGCAGCAGATGTTAAATGTGCCGTCTACTTATCGAGAAAGCTGCGCATGTCCAAATAAGATGTTCTAAACCTGCTCGGCACAGCGTTTGACGTTGTGATTGATTGATATGTGGGGTTTGACGTTCGAAAACCTCTACATGATTACGCGAGACGCCGTAGTGGAGGGCTCCGGAAATTTCGACCACCTGGAGTTCTTTAACATGCTCCCATATCGGAGCACACGGGCCTACAGCATTTTCGTCTCCATCGATGTCTGACATTGTGGGCATAGCGTAGAATTATTGTCGCTTGAAGGTTGGTTAGCTTATTGTCATTTGTCCAGTATGTGTGGCTTGTATGCAGAGTTGGCCGTAACTTAGTGAAATTGCTCGTTGACGAGTAACCTAGGAATTTAGCATACACGCTGATGCAGCTTCTAACAGTCTTTTTTTATGATTTGTGGTTTTATTTTAGTGTGAATGCAATGCACCAGTGCTCTGTTAGGAGAAGCTGCTGCTCAGATATCAAAGATAGCGATCTTGGTACCCTTGGTGTGGCGTGTAACGTGGGTATGGGTAATTGCATATGTACCAACCCACCCATCCACTGTATAGGCGACCGCATGAGCGGCTACGTTTCCCCCGCGCGTGCCAGTGAGCCATGATGTACAGAGCAACTCAAAATTTGTTCCCATGTTTTGAATTCCTTTTATCTTTCTTCCAATGTCATTGGCTACAGCATCCTAATTGTTGGCGCTGTCTGTCTGTCTGTCTGTCTGTCTGTCTGTCTGTCTGTCTGTCTGTCTGTCTGTCTGTCTGTCTGTCCGCCAAGGACTTTAAGCTCTCCTGGCCGTTTCGATAATGATATCAATACCGAACTTGGTATGGCATAACATGACTGTATGAAGAACATACTTGAGTAGTCATAACATGAAAATCATGACATGTATGTCATGGATGTCAAGATTTACATTTCATGGTACTGCAGCTCTTGCGCTGGTTTCACTAACATGGCATGTTGCAAAACGGGTATGGTATGACATGATTGCATGTCGAACACAAGCGACAGACCCTAACATGAAAATCATAACATGCGTGTCATGTAACAGCATGGCTACACGCCATGCTCATGATGCGCTCGCGGCCGTTTCGCTAGCGTTACATATACCAAATTTGGTATTACAGTACGTGATTGGATGACGGAGGTATGATACTGGTCCAAACATCATAAACATGAGATGCATGTCATGTAACAATATGACTACATGCTACGCTCATGATGTGCTCGCGGCCGTTTCCCAAGTTTCACATGTACTAAACTCTGTATTATGGGACGCGAACGGACGACGTAGGTAAATGACACATCCAAACATGATAATCACGACATGCGTGTCATTTAACAACATGACTACATGCCAAACTGATGATGCTCTCGCGGCGGTTTCAGTAGCTTCACATATGCCAAAATTGGTATTACGTGGCGCCAATGGATGACGGAGGTATCTGACTGGTGAAAACATGATAATCATAAGATGCGTGTCATGTGAGAATATGACTACATGCCACAGTCAAGGCGCCAATACATTTCGACGTGACGCGGTGCGCGTGCTCACCGGCGTTCCTTTCGTCGCGTCCCGCCTGGCGTTGCCACGCCAGGCGCTGGTCCTGCCATATACTCGCAGTTGTGCTCCGCGCTGCGTTGCTATGACGCATGCGCATTTTAGCGCGTCCGGCATCCATTCATCACGAAAATAGGGAGACGCACAGTTTTCTGGGTAACGCATCGCCACGAAATTTAGACCGTCGCAATTCGCGCCAATTGTCGTCGGGCTACGCCGACGGACGCTGGTCGCACCGGTCGCGCCTGGCGTCAGACTTAGAGTGCTCGCGTTTTCCTAACGTAGCGTTGCTGTGCCCAGCTTGCGCGCGCTCAAACGCTACTTTGGAGTATATAGGGCCCTTCATGGTGAGCTCGCGGCCGTTTTGCTAGTTCCACATACCAAATTCGGTGTTACTTGACGTTAATGGGTGACGAAGGCACATGACTGGTGCAAACATGATAATCATGACACGCGTGTCATGTAAGAACGGTAACCTATGCCACGTTCATAGCGCGCTCGCGGCCATTTAGCTTGCTCCAAATATACTAAATTTGGCATCACGTGACGTGAATAGATGACGAAGATAAACGACACATTCAAACAGGATAATCATGACACGGAAGTCATGTACGGGGTAATTTACCTCCACCTCGTAACGTTGTGGTGATTTTAAAGTGACATGAAGTTACTTTGCTCATTCATGCTTCGCATATCATGGATTCCCCCTGTACAAGGGATTTACCAATTTTTTAGGGGCGAAGCTCCTTAAGGCGGCACCCGTTCGTCTCTCTTAATAGTAGTAGTAGTCGTAGTGTGTAACCAGTCTTTTGACCTCCAAGGTGGTGCCGGTGAGAGATTTCTTCTGTGCGTTGTTGAACAATAAAAAATTCGCAGCGTGCGCGTTAACTGAAAGCCGAATTCTCCTGTCTCTCATTCCCCCTTAGTAGCCATGAGCATGTACATTGAACACTATCTGGCAAGAAAGGGTTGCTACGTTGTACTCGCTGGGCAAAACCTGCTTGGTTTTAGAAAGGTTTAGCGAGCGTTGGGCCGCAGTGCCATGAATACAGTGAACTAGTATATACCATGAACTCTAGGTAGTTAAAAGTGGGAAGTAGACACGAAGCGCAAGCCGTAAGAAAGTGTGCGTGTGCCACCTCCCGTTTAGTCCTTGGAATGTCCGCTGGATGGTGGTGCATATTCGGAATATATTATGAAAAGATGCGAGATTGCGAGATGGTGGTACTTGGAGTGTTGAATAGGTGGACGAACGGACACACAGATAGATGCATGGACGGACGCATGGATGGCTGCACGGACGAATAGACGCATGAACGGACGCACGGGCGGCCACACAGACGCACGCATGGACGGAAGGAAGCAAGGACGAATGGACGGACGGACGCTTCGCCCCACTCTCCATCATTCAATACGTGGATATGCTGCCATTTTCATTCGCTCATTCGCTGGTTTTGGTATGGACACTTGTTTTTTTTCAATTAAGCCCTTGTTTGTGGATGAATTCCTGGCAAATATTTAATCAACTCTGTTTCAAGCATTCTCATGATTACTCGTCGTATGCTTATAAGATGAAGTGGAAACCTAATTTATTTTCGTGTTGCATTTTGTTGCGCAGATTAGACTTAAAGGGATATTTAATAGACAGCCGAACTTTGATAAATAACTATACCTTGCACGGTGGCTTCTCAAGATGAGCAAAGGAAGGGGTGGCGTTTCACAAATCGGCTCCATACGCAGCAGTGCGTGTCGAGCGTAGCCTGTGCCCTTGCCCTTGCTATCACGTGGTACTGTTTTCGAAGGGCGGATTCCGGAACCCGGCGAACCCCTCGGGACGGCTTTATGCTCTCCCATAGTAGAGTACCTAGTGCTCTGAATCGTCAACCACTTTTTCTATACACCCTGTGGAGATTTTTGAAACCAGGTATTAGGGATTGCTTTCAGCTCTCCCTTGGGAGATTACCCAGTACTCTAAATCGTTAACCACTTTTTTTAAACACACGACCTCATTAGATGTGAGGCCATAGAGAAATAAAAAAAGGTGAAGAGTGGACACTCCCGTAGACCCCAGCGGCCCAATCGACCCTAGCGCACCTGGTGGTTGGTGAGAGCAAGTGGCGTGCGCTTCCTGTTTCGGTTTCACTGGCGCAAATTTTGAATGTTTATTTTTATTTTTTTATTTTTATTTCGATTAAGTTATAGTAAAGAGAGATGCAGGTAGTGATAATACACTACAATTTTATTTATCGCGCTTGTTCTTTTGTTCTCTTGTTGATCACTTGTTCTTTTGGAACAGGTGATCAATCTATATATCAGTCAAAGAGACAGAGTATCCGCAATGTTTTATTCAAAGGCAAGGTAGAGTCTGAGAATATAAAAAGCACAATATGACAAAGGTAGACAACAAATGCATCTCGCCTTACAAATAAATTGTAACAATATTGTAACAAATACAGAGAGAACACAGGCAACGCACACATCGCTAGAGTTGGCAGTAGCCGAGAAGCTGGTGAAGTACGACACACCGGGCCAGTGGGTAAGTAAGGATCTATGGCAAAAACACAACGCACAATGCTGATGAAGAAGGAAGAAGTGACTTATACACAGCAATGAAGTCGCGAATCACGCCTGGGGTTAACCGAAATAATGCATAGAAAAAAAGAGCGCACAGAAACCACACAACACAATATAGCAGAAAGGCAAAGGTGCAGTGTGCTGGCTGTGCTTAAGAACAGCTAGCCCAAAATGAAAAAAAAAGCCGACTTGATGCCTGCTTGTCCTCAGAAAGGTAGGGATTTGCAGCTTGCTCACTACGTGAAAGAAACATTATGCTACAACACTGGCAGGTCTTGTGGCTCTTCTTATGCGTCGCCTTCATCAAAAACTTAAGATCCCAAGTGATTTGCGTGTGGGTGTTGCTGTGACGCTTGCGAGCTAAAATAGATTGTAGTCATCACTTATCCAGAATTGGGGACCTTAATCGGTGTTACGAGAGCGGTATTACAGGGCTAATAAATAGCAGAAGGAAACCACTTTGGCTCATTATTTTTCACAAAGGCTCTACATCGTACGTTATCACTCACAAGCTATATAAAAATTAAATGACAGCGTCCGCAGCCCCATCAAACGCTACAAGTTTGGGTATTCTTTGAAAATTTGATGGGCGAGATGAGGAGGTTGATGAGAAGCTAAAATACAAAAAGCGTGATAATGTGAACTGTGCCCACTTCATACTGTGTTCCTTACCCGCTCGAAGACATTTCAACAAGCGGTTTTGTTATCGATATATTACTTGAGCTGGAGAGATAAAGCATACACAGTGACCAAGCGGCCCACAGTAAAGTGTACAGTTCGCCCGCATTTGCTACAAAAATACAGACAGGATACCCAACATTCTTTTTAAGGTTATGCAAATCACTTCGAGCGAATACACAGTGTCCCTACTCCTCATAGCGGGTAACCAAAACAATGTATGCAACGAATGAGTGGTTCGTTTGGTGAGGCTGTCTCCGCAGTCTTTTGATAGTTTTCCGCTGTGCTGCTACTTTGGCTTGCAGATGTTTAATGGTTTGCTTGTACTTCATTGACGGAGACATTGTCGCTGGCACACAGGAACGCACTGCAATAAACAAAAAATGGATGTAAAAGCGAAGACCAACTAATCCCATACGAGCACTTTCCTCGCTCTTTCAGACCCAAGGTGCACAACTTTCTGTGGTGCAAAGTTTTCGATTCCACTACCTAAAAACAAACCATTCACAATGTTGACAATGCACAAAAAAATGAAAATCACTGAGAGCCCACCCTTACATTTTGTAAGTGCACACGTAGTGTCCTTTTGAGGATAGTTTCCTCAGAATGTCCTAAACATAAAATAGCACATTAAAAACAGCTGCAATAAGAGCATAGTCACCATTTTCTCTAGGGCACTCAGACGTGGAGCTGTTGGCGGAGACATCTTCTGGAGGGTCTTGGGAAGCTTGTTCAGTGCCTCGGACAGTGCTGTCGGAACAATCTTGCGAGCGGCCTGCGGAAGTCTCAATATCAATCCACTCTGGTGTTGAAGTGAACATACAACTTACCGGTCACACAAGTTCCTTTTGTGACAGCTGAACGACTGGTTAAGGTTTTCTCCGGCAAGACGATGTCAGCAGAAGTTCTTTCACCAGCTACAAGGGAGCTGCCACCTGCAGAGGTTTGTTCAACAGTCAATTTGGGTAAAAAAAAAGAAATCGCGACACTGAACGCACCCTGTTCATCGGGGCACCTCAATGTGTGGGAGCCGCTTTTTGAAGCCTCTATACCGCAGGTCCTGAAGAAATGAAATTACGACAATGTGTCAGTAAGAGGCTTAAAATAACACAAACTGAAGCTCATCCGCACCTTGCAGTGCAGCTTCTGCAGTCATGTCACCGTCACTATTTGAAGCGACGCTCGGAGAACGTGCATATATGTGCAGTTGGTACAAGTTACAAAGCTTGTAGCATGGGGAAACTTAAACAGCTCTTTCAAATGCGCGAATTGGTCGAACGTGGAGGAAAAGAGAAGGCACCAACTAGGAAACAAGTAATTTGTGATTTTTGGAATTATCAACAGTGCCAGCTTTCACCGATGAAAGGTATAAGTACATGTGCACTCAGGCTTGAAGATAACGTGAAATAGCCCTTGAAAGTCTTTCAAAACAAGTTGCGCTGGTCAAGAGCATAAAAAAAACGACAGAAATGTAAGGCTGCTGTTAGGAAGGTAATAGTCCATAGTTCACAAAATTTAAGACTTTCCAAGTGTTACTTCTATAGTGAGGTTTCTCCACCGGCTACAAAGATCTTCGTGGTTAACTGTCGCCACTGATTCAATACAATGGGCTGCTATTACACATATTTGAGTTTCAGTCAATCACTTACATGGTGCAGCTGGTTGCACACTGGGAACAGACATTCTTGTAAGCCTTGTGTGCCCAGGGTCCATGAAAATTTGAGCAGTAAAGTGGTCGCTACAAACCCTGTACGTTGCGTACAATAGGCTGGCCGGCTTACTAAGGAGATCATCGCGTCCAGCATACTGCATCCATGCTTTCATCCTGCATTGGCCATGAACTACCAGCTGAAAGGGGAAGTGCTTGAATAGTGATTTTTATTGTTACCCTCACTGAGCAAGTACGAACAGTAAGCCTAAAGACATGCAAACCATACAAAAGCTTTAACACACCGGCCGTCCCATGGTATGCGGAAGAAACTCGTCCCAGGCTTCTTGTAGGTTCTGCCATTGTTGAAGCACCACAATACATAGCAGTAGCTGCCGTAGCTTGGACCGCCGGACGGCATGGCATCAGTGCGGTCTAAAAATGTTAGTAAGTGGATGCTTCACAGTCAAATTACGAAAAAGATATGTGCACGTAATAAGTGTACCAACAAATCCCTTTGAATGATTAGCTAATCGATGCACAATACAAAACCAGCGATACATCTCTGACCCATAAAACTCTGACTTACAAAGACGTCAAGACCACGTACAAAAATCTTCAGAAGTTTCCAGGCCGCTATCCCTTATAATGCAATGGTATCGCGGCCTGGGAACTTTAGAACACCTTCGTGCGTACGCAGTATCAGCACAGTACATTGGGGAGAAAAATTGTAGTTGAAATTTGTGTGGTAAAATTATATTGGAAACGTCAAAAAAATTTGTGGGCAGCTTGCACTAGTGGCACAAGGCTAGCGAAGAAACGAAGATGATGGCCGCTTGGCTAGTCCAGATTTGCCTCCGGCACACCAAGAATTATTCGTATTGCGAGCCTTCGGGAAACGTGTCGTGAAGCGTGCGAGGCCCAGCGAACGCTTCTCAATATTTTGCACCGAGCCACCGAGCCTATCACCTAGCTGCCCAGCTACGCTCAGCCTACAGACGCTCGCGTCCGTGGCAGACGCAGCACGCGTCGCCTCGGCTTGACGCCGTGCCGCCTTTGCTATACTGCATACGTTGCACAATGTTCCCATATAGCCGCTGCATAGAGCCACAAACTTTCTTTTTAGTGAACCTCCCAGTCCTTACAAGCTTCAGAAAAAGGTTACAACTGCGTGAATGAGACGCCACGTAAGAAACAACACACGAAGCGCAACGTGTGTGTGTGCATATTTCTATGTTTGTTGCATGGTGTCTTATTCGCATAGGTGTAACCGTTTTCTGAAAAAAAATGACCGAACAAGACCAACAACATGTCATTCAACAAGCTTCGCTTGAAAACGTGCCTCACCTGTTACCTCATGCACGAAAACGCCGACGCAGCCGACGTTGACGAAAGCGACGAAAGCTTCTCGCTGTCAGTCATGCATGGGCTTGTCGCTGGGTAGATAATGCTTATGACAGTACGGCTGAAGAAAAATAATCGCGTAAAGTGTGTTGAATAAATTGTTTTTATGTATAAAGGACATATCTAATTTGGGCGTATAATTATTATTTTGTGAAAACAATTCTGTTGCATTGATTATATCTGTTTTTTGCGCTTGCGCCCTCTGACGCTTGATGAGAGCACTAGTAGGTTACGTAATCGTGACGCACTTCCTGAGGCCAGGTTTCGCGGAGTGTCCTCTCTTGTCTTCTTCTTTCTCTATGGTGAGGCATACAGGGCGGCTTTATACTCTCCCGTAGTACAGTACGAAGGACTGTAAATCAGAAGAACTATTTCAAACACGTACATCATACTTTAAATTGTCAAAAATTTTTTCTAAACACGCCATAACGACACTCTTTGCTGGCCTTTATAAGAGAGAGAAACAACTTTTATTGAAACGGCAAGTGTTAGAGGAGTTGACTCCCCTCCCTTAGATGGCAGCTAGGAGTCCTTGGGCCCTAGCGGCATCTTCGGCTTGCCTGATGACCTGTAGTTGGTCCTCGATGCTTGAGCTTAGCAGCGCGGTCTCCCACTGCTCCGTATTCATGTATGTGTTTGGCCCCTTCACGATGTTGGGGCAAGCCCAGATAATGTGTTTGAGGTCCGCCCGCTGAATGCAGTGTTTACATCTGTCTGAGTAGAGGTCCGGGTAACAATGATTATAAGCGATTGGGTTTTGGAACGTGTTTGTTTGTAATAGGCGCCACGCTGTCGCCTGCTGCTTATTTAATGAGGAGTGTGGTGGCGGGTAATGCTGCCTCCCTAATCTGTAGTGCTTGGTAATTTCGTTGTAACTGAACATGCGGTCTCTCTCCGCACGCGGGCTCCGCGTCATTCCTGCCCATGCTCGGCTCGCTAACTCTCGAGCTAGGGTGTGTGCGGTTTCATTGCCCGGCAGGGAGGAGTGGGCGGGCGTCCATATAACATAAACGTCGCGCTCTCCGCGAAAGTTATTTAAGATTCTTAACGCCTCTTTCGAGACCCTTCCGTTAGCGAAGTTATGAATCGCGGTTTTAGAATCACTGATTACGACGCTGGCCCTTGTGGACGCAAGCGTCAGCGCTATGGCCGTTTCTTCAGCGATTTCCGAATTTCCTGTTTTAATGGTGCCGCTAGCAAGCAGGTGGCCCGCTTGATTTGAAGCGACTATTGCCATGTGTCGACCGTCTGTATATTCGGCTGCATCGACATATACCACGTCCGCGTCATGTTGAAACTTCTTGTGCAGTGCTCTCGCTCTTGCATTCCTCCGCTCCCCGGTGATGTTCGGGGTGCATGTTCCTGGGTAACGGAGGTATTATGATGCGCTCTCTGGTTTCTTTTGGGATATCGTATTTATTGCCGCTTTGGCCAGCGTACGTTATTGCAAGTTTGTGCAGGATGTGTCTTCCTGTGTTGCTTTGCGCGAGTCGTTCATATTGCGCTCTCATATGAGCCTCAATAAGTTCGTCTAGCGTGTTATGCATTCCTAACGCTTCGAACTTTTCGTTAGACGTGGTGATCGGTAATCCGAGGGCTTGCTTATATGCTTTTTTAATTATGCATTCTATCTTTTTGTTTTTCCGCCACTTGCAACTTGAGGTATGGGGTCACATACACTATGCGGCTGACGACGAAGGCTTGGATGAGCTGCACTAAGTTGTGTTCTTTCACGCCGTAGTTTTTGTTGGCAATTCTTCGAATCATTCGAATGGTTTGTTGGGTGTTGTTATCCAGGAGCTTTATTGCTTCCCCGTTATGTCCGTTCTCAGATATTCGGAGTCCCAGAACTCTTATGTGTTTGTACCTGAGGTATTGGGTAACCTCCTGCTAAGATTGTGATGTTGTGTCGTTCGTGAATGCGCTTTGCGACCTCTGCTTGTAGGTCTGTAGAGTAATAACTCCGATTTTTGAGGAGAGCATTTTAGGCCATTGTTCTCCACGTATCGCTCTACCGTATTTACTGCTTGTTGTAAAATCTCTTCTATGTGACCGTCGCTCCCGCCCGTCACCCATAGGGTGATGTCATCCGCATAGATACTGTGCTGAAGCCCTTCGACGCGTTCCAGCTCTGAGGGTAAACCAGCATCGCCACGTTGAATAGGAAAGGGGAAAGCACCGAACCTTGTGGTGTTCCCTTGTTGCCTAGAACGAATTCTTCTGATTCCGCTTCCCCGGCCATGATTGTAGCTTTACGGTTGGTGAGAAAATCTTTTATGTAATGGTACACTCTCCGACCTACGTGTAGGTTTTGCAAGTTGCGCAATATGGCCTCGTGGGGTGACGTTATCAAATGCCTTCTGCAGGTCAAGGCCCAGAATGGCTTTGTATCCAGGGTGTGCGTTTCGGCGTCTATGATTTGATTCTTTAGCTGCAACATGACGTCTTGCGTCGAGAGTCTTGGTCGAAAGCCGATCATGGTGTGTGGGTATAGCTCGTTGTCGTCCATGTATCTGACGAGACGCGTTAAAATTACTTTTTCCATGAGCTTTCCAATGCAGGACGTCAATGAAATGGGCCTGAGATTTCCGATGAGCGGCTTTTTGCCCGGCTTGGGTATTAATATGATTTTGGCGGTTTCCATTGCTGGGGTATGGCGCCCCTTCTCCCAGCATTCGTTTATGTACTTTGTGAGAGCAGTGACGGATTCGTCATCTAAGTTGCGAAGTGTTTTATTTGTTATACCGTCGGGACCCGGGGCGGACTTGGGATTGAGTCGTCCGAGTTCGTATCGAATCTCTGCCTCTGTTATGGAGGCGTCGAGGTCGACGTTATCCTTCCCTTCGTACTCTGGGAGTCGTGCCTTTGTGGCATCTCCTACGTATGTCTGGCGTAGCTCGCGTAAGAGCTCTGCTTCTGTACCTGCGTAGCTGTGTAGTATCCGTTGCAGGTTTTGTCTTTGTGTTGTTTTCGTGCATTCTGGATCAAGGAGGCCTCGGAGAATGTTCCAAGTTTTGGACATTCCGAACTGCCTGTTCATGAAAGTGCACATGCCTGCCCACTGCTGCGGGGACAGCCTATTTGTGTAGTCTTCTATGTCTCTGTCGAGCGCGACGATTCTCTTTCTTAGACGCCGGTTGTGCTTTTGACCTCTCCAGCGCTCTTGCAGGCTGCGTTTTGCCTCCCACATGTGTAAGAGCTTGCTGTCCATTTCTTCCATTCCTGCCTCTTCGGGAACATGTTTGGTGGCTTTCTGCACGCTACGCTGGAGTGTGTCTGTCCACTTCTGTATATCTTCGATGGTCTCTGTAGCATCGTCCTCTCTATTTTACGAAGGTGTCCCACTCGGTTAACATTATTTTTCTACCTTTCTTTTTACGCGGACCTGCTTGTAGAATTGTGCATACAATGTAGTGATCGCTGCCTAGATTTACGTTAGTGTTGGTCCAATGAGGGTTGGATATGTTCTTTATGAATGTAAGGTCCGGCGTGGTGTCTCTACTGACGCTGTTCCCCATTCTGGTAGGGTCTTGTGGGTTAGTTATTAGCGTGAGCTCCTCGTGCTGCGCGTCGTTCCACAGGTTGCGGCCTTTAACGTTTCGATGGTGTAACCCCAGGTGGCGTGTGGTGCGTTAAAGTCGCCCACGACGATCAGTGCTTGTCTGCCCGCTACGTTTAGCACTTTGCGGAAAAGCGAGCCAAACTTTACCTTTTGTCGTGGTGGACTGTACACGTTCAGCACAAACAAGCTTCCCTCCTTTTTTCGAGACGGGAGAATTTCTAGTAGGACGTGGTCTATGTTGCGTACGCCAGTATCGTGTTCTACAGCCGTTATATTACGATGTATCAGTGTGGTTACTGTTGCTTTTTCAGCTAAAGTGCTATATGATTTGTATCCTGATAATTTTGCGGTCCCCCCAGTTTCCTGGAGGGCGATTACATCTGGTGCTTGCTTGGTTTTTACGAATTGCTGCAGGTTACCCCCGCTTACGACGAAACCCACGGCAATTCCACTGCCAAATCGTGTATTCATTAGGCGGCGCCATGTTGGCTACTCGAGTTTTCTATGCAGCTGTTCTCAGCCGCACGTGGTCTGCTGTACGGCTTGCTCTTGACCGGCCTCGCTCCTGTGGGTCGGTCGTCTTTCGAGACGTTTTCCAGCTGCCCTACCCTACCCTCGAGGGCGTCGAACCTCTGAGACATTTCAACTCGCATCTGCGTTATCTGCTGTTGTAGGTCCGCGCGCATCTGCATGAATTGCTGCTGTAAACCTACGAACATTTCCTGAAACATGCCTTTTACTTCTCCGAGTGTAGAGTCGCTTTGCTCATCGGCGTTTTCCTTTGCCCTTCGTTTATGCGGTGGCGTTTCTCCACTCATCGACGCGGGAACGGGCGTCGCCGGAGCTCGAAGAGGTGTCGACGCCCTAATGGGTGTTGGCGTGGTATGGGTCATCTCTGAGTGTTTTGGGTTCTTAAGCTTAGCGTTTTCTACTTTAAGCATTTTTACCTCTTCCCTTAGCGTCGCGTTTTCTCGCGTTATTTGCTCTAACAACTGTCTGATCTGTGTTATTTCCTGTTCTAAGGCGGACCCCGCGCGTGTAGGTGTAACAGCAGTGCCAGAGACCGCGTCTGCAAAGCTCACCTGTGCCTGAGTTTCTACCGCTCCTCGGCTGGATTGCAATCTTGACGTTGCCCTGGATCTCGATCGGGTTCTCGATCGGGTTCTCGAACGGGTTCTGGACCGGGTCCTCGACCTTGGTCTGCGACCGGGCTGCTCCCGACTGTCCCCCTCATATGGTCCCGGGGGTGAGCCTTCTGTGCGATGGCCTTCTGATCCCTGGGTGTTCTCGCTCGTTGCTTTGCCAGCTCGTTTGTTGTAGTCGTTGATGCCGTATGGTGTTTCGGCCTCCGCTTCTTCTCTTCTTCGTCGCTCCCAGCGTCTTCGCCGGACCAAATACGGTATCTTGTACTTTGCCTTGCAGCGTCTGTCTCCCGTAAAGTGAGCTTGCCCGCATAGCTGACATCTTGCTTCACACTGGTGTTCTTGCGGCGGGTTGGCCACGCCGCATCCTCTGCATATTTTTTCGTCTGGGTTGGGGCAAACGTCCGCCCTGTGTCCCAGCCTCCCACATTCGTAGCAAATGTCAATGTGTTTTCTGTATAGCGAGCACCGGACGATGAGCGCTCCGTATTTCACGTATCTCGGCACGTGAAGTCCGTCGAAGAGCACGATTACATTGTCTGTGTTGCCCATCCTCTTCGCGTGTGATATGCTTGGGTTTCTTGCTGTCACTAGGTTGTCTATAATATCTTCGGAACTTTCCTCTTGGGATATCCCTCTTATGAGTCCCTTAGATGTGTTTTCCGGCGCTGCTCTGTAGGCGCTGGCTTCGTGTTCTTGCTCTCCCACTCGGATCTTCGTGATGGCTCCGTACCGCCTGGCTCGCTCTTCGGACGGCGTGCTGACGACCACGATATTCTGCTTGTAGTTTATGCATATACTGTCTTCTTCTGCTGCTTCGCGACCGACGCCAGCGGCGTTTCTCAGGCAGCAGTATATGCGTGCCTGCCTGTGCTCCGAAACGCTGAGTCCTCCTCGTGGTCGCACGATCACTTTGTAGTCTTCTGCCGGTAGACGAGGAAGTCTGCTTGCATTAGCAATCTGTCGTATGGTTCGTTCACCTTTCCACTTGCTGTCCCCAGGCGCGCTCGTCGGCGCAGCAGCGTCTCTTAGCATGGTTCTCTTCGGGCCTGAAATCCCTCCAGATGTTTTCGTGATGTTTCTTCTGCGGACTTCGCACCATCCGGCGTCGTTGGTAAAGTCCTCCGGTTGCATATCTTCTCCTTCCACTCTTACAACCTCCATCGTGGTGCTAGACGCGCTGTCGAGGCGTTCCGGGGTCGCCCCAGGCGTCCTCGTCGACGCGTTGGACCTAGCTCTCCCCGCCGCTGCGGCGGCAGACGCAATGTTTGATCTTCGTGGCGACTCAGAATTATCGGTGTCAGTGCCGAAAAAGCGGGCCCACCTTGCAATAGTTGGTATCCAGGTGTTCGGCTGAACTTCCTCCGTCGATTCTGGCCTTTATAAGGTAAAGTTGTGAGTCGTGTTAAAGCCAGATATGAGTAAACTAGAGGCCGCCGGACCCATGTTTGCACATGGTCGAGCATACAGGTGTAGTAGCAATCGCCAACTGGTCTAAGTGTCAACGCGAAATGGCATTTTCCCCTTTACTCTGGTGTAGAATAAAGCCCTGAGACCACGGGCTGACGCGTCGGCCCCGCGCAATTTGTGTTCTCGATATGCGACTGCAGTTTAACACGCCTCCAGCCTGGCGAGCAGAAGCAGCCCAATTGGGCCCAGCCTCGACGTGAAGCAGTCAAGACGGTGATGCCGCCTAGTTAGTTTCAGTTATATGTAATCATATTCGGGCTGGGCACGTACTGCGTGGGTAGGATAACTGCTGCTCGTTAAGGGAACTTGACTGGATTCTCTGTCCCAGATAAGGAATATGCACTAGGGGGAGACAGAAAGGGTCCCTCCGTACGTTCATCTCGTGAACACTCAAAGTACCGCCATCTCGCATCTTTTCATCATATATTCAACATAAGTACCGCCATCCAGCGGACATTCCAAGGGCTAAAACGAGAAACAGCCACTACATACAAGAGACGCACGACCCACGCCTTAAGGAGCTTCGCGCCGCTAAAATTCCGCAGGCACAACTTGGCAGCGGAAAGCACAAAGCCGGATCGATTGGTGGACCGTCAGCGAGGCATTTGGCCTGCAGTGGGCGTTGTCAGGCTGATCAGGATGATGAATCATATTCGTCGCACAAAAGGACCAAACCAAGACGCAAGTACGGTACAGATGAGCAGGACGGGCGCGAGTTGTGTGTATGTGTTCCTTACTTGTGGTTCGCCTGATCTCTTTGTGCAACGAGTATGATTACAGGTCGACTAGAAGCTGTCGCTACTCGCACGACTACCCATCTTCTATAGACTGTGCCTGCTTGGAAGGTTCATCGCTGATGAGCCGGTGTGAATTAAGCATGCGTCCATCTCTTTCTCACGCCTCTGTACTCGTGCAGTACGCGTGCAACACACACGCTGACGTTCCTTTCTGGTTTTTGCACCGTGTTTCTCAATTCATACCTCACACGGCCGTACAATTTAAGAAATTTGAGACACAACAATGGAGTACTTTACATGCTATGAAGGAGCTGTACGCAGCTGCCTGTAAAAAGAGCCGGGGCCTGTGAGACATTGGGATAATTTGGTTGATTTATGGGTATGTTTATCGTAAAAGGGACGTTCTTTAGAGTACTCCGCCAGCGTAGCAGCAAGATCCTCTTGGCTTCGAAGAGGCTCACGTTGATACACTCGATATTTAGAGCGAAGTGCTTACGAATAATTGAAACGCAACACAACCTTTAGGGTTGAGACGTATTCATAAATACGATAAAAAAGGGCAAAAATACCGTCATCACAACATGCGATATCTTGCCATAAAGCAGAACTTCGTGCGATGATGGAGACTCAGTGATTATAAATCTTCGAACCAGGAATGTTGATGTGCGAATGGGAAGGAGTATGGTGCGTATGGGAACGCCACTATGAAATGACACATTTCGAGCGCATACAAAGAAGTCCCCAGCCTGTAATCAAGAGATTAATCAGATCTAACAGACCATCATGCAACGGAAAGTACAGGGAACGTTATAAGAAGTAACTGTACTGTAAATGTAAAGAAAGAAAAGTGGATGAAAAGTAGACTTGCCGGGGTTAGGGCCGTACCTGTGACCTCCGAATAACGCGTCACATGCTCTACCAACTGGGGGTACTACGCAGTGCATTTAAGGAAACGCCGCAGGTCTCGTCTGTTCCATAATTTTTTGCCTCATTTTCTGTGATAACTCATTATTATGGTACGTGTGTTCTGGCGTGGCTGCCTAGAGCACAGGAATGCCTAGAGCACAGGGGGGGGGGGAGCATAGGTTAGCAGACGCTTCCGTCTCCGGGTTATCGAGGCAGGAGATGGAGATGTAGGCAGTGAGAAAGAGGAGAGAAAGACGCGCATGCGCAATGGGGCAGCGAGCGCAAGCACGTGTTAGGAGATATGTGGAGAGAGTAACACACAGCTGTTCAAGACACGGAAGGAGTAGAGGTGGCGCATGCCTAGTGTGAGTGCGTACGTCGTTAGCGTGACATACCCGCGAGCAACAAGTGCACTCCACCTAAAACAGCTCAAAAATAGAGACAAGTACTGAGGAAGAGGCGACAGGGCGACGACTGGACGGCAGGGTCCTTTCACAACTCTCGTCTCTATTCTATTTTTCGGGCAAAACTTCTTAGGCCATGGATCGAATGTCCCGTGTCGTCGTCGTAGTACCCACCTTCTTAGAGTGTCCGCTGAATAGCGGTAGTTGTATACAATGAATATATAATGAAAACACGCAACATGGCGGTACTTAGATTTTCACTAGAAGCATAGAGGGACAGGCAAACGGATGAACGGACGGACGCATGGACAGACAGATGCGCGAATGGACGGACGGATGTACGCTTCGCCTCACTCGTCATCATTCACTCTGTGGGTAAGCTGCGAATTTTTGTGTTGTTTTTACTTCCCAAGCATGAACCACAAACTAGCCGAACTTTTGTTTCGAGTTCACTGATACATGTATCAACTATATTGGTAGACTACGGCCCTTGTTTCGGAAATCGTAGCAGATGTTTATTATGTACCATCACGAGCATTTTTCTCATGTGGTAGTCTTTCCTATTTCTCTCTCTCTCACACACACACATCTTGTCGTTTACTTAAAGGACACAATGAATATGGAGTTTAATTTTTTTACATTGCTTTGTAAGGTTACAAATACAGAAATATTCGATAAGAAGCCGAACTGAGAGCATCGCCGCAGACCTCACAGGGAGTTTTCTAGGATGACTCACAGAAGGTGTGCACATGGGTTTTCGGTTCCATTGACAATGTACGATGGCGTGATAGCCTGGCCTGAATCTCTACGGGACAGCTTGGAACTCTCCCATGTAGACTACATCGTATTTTAAATCGTCGGATACTTAAATTCCGATAGCAACATATGGACTCTGTCGGCTGTTTTTTGCCGACACCATCATGTCTCAGATAATCCTAAGTATGAAAGATGCAAAGAGAAATTCCCGCAAAACCCACAAAGTGAATGATCATGAAGAGTATAGTGATCTTGAATATCATATTCTGGTTCACTATACTTCAGAGGTTAAATCCGGTAAACCGTGAATCCTCTCTATATATGCTCAATCATCATGATATGAAGATGTGACACGAACGTGGTTATGGTGTGATTGTACATACACGTCATTTAAACAATGCTTTTTTTGTTTTTGTTTCCGAAGAGCCACGCCACATGTCGTGCCAGCGCACAAGCATAATACCATCCGCTGTCTTGGACAGCCATTCCCTTTCGTGTCCGTCGTCTTTTCGCCTTCTGATGGTGGGCTGTACCAGGGATATGCACAGTGTGCGACAGGTCGTCTGGGTAGAAAACACATTCGGCTGTCGGCAGAGGCGCAATTATCGGCCCTCAAGAAGCTGCGACGCGCGAGGCCTGGAGCGGCGTCGACCATGGAGTTCACATCACTTCCATCACCAACATTTCGAACGCGCGTCTCTTCCTTGCCCGCTGCTCATAGCGATGCGCAGTCATCGTGGTCCTCGCCAAGTTCGCCTGGCGAGCGAGCGTTGCCTGAGCTAGGGTCCCTAGATCAAATTGGTTTCATCTAGAGACCTTAGCCTGAGCTAGAGATACTGTATACATGCTACTTTTAATATGATCGTCATCATCAGCCTGACTAAGTCCACTGCAGGACAAAGGCCTCTCCCATGTTCCGCAAGTCAATTCGGTCCTGTGCTTGCTGCTGCCAATTTATACCCGCAAACTTCTTAATCTCATCTGCCCACCTAACCTTCTGTCTCCCCCTAACCCGCTTGCCTTCTCTGGGAATCCAGTTAGTTACCCGTAATGACCAGCGGTTAACCTGTCTACGCGCTACATGCCCGGCCCATGTCCATTTCCTCCTATTGTTTTTAACTATGATTTCCTGAACCCCCGTTTGTTCCCTAATCCACTTTTCTCTCTTCTTGTCTCTTAAGGTTACACCTACCATTTTTCATTTCATTGCTCGCTGCGTCGTCCTCAATTCAAGCTGAACCCTCTTTCTAAGTCTCCAGGTTTCTGCTCCGTAGCTAAGTACCGGCAAGATGCAGCTGTTGTACACCTTTCTCTTGAGAGATAGTTGCAATCTACGTGTCATAATTTGAGAGTACTTGCCAAATGTGCTCCACCCCATTCTTATTCTTCTATAGTTACTTCAGTCTCGTGGTTCGGCTTCGCAGTTATTACTTGTTCTAAGTAGACATAGCCTTTTACAACTTCAAGTGCACTATTACCTATGTCGAAGCGCTGTCATCTTCCGTGGTTGTCGTGCATTACTTTCATTGTCCACAGATGAAGTTTGAGACCTACCTTTCTGCTCTCCTTGTCTAACACCGTAATCATGAGTTGCAATTCCTCCCCTAAGTTACTCAGCAATACAATGTCATCGGCGAAGTGCAGGTTACTAAGGTATTCTCCATTACCTCTTATCTCTAACTGTTCCCATTCTAGGCCTCTGAAAACCTCCTGTAGCATGCGGTAAATAGCATTGGGGAGATTGTATCCCCCTGCTTTACACTCTCCTTGATTGGTGTTCTGTTGCTTTCTTGACGAAGCACTATAGTAGCAGGTGATCCCCTGTAGATTTCTTCGAGGATGTTTAAATATGCTTCGTCGATGCCCCGATTCCGCAGTGTCTGCATGACTGCGATATTTCTACTGAATCAAACGCCTTTTCGTAATATATGAAGGCTATGTATAATGGCTGGCTATATTCTGAGCATTTATCCGTTACCTGGTTGATAGTATGGGTGTAATCGATTATTGAGTTGCCTGTTTGAAATCCTGCTTGTTCTTGTGGTCAAAGCCATAATCAGGTGAAAAATAGAATCATAATTTATTTGTCGACCATCCGATCACCTGTTTGGATATATTTCGTGAAAAATATCCGCCACTTAGAGTGACGGAACTGGACGATTTCGCTACCGCGTACACAAGGCCCTTTAAACCCTGCCTGTATTTAATGGACGCGAAAATTACTTAGGTGCCACGGCAGCGCCCCGTGTAGTGGACTTCCGCCTCGCGCGTGCACTTGCGCATACTTGTCCTCAAACAGCCTTGATCTGAAGCTCTATCACGCACTCGTAGCCTGTTCGCTTAACTCCAGCAGTGCTGCCGGAGCAAATCGTGGATTCCAATATGCACCCTGTAGGCAGATGTCGGAGGCAAAAGCCGGCTTGATGATAAGTAATTCTCCACACGCACGGTGTATAGACGCATATTACACCACCACAATGCAAAGATTGCATTGTGGCACAAGCCAACCTCCATCACAATATTTGCGCATGGGCTACAGGGACGCACGCCATCAAGCACAGTACTAATCCCCACGCACGTTCGTGTCTCTAATAATCACCACGTTGTCCGCTGGGGTTTATTTAACGACTTGTCAGGAGGTGGGTACTTGAACCTTTTCCTATGGTAGTCCGTAGGATTTCATCATACGGGAGTCCTCTGTGTTTCACCTGGTCACATTACTACTCGACTTCCTCGTCCTCAGCATGCTGGGCTAGTCAGGATGCATAAGCTGCTCTGATAGCGGATGACGCGAGCATTTCTCGGGCAGTGTTGTGAGCGGATTCTCTCCCGGCAGAGCCCGAATGGCACGGAGCTCATTAAATGTACTCGGCGTCGACGAGAGGGGGATATGCTTCCGAGTGTGCGGTTCGCTTGCGGTGAGATTAGGCTGTCTTGTGGATAGCTGTCTTTTGGCCACTAACGATGTGATAGGTGATAGTCGTTGGTGTATGTCGCAAGGGATTGAGTTTTCATGGTTTGTCTGCCGCAGACTGTGGTATATTTGAATCTCAAGAAGTTCAAGCCTTATAACTTTGTGCACGTTAGCGCCATCATCGGAGGGCTGTGAAAGGAAGACGTCGATGATGTTTCGGACTGCCGTTTGGTGGCGAATCCTTGCATGAAACCGGTGATTTGCTAGATTATCGATTAGAGGAAAAAAACCGCGGTAACTTTCGAAAGTTCGCCCAGGCTTTTTACAACATTTGCTGACATGCTAACAGGCCCTTTCTACGAAAAATGGCGCAAAATTTAACCCTGTGTACAGCTAGCCATGACGCCCACCAATACGCGTGTGTTATTAGTCGTGTTGGCTTGCGGCACTCAACCACGGAACACCTATATACTACTATTGGCTAACGCTATACAACACCGTGCTCCAGATAGTTAGAACTTTTAGGGGGCGTCTAAATCGCACCGAGGTCAAAGGTGACACAAAAAATAGCAGCATATCCACGGAGTGAATGATGGAGAGTGGGGCGAAGAATTCGTCCGTCCATTCGTTCTTGCTTCCGTCCGTCCATGCGTCCGCCAGTGTGACCGTCCATGCGTCCATCAGCCCGTCCGTGCGTGCGTCTGTTCGTGCGTCCGTCCCTGCGTTCGTTCATGCAGCCGCCCATGCGTTCGTTCATGCGTCCATCCATGCATCTGTCTATGTGTCCGTTCGTCCATCTATTCAACACTCCAAGTACCACCATCTCGCATATTTTCATTATATATTCCCCATATAGAAGCACCGCCATCCAGCGGACATTCCAGGGACTAAACGAGAGGTGGTACACGCACACTTTCTTACGGCTTGCGCTTCGGGTCTCCTTCCCACCTTTAACCACCTCGAGTTCATGGTATATACTAGTTCACTATATTCATGGCACTGAGGCCCAATGCTCGCTATACCTTTCGGAAACCAAGGAGGTTACGCCCAGCGAGTTGACGTAGCAACCCTTTCTTGTCAGATAGTGCTCAATGTACATGCCAATGGCTGCTAATGGGAAATGAGAGGCGGAGAATTCGGCTTTTACTTTCTTACGGCTTGCGCTTCGTATCTACTTCCCATTTTTAACCACCTCGAGTTCATTCATGGTATATACAAGTTCATTTAATTCATGGCACTGCGGCTCAACGCTCGCTAAACCTTTCTAAAGCTAAGGAGGTTACACCCAGCGAGTATAACGTAGCAACCCTTTCTTGTCAGATAGTGCTCAATGTACATGCCAATGACTGTTAATGTTGATCGCAGCCTGCGCGTTAACTAAAAGCCGAATGCTCCTGTCTCTCATTCCCCATTAGCAGTCATTGACATGTACATTGAGCACTATTTTTTATTGTTCAACAACGCACAGAAGAAGTCTCTCACCGGCACCACATTGGAGGTCAAATTGTTATACTCGTTACATACTACGTGCCCCCTGTGCGTACCAGTGTGCCTTGATGTACAGGGAAATTGAAAATTTGTTCCCATGTCTTGAATTCCTTTTATCTTTCTTCCAATGTCATTGGCTACAGCATCCTCAGTCGTTGGCGCTGTCTGTCTGTCTGTCTGTCTGTCTGTCTGTCTGTCTGTCTGTCTGTCTGTCTGTCTGTCTGTCTGTCTGTCTGTCTGTCTCATAGCAACCTGGGATATTCGTCATGTCTGTCGTTCTCATAGCCACCTGAGATCGCCGTCGTGTCGGTCTGTCTGTCTGTCTCATAGCAACCTGGGATATTCATCATGTCTGTCGTTCTCATAGCCACCTGAGATAGTCATCGAGTCTGTCTGTCTGTCTGTCTGTCTGTCTGTCTGTCTGTCTGTCTGTCTGTCTGTCTGTCTCATAGCCACCTGGGATTGTTGTCGTCGTGTCTGTCTGTATCATAGCCACCTAAGATTGTCGTCGTGTCCCTCTGTATCATGGCCACCTGGTATCGTCGTCGTGTCTGTCTGTCTCTCTGTCTAGCCGCCTACGTCTGAGTGCTCTAGTGATCATCTCCTTGGCGTAAATACACACAAAAACAGTGGGAGATCGTAAAATGGTGTGACGAATGTGACGCGCTTGTCAAGACATGAATAATGTCACAATCCCGTAATTTGCGCCGTTAAACACTGTGGTTATTACCTGGCGTAGTCTTTAATAATGCCAAGTGCACCATCACCTCTGTTTTCTTTCAAGGGTGTTGCACAATACTTTTGTTTTCTGCATATTCATTTTAAGGGAAATTCAAAATTTACCTACCTTTCTGCTCTCCTTGCACAATTAAGTAATCATGAGTTGCAATTTGTACCCTGTGTTACTCAGCAATGAAATGTCAACAGTAAAGTGCATGTTACTAAGGTAGTCTCTATTAAGTCTTATCCCTAACTCTTCCGATTCTAGACCTCTGAAAACCTTCTGTGAGCACGTGAAACAGCATTGGGGAGATTGTAATCCCATGTCTTTCAGCCTTCTTGATTGGTATTCTGTCGCTTTCTTTATGAAGCACTATGGCGGGAGTTGATACTCTGTGGATTTCTTCCATCATTTTATATATAGTTTGTCGACTCCCTCATTCCGCAGTATCTGCATGACTGCTGATATTTTTTACTGAATAAAATGCCTTCTCGTAATCTATAAAGGATATGTATAGTGGTTGGCTGTATTCTGAGCATTTCTCTATTACCTGATTGATAGTATGAATGTGGTCGATTGTTGAGTAGCCTCTTCAAAATCCTGCTTGTTCCTTTGGTTGATTTAATTCTAATATTGTCTTAATTCTGTTAGCAATTACTTTTGTAAATAGCTTGTATACGACGGAGAGCAAGCTGACTGACCTGTAATTCTACAAGTCCTTGTCATCTCCGTTCTCATGAATTAAGATGACATTAGCATTCTTCCAAAATTCTGGTACCCTCCCTGTCTGGAGACACCTTGTAAACAGGGTGGCTAGTTTTTCTAACACAATTTGCCCTCCGTTTTCAACAGATCTGATGTTACCCGATCCTCACCAGAAGGTTTCTTTGGAGCACTCCCTCCAAGGCTTCTCTGACTTCTGTCATTACTGGTGGTATGTCATCACGGTTACTGCTAGTTATTACAATATGGTCACGGTTGTTCCAGCTACTGTACAGATCTCTGTAAAACACCTATGACATTTTAACTATCCTCTACATATTGGTAGTTACTCTGCCTTCCGTGTGCCTTAGTGCATACATCTGTTTTTTTGCCTATTTATATTTTCCTCTTCACCGCTTTGACGCTTACTCCATTCTCTAGAGTGTGCTCAATTATATTTATGTTATATTTTGTTACATCGAATACATTACGCCTATTAATCGACTTCGAATGCTCGGCCTGTTCTATTTGCTTTTTTGTGTTTGAGGCTTTCATGATTTGACGTTTCTTAATGAGGTTTTTCATTCCCTGGGACAGCTTGCCAGTGTCCTGTCCACGTAGCGTACCTCCACCTTCCACTGCACACCTCTGTAGTGCTACTCGTCAGTTTATCATTCATTGCGTCAACGCTAAGTCAGCCCCTTATGTTTGCTCAATTGCATTTGTTCCTTTATCATTTAATGTGCAGAGGCATGGTCATGCAGAATTTTGACATTAGTGACGAACAAAGACTCCCGATGTAGCATTTCAGAAATGGTTGCTTTCAAACTTTGCATCCGGAAAAACGTGTGCCGAAGACCGGACGTTGAGACAATCGTAAAATTAGTTCATTTTCACTGTTGCAACAGTTGCGAAGCTTTTTTTCTTCTAGAGTGTCCCCCCGAAATTCTCCTTTTTCGTTTAGCTCTGCTGACTATCATTTTGGTAGCGGCCGAGACCACCGAGACAACCTATATGGCTTGAAAGAAAGCCTCCGAGATAAAAAAGGTGTTTCACGACTTTCCCGCCGGGGAATGGTGCATGCGCCGTGGCATCGTGAACAAAAGGTGTATTGAGACGGGGAGGGGGACCGTGGTGAGGTAAAATTTATCTCCCTTTATCAACGATACTAAACACAATGAATTCGTTTAGATAGACAACCGGCACTTCTTCAACTCTAATGCCATATGTTTCACTGTTATAAGTTCATTATTAGCAGAAAAAATTCAAGCTTTATGTTTAATTTTTTAAATTTCGCGCTGAATTTTCCGAGAGTATTGTCAAAAGTTTCATAATGCAGTTTTCATATTTTTGTAACACTTTTCTGAAACTGTGCATGCTAGGTCTGTGGTACTTACAGATGACAATGTACTTTATTTTAATTGATTATAAGCAATACGTAGGACCAATCAGACGCTTCAGTATATATGACGTCACGGTGTTTGGTGCGGGAATTTCACGGTGGCGTCTCCACTCGCGTTTCCTTTTCACGCGTTTTCTCTCTTACTGAGCGCCGAGTCACGGTACGAAGGGCGTTTTCAGGGACTGCGAAATAGTACTTCACAAATACGCGAAAGATCGTCTTGCTCTCAGCGTCCCTTTAATGCAGTAAAACCCGCGCACGCTCGAGGTAACGCCACTTCTACTTCGATGACCTTCTCTCTCCCTTTTTTTTACAACGTCTCTTTTCTCTCATCCTTTATCCTCCTTATTCCCTTCCCCAGTACAGGGTAGCCAGCCAGTCTGAGAACTGGCTAATCTCCCTGCCCTTCCTCATTTATTCCTCCTCCTCCTTCTTGGCCGCTTCAGAACGAACCTGGTCAGAACTTTCACAGCTTGATGCATTCAGCGTGAAGGCGTCTTCGTGCGTCACGCTTCTTCGGAGAGACAGAAGCGACGACGACGACGACGCAGAAAGTGACACACACAAACACGGATGCACAGGTGAGACACGGCGATTCTTTAATAGGACGACGTGTCGAAGAACCGAAGGTGGCAGGGAGGAAGAGCCCATCAAACATCCCGGAACAGAACAGAGGGTTTAACGGCGAAAAGGAAGCAGTCAGGGCGAGGGGAAAGGTGGGGAGGAGCAAGCATCGTGTGAGCGGACACTTTCAGTGAACGGGAAAACACGCCGTTTACACCGGGGACTGCCGCGACGACACGCGTGTCGCAGTCATTACACAGAGACAGCCGCCCCCACCCCTGCAGCTACGTTCTTATTCCTGAAAGGGCTCGTCGCAGATACACACAGACACACGCACAAACATACGCGCCAGTCATACATCGAGGGAAAAAAAATCAAGGCGCGCACACACCGAAACAGTGTTGGCACCCCCATGATTGTGTCGAGATTCCCGTGATTCGCAGTTCACGAAAAAACATTGCTGGCATTTCTTGGTTGTAGAGATGTCACATCAACGAGACCAACGTTTCACGTTTCTACGGCATTTTTAAGGTGGCAGTTTTCTTAACACGTCGATGGGCACAGAGCCAGAGTACATTTCACATGAAGGGAACTCTATTATTAGGTCCCTATACACCGCATCTAAATGCGCACACGTTTACATTTTAGCGTCCAGCAGGCCCACGAATTGGCCGCCAGGTACTCCCTGTCGGTTCTTACGTGGGAGACGCCCGCTACGCGCTAAGCGCGTCCTGCAGGACTGAAATAAAAAAATTCATTCTATTCCATTCCATTTACATTTTAGCGTTGGCTCGTGCCTTCTGTTCAACGTCAACGTCGTTTTCAGTTCGTGCAGCACAGCGGGGCCCAATGACAGCGTAAATATGGCAATGTATACTCAAGTTATTAACCCGCCAACTTAAGAGGCCGTAAAGCCTGTCTGCCATGATGTCCCGAGGCTATTTTCATAAGTATCAGACGAGGGTGTGGTAAAGGCAGGAGTCGCGACAACTGGACACCGGTTTCACCACTACAAGTGCTAACTAGCAGCGCAGGTAGCGATCTCCCGTCGTCGTCTTTTTAGATGCGGAAGCATCTTATACTCGCGCCTTGTAGTGCGCCGTCCGCGCCGTCCGCACCGCTTCTCGAACATTCGACAGCTGACGCGCGCGCATGCGCCGTCGCCCACCATCTGTGCCGCGCGCGCTTCTCCTTCGAGAACATTCGACAGCTGACAGCGCATGCGCCGTCGCGCCGTCGCCATCTGTGCCGCGCGCGCGCTTCTCCTTCGAGAACATTCGACAGCTGACAGCGCATGCGCCGTCGCGCTGTATATATACTCAAGGTCGGCGCTCGCTCGCTCAGTTGCCGCTCGTCCGTTGGTTTGTACGGCGCGTCGACGTCCAAGGTCGCGGTGAAATAAATTCCAACGAATCCACAAACACAATGATCGACGTCCCTTCGACCGGCGCCGCCCTTTCGCATACGTGTGTACGTGTTCACTCATTTAACACCCCCTCCTACAACCACGTTAACCAATTTAGCCATCGACCCAAGTAAGTCGCAATTTAACACCCCATTTCACAACCACGTTAACCAATTTAGCCATCGACCCAAGCAAGTCGCACTTTAACACCCCGTTAACCAATTATATGCTCCGCATCCTCCTCAGTGTTCCCGCGAGGGAAGCTGCGGGCAATTTTTTTTCTTCTGTTTAGGTCAAGCCACATGTCCGCTACCTTCATTACAGGTATAATGGCAGAAAACGTAACAAAAACCAAGAATGCACAGGGCGTGGTGTTGGTTACGTTGTGTTGTCAAACCTGTGTTGCTGGAATCACCAGCAGGCCTGCCAACAATTGTTACTGAAAGTCTTGTGGCCACGGCTGTGCTGCACGAAGCGACAGCTATAGCGGACGCTACAGTAGCCAGGAGAAAAATGCGTCACATCAAAACATCATCTTCTTCCTTGCGAACCCACATCGTAAATGTCAAAAGACTCTGCTTGGTGCGACAGGTTTTCTGTCTAGTATTACTATACACATTGCTTACAAAAAGAAACTCGGGTGAGTAATACGCTCAACGCGGTCCACTTGCACCACGTGGGTTAAAATTACGGGAAGTCATGGGAACCTTAGATTCGTGCGGATGCTAACAAGTCTAGTGCGCAAGGGTTGTAGGTAAGCAAAAGGACAGGAGAGACAGCAAGAACGGACCCTTCACACTCTCTCGCGTTGCGTTTTCTTTAAATCCTCGTGGCTAGGCAGCTGGCTCTAGTTAGAAAATAACGTCTCAGTGTGACTATCCTTCCGCGGCAAAGCGGTTTTGCATAACTCGGCTGGCAGCCATGGTCACAGCTGCTAGTCTAGGGGAAAGATATAGCAGAGATAGTATAGCTTCTATTTACATAAGGTTTCGAGGACACTTGCTGAACTCAGGGAGCGAAAGAAAGGGTTTGTTTGAGGTGTAGAGGGCAATGAGGGTTAGGGAGTGGGAGATATTAGGTTCACTTGAGGAGTTCGAGAGAGGATGTATGGAGGGAAATGTATGAAGAAGGAGAGAGGTTCAGCGGAAATGTGAAGAGGCCAGTGTAGAGAAGGGAGAGAGGCTGTGAGGTGCATTTGAGGAGGTCGAGAGGGTATGTGAAGAGGGTAGTGTGGGGTGAGGGAGGCGCTGGATAGAGGTGCAGGTGCGCTGGAATCGAAGACGCCTCCCGTCTTTTGGGAGAGGTCTTGTTTTTTTTCCGCGTATTCATTGCACTGCCTGCCATACGCCAGCCTGCATTTCTACCACACCGATCTAGGGGGCGCCACTCGACGGTGCATTACAGCAAGCACACATGGAATAACTGGTACGTTTGCAACGTGGATGTGATATTCTTGTCGTAATCGGACAAAGTTGCCTCTCGCTGTGGGCAGTTCTTGCGATACTTTTGTGACCGCCAGTACAATAAGTAACCGGTGGGAACACTACACTCGGCTATTCACTGACCACGAAGGTACGATACGATGCATTTTGGTCGAATGCGTTTGGCTTGTTGCATATCTCCTTGTCATTCATAGGTTCATTTTCACTGGCTCTGTTATTTGTGAAACAACTATTCATATATTCGTTCACGGGATTATTTATGGGGGCCTACGAACACAATTGATTAAGTCAGATGGATGCACACAACAAAATACTAAATGTAAAATAAATAGGCTTCTGTCCACACTTCGAAAATGAATGAGTCGTGACGTTGATCAGCAGAAAAGACTGCCTGAACACATGACTAGATATCACTAAAAATAAAAGCAAAACTATCAAAAGGCAGTGAGTTCACTAGTCTTATACAAGTGTGTCGAAGGAAAAAAAGATGCAGGGATGCAAACTTACACAATCTTTTGCTGCAGCATTAGCGCAAAAAAAAATCAGTCGTGAGTAACACAGAACATACATGCCACGGCGACTTTTACGTCATACGGCTACTGATCCTATGTATATCCGAATCTGTCGAATTGACATCATTGAAAAGAATTTTATTATTTTCTTTATGGGGTTGTAGCTTAAACTGTAGCATAGATAGAAATAGAAGAGAAAATACTTCATTGAATTATTCAGTTGACCACTATCCCAGGGGAAGCTCTTCGGGATGCGGCCACACCTCAGTAGGGATAGTGTAGTGCAATTCTCGCAATGTACCGTCTAGACTTTAAAGTTGCCCTTTGAGTCGTAATGTCTGTATAATTTACAGAACTGGCGTATTGAAATAAACACCTCATCTTCTTGAACGTTCTCAGCGAAGCAGGACTGTAATACGGTGTCAAGAACATGAGAAAGAACACGACATACACCAATCATGTACATAGTTTCAAACATACAAAAAATAATTTACGCGAAAACATCGACCAGCATTTACACAGAAACAGCAAGGGAACAGAAATTGAAAATATTGACAGACGTGACTGCTCACACTTCTCAGAGGTAGCACAACAAATTGCATCTTACGAAAAAAAAAGACATTGTTTGCCGGAAGAGATGACCCCTTTACGCAGTATGCAAATGAACACCAAACTGGATGTAACATGAACAAGAGTTTGTAACCCTTGCAAATGTTTAATTGAAACATTGAAATAAGAGATCACAATCAGAGAATTGGCAAAAATATCACACAAGTTCATTAGACAGCAACGAATTCAACAATAAATACTAAGAATAAAACACTGATATTAAAATACATACACGAAGTAAACGTTGTAACAAAAGATGCGTGGTTTGTACGAACCCAGACATTAGCGCACAAAACTTGACTTTTGGTAAATTGGTAAGTAGGTGGTTTTATGGAATGCGCCTAACTGAAAAGAATGAAGCCAGATGTTACTTTTTTGTTGTTGACTAGAGTCAGACGTTGACTACTAAACGTCTATCGTAAGAAAATGAAATGAAACAGCGTACTTCAACTGACGGGTTTTAATTAACAATACCAGAAAATTAACCGTATTATCATAATCTTAGTGTACGCGCACATCTTACTATAACCTATGAGCAGTTTTAGAACAGAATTATGACAAGTAAGCTATGATACAGAGGGCTCAGTGGCCACACAACTTGCTTGGGAATGTCAGAAAATTTGCCGACGCGTGACCAGTCGTTTCGATATAGCTCGTTGTCTGTAGTAAGAAAAAAAATTGAAAAGTCTGGACTGGCAATCAAGAAGAAAATAAGTTTAAACAATGTATAAAGAGCGAATCACGGTGGCACATACTTCAACGTCAAAGTTTATAACCTAAACGTATAAGCGCTTACGGAATGTCAGACGTGTCATTATAAAAAACTGTGATACTAAATAAGTTAATAAATATACACCTACGTGCAACTACAGAGTAAAAGTCTATATATATTTTGCGATTAATAAACAGAAACCGAAGTCCAGCATTCACTTGCTGAATGTGTTTGTTGTGAAACGCGGCGAAGAACACGTCGCATTTTCTTTATTCGGTCATAATGACTCGTCCAATAATAAGGAATACGCAGCATCTGAACACAACCAACAACAGTTCTTGTCAACTTCTCTATTCCACTCCCTCACTCCTGACCCCCTACACGCATGTCAATCACCGGTATAAAGACAGCCGTTGCAGACATGATCAAGGCTGTAGCCCCCAAATGAACGTGCAATCATGGCGAAGAACGTAGGAGCCCATGCGATTCAACTCTCAACTATCCGCAAAGCATATGCGTGACCAAGTAAATGAGTCTTCTAAAATTCAAGATCAGATCATCCTAAGAGAACAACGAGTGCCTATCTTTTCCGACAGTCCAAGTGCATGAAATCGCGTGTAGCTTTTCAACACTTTTGTATTGTAAACCGGAGTACATGAACGAAGCGTTCTTGTTCCGTCCGTGCGAGCCGACAAAGGAATCGACAGTTTGGTACGGTCATTTCGATATCTTGCGTATTTAAAACGTCAAGTCGCTTTGAGACTCGGCTTTATCGCATCCTTTCGTAGTTTTGCGAATGCCAATCGATGACAAGTCATTACCAAGGTAGCAAAGATTGGCTGTCAGTCACCTCTTCAATGGGGTCCACGCTTCATACGCCACACGCTAGGACACCCAGGGGCTGTACCAAGCTAGAAACGGTTGGCAAGGAGAAATCTCGACGAAACGCACATACCCTTATAGTAGCTCTTTGAAGTATATAAGCGCGAACGTGTATGAACAAAGCCACGTTCCTTTACAGCGGCCCGAACCCTATCAAAAACGGTACTGGTTGAAGTCTCGCCTGATCTGCAGCTTTTCCTGTTTATGGTAAAACCTGTTGGGAGTGCATTTGTTTGCAGCTACCAGGTTAGGACGCTGTTACAAGTCGTGTTTAAAGTTGTCAGGGGCTCCAGACAAGCTTTGCGATCGTACTTAGTGCAAGAAAGAACACCAGGGCTCCTGGACATCCTAGACAAACAAATACATCCTATAATGTTGCTAAAAACTGACAACTATTGAACTAACTGACCATCGAAAGAAACATCCTTCACGAGGATGCGAAGAGATGCACGTCGACGTACAAATCTCGAAACCATTAGGTTCTCCTCCACCCGTAACTGCCAGCGTGAGATAATATTGAATCTTGTCGAGAGTCTGCAGACCACTCCATATCAGACGCTTGCTCCAGCAGGACTCGGCTGGTGAAGCGCAACATCGCCCCTCTCGAAATCTGCGCCCCTAAAACGGGCTGGTCAGCTCAACCGGAGTCGGCTCGGAACAGTGCAACGAGTTCGCGTAATCCTTCCGCCTCAGAGAAGACAATAAGCTGTGGGGAGACGCGGTATTGCTTTGGAAGCGAGTAGCGCTCAAAGGCCGCCCCGGCAGATCTGTACAGAAGGGCTCCGAAGCTCCGAGACGGGACGTACACTTTCGTGCGATCAAGGTATCTATGGTGCCGAAATCAAGCGAATGTGATTACATAAAGCGCTCGCATCCACGCGTTGCGATTACCAATGGAGTTCAGTGCGATCTTCCGCAGAATGCAAAGTAAGAAGTGTAGCGGCTGTCAGTAAGACTTACTGTCTTGTCCTGGTACGAAAAGCGAAAATTGTCGCTTTGCATTACCACACGAATTCTATATAGCTCATGCAAGACACAAGCCTGCTAATCTTGATCCTAGATTGGTCTTCTTTTGGTCTTCTTTGTCTTTGTCTTAAACTTCCAAAGCAAGAGGTTCTCGTTTCGACACAAAGTAAATATGTGCTGAACTACCAATCATTGCTTCGCTGTGATTATTAGTCAACATCTCTCGATGATCGTGTCGATAGATCCGTGGGGTTCAACGTCCCAAAACCGCCATATGATTATGAGAGACGCCGTAGTGGAGGGTTCCGGAAATTTCGACCTCGTGGGGTTCTCTAACGTGTACCCAAATCTGAGCACACGTGTCTACAACATTTCCGCCTGGATCGGAAGTGCAGCCGCCGCAGCCTGGATTCGATCCCGCGACCTGCGGGTCAGCAGCCGAGTACTTTAGCCACTAGACCACCGCGGCGGGGCAACTCGATGATCGTGTCGGCGTCTAGCCGTGTCCATTTACGGTCGCACCTAGAATGAACGTGAAGGTTTCTCGAATAGTTCGGGATGAACAAAATTACTTCTCTGAACAGAAGACGGGCACCTTAGAAGTATCTTCGCGGGAACCACAGGAAAATACTAAAAAACTCGGTCGCCGCTCCTGCTGTACCGTTTGCCCCCGAAACGCCGTTACCCGTCCCGAGTTCCCGAGAGTCCACCTAGCGGAAGAAAACGCGCCCGCGGGTGAAACACGCACACCGTGAGAACTACGTTCAGGACCTGCCTAAAAACTGAAAAAGAAAGTAAATTCCGGCTCACTTCTCTTTCCCCCATCTTTTGTGGCCGGTGACCCGGGTAATGAGAGCTAATTAATGGAGGGAGTGAGCGGCGATCTCGGCTGGAGCGGAGTGCAACACGCACACCAGCAATACGCCTCTCTGTACCGTCTCTTTACGTTGTTTTCTTTTATTTACTTTTTTTTACTCCCGCGATCAACAATTCGAGCGACATGAGTTCGCCGAGTTGTGCCGCTGACGATACTCGCCGGCTTGTACATGCTCGTCTCACGAACAGACTCGGGCGTTGAAAGAGTTCCCAGTCGGCGTGCCACCGCCACAGCTACAGTGCTGTTTACGTAGTAGCACAATATCTGAAGGCCGACAGGATGGTGCAGCACGCTCATCGTTTGCGTCGTAAGCTGCACGGGGCATCGCACGGAGAACGTAAGGAGAATCTCGGGGGAAAGGGGGGAAGAGTTGTGTTAAAGCCTCTAACCTTATAGTACGGCAACGGCTACGGGGAGAGGGGGTGTCTCTGATTGGCTCCGTACTGATTGCAGGGATTCTCGGAGCGCTCGCAAAGGCTCATTTCTCGCTGCTTGTGCTGTACGCGGAAAGGAACGCTGGGCAAAAACAGAACAGGCGAGGTCTTTTCGTGAGCCCGGGGTTTTTACGAGTAATTAAGTCTCCGGCGTTTCGTTTTCCGAAGGCGTGGAGCTCCTTTTCCTAATTGTAATCTGGCTGCCCCCCCCCCCCTCTCCACCGCCCCCTCATCTTTCGGGATAGCGTGCCGAAATTGGGAGGACGATGCCTCCCTGGTATCTTCCCGCTGAAGGTAGGCACCTAGTCGCATTTTTTCTTTACGTTTTTTTGTGTCACTAAAATTTTGGTGCTTGGGAAGTTCTGTGCCCCCAAGTTTCTTTTTGTTGTTTGCTTAGTAGAAGCAACAAGGTTATTCGGAGATCGTTTTAGGCGGTGCTCTTGCAGCCATGGCATGCTGACGTGGATCTGTCAGTCTCGGAGAACACCGGTATTCTGCTCCGCGCACGAATCACCTCTCTCTCTCTCTCTCTTTTTCCCCTCCTCGTTAAAACACAGAAGTTATGAACCATTTCCGCGATGATCTTGTTGTGACCGCCAATTACTGCTAATTTCAAACTTATGTTTAGGAAAGGAAAAGAACGCTTGATGACGTGGCGCGAAGTTTTGTAGCATATAGGACAGCGACATGCGATTGGACAGGATATGGGGAGCTTCACTTCGAACCAATAGCGTGGATCAAGTTTGTCTGGAATTTTGCCAAATCTGCCCGGTATTCAGCTGCAAAGAAAAGAATCCATGGAACACTTTGTTTTATATGTATAACTCGATCCACGAAACTAAAACACTCCAGACCATCTTTGATAACGAACAGCGCCAAAGCGTGTTTTCTCTGCGCACCCTCAAATCAGGAAAAGCAGAACGACGCAACCTATAAAGAGTTCTCAACTACTTCAGTTGGTGCCGGTACAGGTATCGACACTGAATTAGCAAATAGAACTATGAAAACATTACTCAAAGCAGATCAGGAGACACTACAATGCTTCATACGCATCTCCTTCGTTTGGTTGGACTGTCTTTCACGCTAATCTTGACTGAAATGTAAACATTCGCAAATGTCTGCCTGGTCGGGCTGGTAAGATGGAAAAACTATTTTAACTCAAACCAAAGTAAAGTACGTGAAGATACGTGAGAACCCGACGTTTCGGAACCAACTAAGTTCCCATGTGTCGCAGTGGTTTTTCTCATGTTGCGAACGCCGGCCAATGCTGTCTACATCCGCAGTTATGACATCTTTGCCGAAAAATTTTTCCGCAGCTTGTGCACAAATGTCGTGGAGTGTTTTCAGCAATTTCTCTTTTTTTTGCCGCTGAATTTCTAACATTCGTCGTTTGTGCTAGTCTCCGAATCTCCTTCGCGTAAACGGAACTAGTTGCGTTAGATTACGCGCGTCCCGCCTGAAAGGGTTCGGAGCCCTTATAGCAGATACTGCATTTGCCCTTGTACATACGGCTTTGAACTTCTTTTTTTTTTCTTCTCGACAATAACTTCGGGGATGGGGATAACATGCACCAAGCCTCACATCACGCTCCACACGCGGCATTCGACAGTATATGTATATATTATATATATTTGTATACTCTAGGCAACACAGAACGTGTCCTCACATTTCTTTTTTTTTCCTCGATCGATTTCGCGGTGCACTCTTGGTGGTCACTAACACACATACGCAACAAAATAAGAACTACTGGTTAAATAAAGATAACGGTATACCGAGAGACACCCAACGCAAAGCCTTTGACTGAGCATCACATCAGACTTTTTTTTCTTCTTTTCTTTTCTCCACTTTAGAAAATGCGCGAGCAACAACGCTACGCCACATCAATGCAGAGCTTGCTTTTGTAATCTATGCGGACAGGCTTGAATATCTTTTTTTTTCCCTACGATTTGACTAGAGTGTCGGCCCATCGAAAGGCAAACCGCAGCAGTCAGGAGCATAGGCACGATTGTTATCTCATACAGGCCAGTGAAACAGCATAAAAGGCTGTTAATTTTGTTTGATCTGCTCAATTACGCCGTTTTTATGAGCTTGAGGAAATCGATTCTTTTCTTTAATTGTGGGGTGTATGTTGTAATAAATTTGATAGCCTCGAATCAATCGCTGTGCAGTAAAGCAGCGTCCACGGTTGTTCGAAGTTTTGGTGATAAAACACGCCCTGACGGTGCAAAGTTTGTGTGCCATAAAATGAGGAATTTTGAGATTAAAACAAGTACGCATATTACGTGAGCTTAAGCCTGGACACGAATCAATCCAAAAAGTGTAACATTTGTCCCGATAATTGCGTAATGACATCGATGATTCCCCACACATGCATTATGGTCAATCAGGGCATGTCACAGCTAAGATGTGAGGTTTACTGGCGCAAAACATTACTAAGCGTAATCGTCCATTTGCGTTCAAAACTATGACACTCATATCATTTCATTACTTTTTAGCATTTCTACAGACGCCACCGTAATTACCATCAGGTTGTCGGGAATGTTATTACGGCCTACACATGTTTATATATCTTATTGGGTGTGATTAATCTGAACTATAATCGACTACCAAGTGGAGCTGTCCTTTAATATTCTTCACCCAGTCTCACACAAATGCTGTCCGTACACCTTCGACTTGGTGCGTCACGATTTTTTTACACGATTCTATCACAGAAAACAGGTAAAAAAACACTAAACAAAATAGCTATGGGAAGTTTGACGGACAGATACTACACGAGTAAAATGAAAAAAAAAAAGTTGCACTTGATTCGACGCGGTTTTACGCCACACACATGCGCACACAATGCAAGCGCACACACTATACACAGCGGTGGGCCAGCGTAATTATGAATGCGAAGTGCCGCCTAGGGCTAAGAGAGTGTACCACTGACCGGAGGCCCCTATGGAGACAGCAACAACAGGTCATCGAGAACCTAAACGACGCACACTTGTGATATCGGCAAAACAAAAACAAAATAAAAAGCACACGGCTCTTTTTTTCCTTCCATTATTTGTCGGTTTAAGAGGGAAAAGGTGCGAGTATACTTCTTCAGACGTGAATGCCACGACACTCACTCGAAATAACTGTGGCTGTTTTCTTTCGGTAAATTTAACGGAGCGTTTTACAGCGCTAATGATTCCTGTCAATTGGCCAAACGCGGTGTTATTACGCTAGCGAATCACTGAGCCCGCGACACTATTATACAACGCGTCGCGTATGCTTGAAATACCCCGCAAGGGGCCTTTAAGGGTTCAATAAATGATGATGATAATGATGCGTCTCGTGGAGTGTCTAGTGACAGTCAAGACTGAAGCTAGAAAGCCACCGCATTTTCGCTTCGAAGTAAGAGCCGAGCCACGCAGTAAGCTACAGGTATCACTTGGGAAGTTAAGCCTAACGCCAACTTGAGGGGATCGGGGAGTATCTCGCAACGGAATGTTTTTTTTTTTTTCGCCGCACGTGCCGACGACTCGAAACGTTCGTGCTTTTTCTTTTTTCCTTATAGAACCGTCGATTTTCTTCCGGCCAGAGTATTTCGGGGCCTCGGCCACCCATATCGAGAAAGCTCCCATAAGACAGCGCGGAACGTGTTTGGGCTAAGGCAACCTGCAATGAAATGAGTTGTAGTGGATTCTATTACACACTGGTTCAGAAGACTAGAGACAGCTCAACGGTGGATGTTGGACACTTTGTATGTGAGACTTACGTCACGTCTACAAGAACCGCTCGGTTGAAGGTATACCATAGAGGATATCCCGATGATGTTTTACGTGCGTGAACCTTACTGTAGGTGGAAGGAAAGAAAAAAACCTCACTCGTATGCTGACGCCTAAGGTTTACTTGAAGTTAATCGTTCTTTTAGTGTGTCCACATGAAAACTGAATCTTAGCCCTCCATCACAGAGAGCTAGAGAAATGGAGAGGAAAGGCCTCATAAGGGTCACATTAGGCATTTGGTACATTGAAGACATTCAATTATATTCATAAGAAAACATAGCTATATTGATTGAGTGATCGTCGCACAGGGGTGCATTTTTTTTTCTTCTTTTCTGCCTGAATCCAGATACCAAAGTATAGCTATGACAAGCACAACGAACGGAATTTTCCGACAGAGGTGCTTCTTTTATTTAGTCGGGAAATAAGAATCTAGATACGACAGAGATATCCGAAAAGAAAACATCAGTCTTTTTACGTGGATGTGTAAAATTCTTGAAGTGTTTAAAGGATTAGGGGAACCTCCAGTAATATCCGTCACGAACGCAGACCGCTCTGCTCGACGACCATCCGGAGAGCGCTCATTTCATTATTATCGGCGTGAATTATGCGTTGTGCGTTCATCATATCCTTCACACTCTCAATCTAGCACATATCGCGTCGGTACGCCGCAGACGTGACTAAATCTGGCTCGCAAATCTTTGAACTTCGAAAACGCTGCGCACACCAAACGTACTTGCTTTAAGCGTCCACACCAACTCCCATAGCGTGCGGCACGTGCGGCGAAGCTCACTACAAGATGGCGCCAATCGCAAACTATACTCCCAAAGGATGACCCACCGTCCCATCAGTGGTATCGCGCAGAACACTGCGCCGGGCGCACGGAGGATTCGCAGCGGGTCCACCACGAAGCAGACAGTAGAGCGAAAGCCGACATACAGATGGCGCCACTGACCACCCACAGTCAAGGGGGCCACTACTTTGTCCAGCACAGTAGCGTGCAACACGTTAACTCCCTGCCTCCCTCCCCATGCAGAAAGAATGCCGCGAGAGCATTTTCCTCTACAGGTCCCGCCACGCTGCGGCCAACAACCACAGAAAGAAATATGCGCGCCGAAGAATACGCGCGGTCGTGCAGGTGGCGCTGCATGCCACACCGAAGCCGGCGGGAACGGGCACTTGCTAGACATTTGCGTCCATCTGCCTCCCCTAGACGTCTTCGAAAGGAGGAGAGTGCAGTCCTGGAAGGCGGGCGACGGGATCTGCTGGGGTCTGCTTAGGCAGTGCTACACCTGGAGCGCGTGCCACGAGGCTTGGTTGTCCAGAGCGCCGGAAGGTAGCGTCAGTGCACACAGATACATATTGCTGCTGGGCAGGGTATCTTCCAGCCTGCCTTGTCCGTAGTAGCGAGTACTCGCCGCGGTGTGCAGTGTCGGTGAGGCTGCTCGGGGTTGAGGTTCCGTTCCAGCGTTGCCCAGGCAACGGCGAACGAAGAGGCGGGCGGCGGCGGGAGGGCGGGCAGCGGCGGGAACCATGGACAGTGCTGTGGTGGGGGCGGGGCGCTACGTGGAGTTTCCCTTGGCGCCCTTGTCCGCTTCGTCCTGCCACTTGTCCTGCGAGCGGCGGCGCGCGTTCATGAAGAAGTTGCCCACGGTGCTGAGCTCGAGTCCCAGCTGCTGTGAGATGGTGATCTGCATCTCCTTGGAGGGCCGCTTGGTCTCCTTAAAAATGGCCTGTAGGGTGCGTCGCTGCAGGTCGGTAAAGACGAGCCGCGGCTTCTTGGGCTGACTCTTGGACGCCGGCCCGGCCGCACCCGCTCCACCAGGCGCATCCTCTTTCCGCTTGCAGGCTGCGAAGACAAAGACGCACAGGATTAGGACAATGAAAAAGATGCTCGTATCGTCCCGGCAACCGCAAACCATCCTTGAATATAGGCTACATCTTTGCTTCAGCTAGACGAACACTCACGACCCGTTCCGCTTCTGTATGAGACGCTACACTTATCCAGCTGCAGAACTGTCGCATACTGGGTTTTTCAGCTAATATGTGCCTACTAATGCGAAAATAAACGCTTGCGCTACGCGTGTCGAATTGGTCAACGAATATGAGCCATACGCAGTACGTCAATATATTTTGATGCGCCTAGCTCCGTAATTAACAAATATTGCTAAATTAACCCTATCTGTGACGTGAGTGAAAAATCAATGCGAAAGTTGTAGGATGGGTTCTGAAACATTGGAATATTTCATCAACCCTAAGATAACGAACAATCTGATTAGCTGGTTAATATAAGTGGCTTCAACAACTTTGAAATAGCAGCTCTAACAAAAAATGTTTGAAAGAAAAGTTGTAACTTTTTTTAGTAACGTGATATTATTTTATCTTCCCCATTTAATTTTCCAGCTTTTTCTTAGAGTACGCCATATCAAAAAGTATACTTGGCGCGAATCAGCCGAAACACCCTGTATAAAAAGTTTAATGACCCCTTTTGTCAAGGGAAGGAGTTTCCTTCAACTATTTCTATAGTAAGGTGAAGGTTGAGTGGAAGAACACTATAAAAAATGGAGGTCTGCGTTCTGTCTCAAGTTTTTCGTTTTGATATCATTCGGTGCTTTAATAGGAGCTGCACTTCACCAGCCAATCAGGTGTGGTATAAGACGAATGCATGAGTCGCAATGCAATCGGTTTATGTACTTCTGTGATATAAAACCACGTTTCGTGTGTTATTTTTAGAGTACCAGTTCGATCCGGGTCTTACAGATAACGCGGAGCCTCGAAATACGCACCGCAGCTTCCAGTACAGCACCAGATAGTTATGAAAAGGACGCATCGTACTGTGTACCCAGATGTGGCTCTTAGTATATTGGCCTACTTGAGCAGTGTGAAAAGACAAGTGGAGACAAAAAGTGTTTCAAACGCGAAAGAAGTTCAGTAACACAAAAGTAAAAAATGAAATTTGAACTAACAGTTCACCGCTTTCTTCGGCCTCGCTCATCTATCAATTTCTTCTGTTTTCACTCCATTCACTAGAAAGGCTAAGACTATACAAAGCCACTGGCACGCACTGCCATTTTGGGGCGTGGCATTCGCCATTCGAAGGCAGGCATGTGCAAGATTTTCAAGACAAGGCACAAGCCAGAGTTTTCAACAACCGACTGTGTTACGATATAGGCGGCCAAAACGCACTAGAACTCAACGGTGTCGCAGAAGTTTAGAGAATTCAGTTACTACTTAAGTAATTTAACACAGCAATGCGTTTACCTGGAATAAGGTAGCACTGACAGTGTGTATGATAATGTTTTTACGAATTCGTGTCTTAGGGCTTAGAAACTCGACAAGAACACACGCAACATCAACGCCAATTCACACTTCATCACTACGCTAATGCACATATGACAGGCATGACTATGCAGGGGCTACTACACCTATACAGCGTCTACCAGGCAGGACACCAACGGTAAGTGCAAGCATGCACAGGCGTGCAAACCAACAACAACAAAAAAGTTTCAACGTGGGTGATGCGTCCTTCATCGAACAATTTTCATCGTTTCAACGACGCACATGTTGCGATGATCGAAAAGTTGTGATTGATTGACAATCTAACCTTGTTTGATCAAATTATTATTAAAGCATGCCATTATTTACACTTACCAGTTCACCACCTATAACCCATGATAAACAACATGTGGCTAACATCACCAAAGTAATCTTTGTTTTCAGATTGAAACACCCATAGCAACTAGACGCGTTTGTCCACACTTCGCACAAGACTAGAACGTCTGCTCTACCTGGACAACCTGCCTACTCCAGCATCTCATTCCCTTTCTTATTTTTCCCATAAGCGGGTGCCTCATTGTGCAGTTTTAACGCATTCCAGCATTTTCTGCTCTCTCTCTACTTTCATGGCAGTTCAATGCATAAGTGCTTTCTTGCTAAACGCTCGCGTGTTCCACGCTTTAAAACGGCGACAGAAGTGGGTAGCACCCAGAGAAGCAACGAAGCTACTTATATCAAGAAAAAACGTTGAACAAAAAAGAAGAAAATAAGCAAGCCCAGCTGTTCTGCAAGCCTTGCGTGACCGCCGCTTTCACGTGCAGACGAAAAACGGTGCGCTTGTCGGGCTGTCTGTCACACAACGCCCAAAGCAAGGATGCAATACAGGTGGAGAAAGAAAAAAAAAAGCAATCGAAAAATAAGAAGGCCACAAAGCTTCGTGCAGCACTTCAGGAGGCGTCACCGGTTGTCGAAAGCGCTCCATTGTGATCGTATACCGTGAGGGGAGGCACCGTGAATTTCGTGAGATACGTCACACCTGTCCGCGACGAGGAACGGCGCCCGCTTCTCATGCCGGTTCGTTCTCTTACCGTGGCTACGTTCTGCGTGTGTCTCTTTCTCTTGAAAATAACATGGTTTTCAATGTTTGACACGTACGTTCCCGTCGGTTAAGAACCGTTTTCTGATAAATCTTCAACGCATTTATAAAACTGCGGCATCGCATACCTCCACTTTCAGCGTAGGTCAGTGTACGTTCTCGATCTGTTCTCAAAAGGATGTTCACTGGTTTCCATAACCGGTTGGGGGAAGGTGGGGGGGGGGGGGGTTAGCCTTTCGGTCGCAATTTCGATGAACCATAATAAAGTTTTTGCCGTGTCATGCCATGGTTTTCAGATTTCCCGTATTATACCCAATTTTCATCCAACCCTAATCGCTTCTAATCTTTAGCAAGTGATGGCATTGTGTACTGCGTGGAAGGGTTCTGCATTCTCAAAACGTCCTTACGTCTAAAAAAAGGACAACTTTCGTAAACATGCTAGCGGTAATGGTAAAGAAAGAAAGAAACAAAGAAAAGAAAGAAAGAAAGAAGAAAAGAAAGAAAGAAAGAAAGAAAGAAAGAAAGAAAGAAAGAAAGAAAGAAAGAAAGCGGTATAAAAATATTCTCTTGCATTGTCATAACTGCGTACTAATACGTGTGTAATGATAAGTGTAATATACAACTTGGCACACTGATAAAATTCTCAAAATAACATGCTCTAGGAGAAAAAAGCACTAAAAACAGTTGCAAAAAAAAAACACCAGCATGGCACGCTGCCAGGCTTGGCAAACAGGAACGTCATCAATACCACCGCCTTCGAATCTGAAGCTTCGAACAGCAACAACAACAACAACAACAAAAATGTTTGCCGCGAACACCCTGTGAAGCAAAGCTTCTTTTTCTCTCTTTTTATCCCCATACACACAAAGCCACGCTTGCGTGGCCGGCTGAAAATCCCTTGATCATCCCTTCGGACGCCCGTTTGGCTTCTATCAGGGCGCGTTTGGCCGCTTAGATGTTTCCATTGTTGGTGCATTTTTTCGCTGTCCTGAATGGTGTTATTGTCCGGTGGACTATGAGGTGTACTATCTAGATCGAAATTGCGAACGTGGGACTACATCACCGGGATGTCTGCATATTGAGATATACTTTGAGATGGGATAAGGTGTAGGCCAGCGTCTTTGGCAACCCATGACCTGCGTGGTTCCCCAGCAACGTTATCAAATATATAAAGTTAAGGCACGAACACCTGCGAAGGTAGCGTAGAAGCGCTGCACTGGACGTAAGCTCTAACAGAGTCTATAGAGTTATATGCACGCCCTGTCTTGCGAAGCGAATATCATGCCCCCATTTGATATGAAAGGGCGACTATTGCTCAGCAGTGTATTAAACAAAAAAGCAAATAAGTGCGTATATGTTTTGCGTTGAGAAGAATAGCCGAGTATCTATTCTAATACGCAAGAAGAAAGTTTTTTTTTTCACATTTCCTTGTGTGATACCGATTTCATTTGCGCGTTCCCCCTTCCTATAGACTGGCTATTGCATTTTTCTCTCTTTTTCTGAACATGAATACACACGACTAAAAGAGTAAGAGAAATGGGACCAAGAGAGCGATAAACAAAGAAACGGAAAGGTTGTTAACCAGCCTTAATCGGGATCGGTGCGCATAACCAGGCTGACGCCACGTTGCAACCCTTCCCTGAGGAAAGAGAAAGAAGGCAGAAGAATGAGGAGGTGGAACAAATGAACGCGCCGCGTTCAGTCTGTCACAGAAATTGTCTATTTTAGCCCGTCTTGAGAAACACAGGAACGCTTTCGTAGTCTTGCACATCGCAGACATGCTCAAGGCCGCGATATGACTTTTTCTCCCACCCATGCGTTATTGGCTTCACCGCAATAATGTTCTTATTGCAGTGAAGCACGCTCTACAGGCACGCAGATGTTCCGTTTTGTTACGTGCATGTTCTTCTACAGGCCTATTTCAGTGCTTTCAGAGAGCGAAATATTTAGCCTAATAAGGTTCGATCTCGGCACACTTATGAGAACAAGGCTCTTATTGCGTGTTGATCGTTGTGCTTCAGCGCAGTGAAAGTATAATCATTAAAAGCGCAATTTTTCGTCTTCTCTGACTTTTCAGACATATTTCAAAAGGAGGCGTGTTTTGTTGTCCGCTTACGCGTGAACTTCCTGACAAAACGTCGTGCTAGAACTTGTGCGGACACGTGTTTCGGTATCCGTACTTTCACACAGCGAAGTAGAACCGTGTCCGTTATGATTGTCTTAAGACGTTCAGTCGACAGCATTCGGGCAGAGCATCGATCAATGCTCACGAAATTTCACGCGTAAACGAGTCTGTCGTGGGCTTCTCTATTTTGCTCGTAACGGTAAATACCCGAGAGACCAATTTACTCTGCCTATCAAGAGCCAAATATGTTCAACTATGTGTTTCCTGACTTCAAGACGAATTAATTGACTTCCCCTTCTATGGAGAAGCAACACCACTATCCCGTAGCTGTTCACCGCACTTAGTGTGCGTCGTCTTGTATTCCTTAGCCGGATGACAAAAAAAAAGAGTTCAGGAGAGAAAAACGCACGCAAGAACAAGTCGCCTACACACATCAGCAGCAGACCCGAACGCCAAACAACGTCGCCCTTGCTTAAAACCCTTGCAGAAACAAAAATCGAGAAACCTGAGATCTATAAAAAAAAACAAAGCAAAATTTCGCCCACCAGCTCACAGCAGTGCTCGAAGTCCGAAACGAAAACAAGAAGAAAAATAAAACAAATACGAGAAAGCAATGATGCGCTGTGAACCGAAAGTCACGTCACGCTGTTCTTCCGGTTGACATTGGCCGCAGGTCGGCGTGCCATGAACGTCGTTCCAGCCGGCTAACGAGTGTCTCCCGCGGGGCGCTCTAACGCAATTGAGGATTCCCGCCGAGCGCCCCCCAGGGAGCTTTGGCCGGCCACTGGAACCGAGGAAAGCTTCGCGAGACCGCGACGGAGATGGCCAGTTTCACTGACCAGACCGGTCTGGAAGCGACCACAGGTATTCCCAGTCGACAACTAAATTTCCTTTTTTTTATGCGGGAGATCATATCTTGGCGAATCCTCCCCCCCCCCCCCCCACCTCAGCCCAGCGTATCGAGAACTTCGGTTTTTTGGTCTACCGAATTTACTCGCGTACGATCAGCGCCGGCTCTACTTCATATTTCCTAATTATTCCAGTGATGCCTCATGGGGCCATTGTTAGCTCATATTCGCTAGAAATTCGTCGCTGTTGGCCAAGTGTCACTTGAGCATGACTAGATATTGGTAAGCATTGGCTAATATTAGGTTCTATTGCATCTCTACAAATAAATTTCGTTCGAACAGCGAAGAGAAAGAGAGAGAATGAAAGAGATGAAAGAGGAAGGAAGAGTATGAAAGAGAAACAAATTGAGAGAGATAAAGAAATAAATAAAAATATGAAGAAAAAAGAAAAAATCAGACAAGAGAGAATAGAGAATACGAGGATTAATTTGAAAAAAATTGCCAGAACAGCAAGAGCTAGGGCTATGTAGGTGGCCATCAACTCCATTGTCTCTTTTATTATTGCGCCTCTATTGCAAGGTACCCTAGTTCGTTATGTTGGAGAGAGATAGAAAGAGAGATGAAACAATAATTTTACCAAAAGCTTCGGCACCTCTACGTCCTAGGATGGGATCATAAATTAGCGAACCCTCCCCCTTCCTTCCTCGCTCAGTGTTTTCAGAACTTCAGTGTTCCGGAATTTAACAATCACTCGCTTACTACCAGTGTTGGCAAAGTTCTGCATGCTTAAGTTTGGCCCAGGAGTAACCAGCCTAAATAATAACTGAAGGGTGGTTGCTACTGGCTAATAATGACCTAATGAGTGCTAAATGTTGGTAAGCATTTGCCAATATCCGATAATATTAACTATCGGCTATTATAACTTTCACGATGTCTTCATTCAGTCTCATTCCAATGACTGACTTCTCTGCGAAGTTTATACGCAGTTGCTGTTCTTCAGATACCCCCTATCTACTTAGGTTGTTTTAATGGGAGCGGCCAATTATGAACGAATAAATACATAAAAATCAAGAAAAAATTACTTCCTTTGTACTAATCTCGGATCCTCTAGAGACTCGCCTATTTACTTACGGCAAGGAAATACGCGTTCACATTCTAATATAAAATTAATAACGAGGGGTGACGCGTGGCAAGCGTAAATCGCAGAATTGGCGGTCTGTTATACTAAGAGAACTGTTGACAATGGAAGGCCATCGAAGCAATTGACGGTATATCGCTTAGTGGCGTTGGAGATCTAGGATTTTTTTTGCAGGTGTAATCATCACTCTGTTGACGTTAGACAGGCCCGGTGATTGTTTGATGGGTTAGTCCGTCAGTATAGAGTGGACACAGCTGAGACTGACCGCAACTAAGGCAATGATGAGCATAGTGGCTGGGATGAAGGTCGTTGTAAAGTTGATCTAAGCGCGTGAAACTTTTACCACTGTTATCGACAGCTGCGTGTAGGAGCTACGTGCTCTGGTCTGAAATTTCTTTCATCAACCCAAGCCGAAACTTAACAAAAAATGGCTGAAATCAAAACTACCTCGAAAGTTGAAACAAATAACTACTAAATCTGTGAATTAGCAAAAAGCCACTTTCCTCGTTTATTTTATCGTACAATGTTTTTCTTTTTGTTTTGTTCGCCCATAGTCCGTCCTGTAATTATGACGTGCCGGATACGTGCCTGTAACGTCCCCTTCATATTGCGGGAATACAATGCCTCTCCCTATAGGTTCGAACGTTCGAAGGTGATTAACCGGGTGCGCCAGCCAGCCAGCCGAGTCGCACGAGTGGCGGGGGTGGCGCACCGGTGCTACTGATTTCAGTCGACAAAGGACGACGGGCCGAAACGCCGGATCCGTGCCCCCTTCGAGATAAATTAATGAAGACCGTAATGATCCGCCGGAGAACGGCCTCTCTGCTGTGTACGTGGCAATTAAGACGAGGCGACTAAATTACCAAACGAGAGCGCGATAGAAAAGCATAACGAACGGGCTGGCGTTAAGGACTGTGCAGCTGTGATGGCTTATCGGGAGAGACAAAACGTGCGCAGTTGTTTTGTTTTGCCTTTTTCTTTTGAGTGAAGTACACCGAAGCAAATTGGGAGGTAGAGGCAGGTGTGAAGAGGACGGTGCAGCTCGACACGATGGAGAGGCTCCACCGTTCCTCGCCTCATTATTTTTGTCATGAATGAAAATCAGGCCCTCCTTTAAACTCGGCGTCACAACTGTCGCTGGAGAATGCTTATTAAGTCGTTATGTTTTAGATTACTGCGCGTTACTGCATTAACCACTCAATCTGCTTTAGCCAAAGTGCATGCCTTGTCGAATCTGTAACGACACGTGTACTCATGTTCGGTTCCCGTGCTAGACAGCCACGTGTGGTGCCGTGTATTGATATTGGTATCTCTACATATCACGTGTCTATACCACGGCAAACAGCTGCACACAATACATGATATCTGGCGTTATGATGTGGCGTTGATTGATTGATATGTGGAAACTAAGGTCCCAAAACCACCCTATGATTATGAGAGACGCCGTAGTGGAGGGCTCCGGAAATTTCGACCAACTGGGGTTTTTTAAGGTGCACCCAAATCTGAGCACACGGATTTATAGCATTTCCGCCTCCATCGAAAATGCAGCAGCCACAGCCGGGATTCGATCCCGCGACCGGCGGGTCAGCTGCCGAGTACCTAAGCCACTAGACAACTGTGGCGGGGCGATATGATGTGACGTTATGACGATGCATAGTATCTGACGATACGATGCATCGATAACATGTTTAATTAGCGCTACTCGACCTCGTATTGATATCTGTATTAGGATATATATAGATACCATGGCAAAGTGGCAGGTGGTATGTTTTTCGAGGACGCATAATGATTCGAAAAGCGAAGACTGCTAACAAGAATGGAAAGAGGTGAAACATAGTATCCACAGTTTGTGACGTATGAGCTCAGAACAAAACACTATAGGCAACTATATCAATTCAAGTGTAACGCACGAAAAAAGATGCAAGAAGTTAATCGTATGCACTCACTGTGACTGCTGATGCCTCATTTCTACATCTCAATTTTATGTTCCAAGAGCCTGGGCAAAGCTTTGAAGGCAGGCAATCCCACATGAACTGGTGACCAACGTGTTTTATCGCTCCAGGTGATGCCTAACAAACCATGCACGAAGCTTCATTTCACGCGGAAATAAAAGAAAAGAAAACGGTACCGTTCGCTTATGAAGAAGAACGGAGTGCAGCCTCCGGGGGAGCTTCCTCACGGCAACCGTCGTAGTTGCCTCCGGGCAATACCCGCGATACGCCTCCCTCCGTACTCCTTCACTAACCCTAACCTCGCACCTCCTGTGAATCATCGCGGAAGTCACTTCGGGACACTGTGCCGTGACTGTCAGCATGCGACACGTGGTATGACGTTCCGAATGGCGGGCTCCGGCGAGCACTGCAAAAGCAGCGCCACCGTTTACGCTAATTAATAATCCAATTTGGCACACCGCACACCACCGCTCTGCTGGAAAAACCCGTGCCCACCTCGTCCGAGGTGACGCCAAACCCAGTTGGGTAGTGGGCCCGGCAATAGATACGTGCGGGTAAACCGCGAGCTTGCTGTAGTCGCGATGGTGAATCTAATTAGGGACGCCGCGATGGTGCCCCTCCCCCTCCCCACCTTTCTCGGTCCCTCAAGGTCTTCGCTGGAGCGGAGGCGCCACGCGAATAAGTCGTGATGCCTCGATGGTAGAATTAGGAGAATTCCCGTATGGCACCCACCCGCGAGCCACCTATAGCGCGTTTCGTACGTCTGTCTCGTTCAGTTCTCACGAAAGCGTAGAACACTGCGCGGCTCGTTGGTTATGTACACGTCGTTCTGACGTTCTCGGGTGGAAACCACCACTCTCATTCTAGTGTTCCGTCGCTGTTGGCCAAGACACGGGATATAACGCAGACAGAAGCATTAAGCTAGCCGAGAACTCCGTAATCAACGCGACAGGGACCACGACTTTCCGCGTTTGCGAAATCGTCGTTCGTCTTTGAAGGGCCAAAGCATATATGCCCGCTCGCGGGGAATGCCAAATGGAAACAAATTTGCCACCGCGAGCTCGCGACCCGCCAACGTGCATAGCCAACGCTGCATTAAAAGGCTTTTAGGCAAATAGCTGCGACGCGCCTTCGCCGGCCCAGCGCTCTTTCGCTCCCATCCTCCGTATGCCGCTTTCGGGGTTGCCCTCGGTAACTGCGTAGTGCGACACGCTCAGATTTCTGTCTCTCTTTCGCTTACTGTCTATTTTACATTCTCCGTTGTTTTGCACGACGGATTTCGTGCAGACGAGACCGCTATTGGGTCTGACGTACAACCCCCCTCCCCCATCTTCTATTTCCATACGAACCGTTCCATCTTCCACCACCCCCCTCACACTACGCAGCATCAGAACAGACGGGTCGTCTGCCCCCATCAAAAGGCCATCGCATCGCGAGTGGCATGGGAGAACGTGTGTACGCCCGCATCGAAGCCAACGCGGCAACAGTAGCGTGATGCCAAACGCGAATAGGTTTTTAAAAGCAGGGTCCAGCCGAAAACTGTTGCAGGTTGCCAAGTTACACGCGTACAAACACCTGCTGAATTAGAAATAAGTATCGCTCTGAAAGTTTGCGAAGCATTATTCGTTTCTTATTGTTTGGTAGAAGTGGCGTTTTCTAGCGAACTTCGGACACTTTAGTCTCTTCTTTCACTCTCCTACGGGGCATCGTATAGGACAGTTAGAAGAAAGGTAGCCTGCTCTTTTGTTTAGGCTAGCTTTCTCAATGAGAAACCAGTACTAGTAAAGCTACAAAAATACACACAAAAACACTGAAATTCTCTCAAGTGGAGCGCCAGCCGCTAGTCTTAAGGCGCATGTATCAAAATACATTTACACAATATCAGGGGTCCGCACTTGAGTCTAATTGAGCAAGACATTAAACTTCATAAAATACTGACTGTATAGCGAACATTGGGGCACCAAAATTCTTGTAGTGATATGTCGTGAAGCATCAAACTAGAGAACACACAAAACCAATACTGCTCTACCTAGTAAAATTGTACTCAGTTGAGGTTGTAAAGTGTACAAAAAAGACATTGTAGCTCGCATGGAGTTTGTTTTTATAATTTGGTTTCCGCGAGAGTATAGTGATCGAAAAGTTATTCAACGCGATTGCAGTTGTATATACGAAACGTCGTAAGACATAAACGCCTGCTTATACGGTGACTCACGGCTGATAGTTACCGCGTATTACGTAGCCTTACGGCAACGAGCTTACGGTTTATTGCTTTTTCTATGTAAGGAGGGCCGGGATAGTACAAAATAATAGACGAGCAATCGACCACGAAACGCCCAGCCGGAAAAGTCAAGAAACTGCCGTAATAGTACCGCGGAAATGTACAACTGGAATGCACAGCATAAGTGAACCTAGCAAAATGTATGGTACATTAACATCCACAGTTGCAGAGAACACTTGAATGCGCACCTCCCATATCGCCGGCGCCCTCAGCGCTTGTGTCTGCGCAAACGATGAATGCGCACCGCACAGGTCCGTTGATAGCAGTCAGAACTATACCGACCGAAAGTTGGATGCTTCAAGTATGCGCATGTGACCGTGCGTTTGGAAGACAGCAAACTCTGCACATGGACATGTCCTGCACGCGAATGTTCCGTTTTACGGTTGACCCTTTAGTGTACAGTTCGACAGATGTTGACTTGACTTCAGGGTGAGTTCCAAGAGAGGGCCTCCCAATACGTCAGTTAGCGTCAGCCTTACGCTACCTTAGTTGAATACCGTAAGGTAAGTACGAAAAAAAAAAACATACTGTCTCCGTCGGCAGGTAGGCTTTTTTTATTCCTCTAGACCGATGCGCCAATTTGATCATGTGGTCGCGTTGCCCTACGCAAGGAGCAACTCGAGAAATTGTTTTTTTTTAAATATTCATACCGTCTTCGACAGTACCTATTTCTCTACCTTCTATGCAAAAAACCGGCGCTGCTAGAACAAGTCGTGAGAAAAATCAAAGAAAAGGAAAGGCGGGGAGATTAACTGGGTGACACCCGATTTGCTACCCTACTAGGGGGAAGGATGAAATGGGAGGAAAAAAATATAGAAGGAAAGAGAGAAGTAATACGATAGCACGCACAACAGTACGTGTACCGCGCATGCCCAGAAGTCCTCGAAAAGTGTCAAAGGGTGCGCATCTGGTCCTCTACGTCAGGAGGCTCTCGTTGAAAGCCGTGTTCCGTGTTAAAGGCTCTTTGAGCTCTACACCTCCCAAGTTTTCACTTTTTATTTCGGTGAAGTGACGTTACAACCGTAAAACGGGTTACTTATTCACGGTATCGTAGTCTTTATATCTTTTTAATGTGCTCGACCAGAATGACTTCGCTAACCATGCAGTTTGCTTAATCGACATCCGTATTCTCTCTCCTATTTACCACTTTCTACCCAGCGAACTAGAACCAACTCGTATCTCGTAACCCACAACTCGTAACCCACAACCTGAATGTGATTGTATACGACAATTTATCACAAACCGTTGTCTGCTCTTGCAGCATGTCAAAGAAAGGCATTGTCAAAAGTGATGACAACACGAACGCCTACGGACACTTGCAGGGTCATTGTATCTCGTACCATGTCCCACCGTACGTGGCTCAGCGCAATTGTGACGCCTAGCGTGTGTGTGTTAAATGCTATCCGAATTCGGGTGGCTGTGACTATGTATCGTACGTATACACCCTACACGTCCAATAAAAACAAGTCGTGCAGATCAACTAAGGCGAAGAAGATTGTTTTTTAGTAGGCCTGCAGTTCATGCCGTAAAACACTGAGCGAGTGGCCACGATCGAATGTCCCACCCACTCCTTTTCATTTAGACAACGTTCCCCATATTTTTTTAATCGAGCTTGCTGGTACTTTTCTGTTAAAAAGCAGTAAAGACCAATCAGTGCGATGACAGCAGTTAGCGACTTCACTTATTAATTATATTGAATTAAAACGCTCAATAAATGACCTAGGCAAGGAAAGAAAATGCTATGGTGACTTTTAACGTTCTTGGAGGCTTGCACGATGCATATATCAATTCTATTTCGCTCTAATTCTGTCACGTTTTGGCACTAGATTTTTTTTTACTTGCACTTCAACTTCAGACTGATTGGTTTAGGTGCTTTCCTACAGGCGAAAGGTTAGCTTGGAGCTGTGATTGCAGGCTCACTGGGTTGAATAAGTTCAATCTACACATCGCCGCAGAGAGTTGCTGTCAATATTGGATGCGTGCTCAGTCAGGTTTTTGTAAGCATTGTCGTAAAGATTTTGCCCCTTTTCCCTTAACCATGACAGAAGTTTGCGCCAAATAAAACAACATCGATATATGTTTCGTGATTGCAAAGTACATCTAGACTGCTGACTTCACACTCATTACGCACAAATGCTAAAGCAGTTCTGACAAAACTAAATTATAATGTAAAAGAAAAAAAGCGTCATCGAAGAAAAGCCATTGGTCACTTGTTCCGCAATTACACGGTGGTCAAGCGGCAGTTTACGACTTGGGAAACCATGCGAAATGTATGGGAGACTGTGTTGGCCCGAGAAAGAGAAAGATGAGGTAGTTGCCGTAAGAGGAGCTAAGCACACAGACGCAATATGTGCCTCTCTTTTTTTGTGTCCTAGTCCACAAGCCTAACGTTTTCAACAATGACCGAGTTCGTTACAGACGCTACCTACAAGTTAGCGGACGTAAGCCCTCTCTTGAGCACAATTAACCAGATGGAAAACGGGGGCTGGGCGGGGGGCTAGAAATAAAACAATAAATCAAACCAGGTGGATGGGGTCGATGACAACTTGGCTGCAATGCGTGCTGTCGCTTGTTGAACGTTAATTCTAAATAAGGGGTACCTTTGGCGCCTCGTAGCAATATCGCACAAAATGAGAACGTCAGGCAGAATTATGGCCACGCATCGCTAGCTTGATGTCCTAATTGCGCCGGTCATTTTTTAACCCTCTCGCACGACTGTCTGTTGCTGGGGGAGTGCGCGTTCGTCACTGATGCGACGAGAACGCTTTTTGCTCACCCTAGGCGAGCAACATACGTCTTCGCAACAAAACTTCTTTTTTTTCTTCTTCTTCTTTGCGAAACCAATCGCGTCGAGGGCGAATTGGAACGGAACCGGAAACTGAAGTTCTAGTTTCCCGCTGCCATCTCTCTCTCTCACTTTCTCGTTTCAAAGGCTCGTCGTAACGAGCAGTCAAGCTTTTGCATTTCGTCGCAGCTACCCAGAGAGCTGATATTGTCGCCTTGCGATGACGACTGAGTCCAGCACACCGAAAACTCGTCGGTAAACGCGCTAAGTAACTCATTTTCCCGAAGCCCTTCCCACCCGGCATCCCCCTCACAACCGTAGTGTGCCTACTTTTCGCTGCGTCACACCCGATAGAAAGACACGTGATACCCCCCCCCCCCCCCGACTCAACTGCCTACGGTCATGTGCCGCAGTAAGGCTGGACTTTTCTAGGAGACAGTTCCCGCCCCCCGCTTCTAGGGGGGGTCACTGGGACCAATGAGCGACGTGATACCTCGCCCTGGCCTCTCCCGAAAAAAAAAACACGACATATCGCCGACAGTGTACCCTACCACCCCCAAACTATAGCAGGCGCAACAGAGGCGGCCCACATACCCGCCTCTGTATGCGGAGAACACGGGTCCACATCCGAAACGCGATAGCGAGTTTGGGATTCCTCCCTTGTGTCCCCCCCCCCTTCCCAATGTCCCGTTCAAGTACACAGAGACACTTACATACATGCGCACCATACTTTCGGACTATTTCATTATTTCCCCAACCCTTCCCCCCTCTTTTGTCTAGCTCAGCAGTAGCTTTTAATCAAGCGTCCTCGCACATTTTTCTGCCTTCAAACTCCGCTCCCCCCCCCCCCCCCAATGCGTTCGCTTCTTTATTTATTTCTTTTTTTTTGCACGTATGTCCTCCAGGCCTTTGCCTTAACCTCAATTTTTTTGTGCGCATATATGTATCTTTCGTGCGGCACTTTTATTTCACTTTACTTCTCCAGTGGTGATCAATGTGGGCCCGTCGTTTCTCGCGCACAGTGGCTGAAGGCGGGCGAGGGAAGAAAACGACTGACGTGCGAGGGACAAGCGGGCAAGGCCAAAAGAGAAAGATAAAAGGTTCGGGCTGGTGGCAGAAAAAAAAAACAGAATTAAGTCGGTTCGATTTTCTATCGACCCATAATAATGCAAATCATCGATCTCGGCACACAGACTCTCGGCTCGGGCCGATCGAAAAATCCATGGGAACCCGCGCCGAGCCCGGCGCGCCAAAGTTTGTCAGGACGAAGAAGAGAGGGTATGGCAGTCGATGTGCGAGGACTGTGCACCCTGTAGTTTTGTTCATGCGTGTTTTGTACGAGAGTCGGTGCCGAAGCGCCGTGTTGTGGGTTCCAAGAAAGATTTTTTTCGCTCTCTCCCGCTCTCTTCTCTCTCGTAGGAGAAGGCGAGAGGTTGAGTACTTCAATAGCGGATGGAGAAGTTCCGATATCGGGTGAGAAGGAGGCTGCCTTTCGGCGGCGGGAACCATGCGATGCCGAGGAACGAACTTATCGAGCGCCTTCTCGCGGGCAGAAACAGCCGACTGCGAAAACACGTGGGGTTATTGCCAGACTGGCAACAGGCTCCACCCCCCGAGTCGGCACGGGCAGCGTTACGGACCAATGGGAGACCACGAACGGCTTCGAGGAAACGATTTCCGATTGGTCCGTACGCCCGCGCAAAGCGGTGTCTGCACGTCCGAGAAAGGGGGGAGAGTATAGGCTCTCTAAAGCAAACATGGAAACGAGAGAAGGAGGGTTTGTGAGAGGTGAGCTGTCACGTGACCAAAGTACGACAGCAACCGTCCTCGGGTGTCAGTCGCGAGGCAGTACCGCGTCAGGACAGTCGAGCCGGCGGTACCGGGGTCGTAACGGCTTGAGACTGCGAGCAAGCCATGGTAACGACTCGCCTGGTACCTACGGTCGCGACCGTTGCACGTCCCTTCAGATTCCGTTCCACAAGCTTTACAATCGCAGAAGCGGGTAGCTACGCAAAAGCCGTACACAGACGGAGCAGCAAGACAGCGTTCTTTGCCACTGCGCTCACTAAAGAGGCCCCCGGCCAATAAAAAACATGCCTTTTGCGCGCATGCTGACGCCATAGTCATCCTCATGAACATCGGCCAAAACATCAAGAGGAAAGGGGAGAAGGCCCGTGCAGTATTGGCGTATAGATACAGACGTCGCACAGAGCGTTCCATTTCAAGGCTCTTATGGCAAGACTGAGGATCGAGGGATGGGGGTAGTAGTTTCGAGAGGACAGCCCGTTCCATTTCCACTCACAGGGCGGGAGCGGCGCATCGCAGCACAGGCCTCTCATTGCGTCTGTGAGCGTCTGCAATGAGAGAACGAGATACAAACAGGGGTCTGAGCGTCGGGCCCATCGTGTACGATGCGCGGCAAGATTATGACTGGTCAAATTTTTTTTGTTTTTTTTTTCGCTCACGCTATATTACCACACCCACAAAGCAGCCCCCCCAACCAACGGGGAACCCCTCGGGTTGCTGTTTGCCGCTGCCGCGCCTTCGCCGTCGCACGCGTTCGACTCTTTTTTTCCCTTTTTTCGGTCGATTGGATCGTTAGAGGAAAAGCTCGTGAAAAAGCAAGCGCTGGGAAGAGGGGATTAGTCGATGCAACGAGCGGACGGGAGAAAACGTACCCCCCCGCCGCACACACACACACCAAAATCGAAATGATTGATCATGTGATATCGAATTCGGATACGTGCATCTGCAGGCTTGGCTCGCCGTGCCGCCTTCGGCACGGCCGGGCAGCCCACAAAAGCCTTCTCCCGTTGTCGCTGGCGTGCCAGTTGCCACACTAGCGGAGCGCGCGAACCGTCCACGGGGGCACAGGCGCCAAAAACTTCCTCCCCGAGGAAGAAGAGCGACCCCACTGAGCTAAGTCCTTCCTTGTAGTCCAGTGCCGATGCTCAGTCTCCCGTCGAAGACACGACTTCGAACGTGGATTACGCACGTGGGCCTACGAGCTGTCTTCCGGAGCGAACAGCGATGCATACAAGGCTTTGTTGGTGCCAACGGGCAGGTTCGGAGACTCCGGAGCAACCAAACGCTCAGTTCGTGAGTGCCATGCCAAGGCCTCGTTTCGAGCCAAACGCTTCGTCAGGAGGAGTACCCAGCCTCGGAGTGAAATCGTCGATGCAGTCATCTGTGATCGCTAAGTGGATTGTCCCTCACCTGCGACAGCCCACTCTCCTACGAACTTTCATTCGTCATAGAACGACCAGATGCATCTTGTCATCTCAAACAGCTGCTGCATCTTCCGTTCATTACACCCCTACGGAACGCCCTTTTTGGAGGTGCAGCTTTTGTCATAACCTTGGCAACCCGTGACTTCCGTGGGCAGCAGTTGTGATGGCATTGAACCAACAACAAGAACGAGGTTTCTTTCCTCCATAAAGCTCAGACGTGAAGCTCTTCGTCCAAGCGCAAGACTCCGAATAGCCAGGCAATGTACTCCCATGATGCACATGGCGACCGCTCGACGTATGGTATGGTGAACTTTACTCTGCCCAGAGAGTGAAATCTGACAAATCGGCGGAAAGCGGTCCTTTTCACGCCAGGACTGGAAGACCAAGACTTTTCGTCATTTTTTGAGCCCTTCGGACTACCCAGATCTGGTCGTCTTCGAATGAAATCATCTGTTGCTACTTCTATGGCGTCTTCGTCTCCGACAAGACTTCTCGAAGTACCCGGAATGTTATCGAGGACAATTGCCAGTGACAAGGGCACATGTCTTGGCTTCTGGAAGACCAACAATTGAGGCCTCGCGAGAGCAAGTACCACCGCTGAGGGGCTCAACCTCGGATCAGCACGAATCGTGCTCCGTTTAGACAACGCGACAAAGGGATACCAACTCATCCGAGTCACCATCTCATTCCAACCACGGATACGTCCTCTTCAAACGCGCCCTTCTCGGCGCTGAATGAAGAAGAGCTCACGCGGGATTTCCGGAGGAGCGCGCGGGCGAAGGAGGAAAGAGGATGGAGAGGAACGGTTCCTCTCGATGGGCGACGAACCGGCTGCGGTAAGTGGCTTGCGTTCGTCCTTCGCAGCGGGCGTTTACATTTATAAAGACGATGACTCTCGCCGTGCTTCGGGTATCGGCGCTTAATCCGCGTGGCTCGTCTTGCACGAGCCGCGCATCACTGAGCAGCTCGTCCATCAAACGCGCTGTCTCACAGACTCTGTTACCCTTTCCTTGCTCAGTCGCCGTCGGCGCGACCGAGTCGCCCCGCTCACAGCCGCACGCGCTGGTGAGAAGTCAACGATACCCCGTTCGTGGCGTAGCTTCCGGAACTTGCTTATATTCTCTCCTTTGGTGTGGCCAAGGCGTCCTTCTGTAGTGGTCTTTTTTTTTTCTTTTTGGGAGTAAACTTTTTTTTGTCGATCTCTTAATCCTGTAGAATGACAAACACACACAAAAAACGCCAGATTGAAGAGATCACGCCGGGTCTCTCCATATTTTTCTTCACATTCACAATTTTTTTTTAGTTTCTCCTCAGTATAGAAAGAGGAGAGGCTATCCTCTTGTTATTTTAGAAAACAAGTCGCTGGTTTAGCTCGTTTTGACGTGTCGCTGGAACGGCATCGCTGGGACAGTTTTTTTTTTCCGAGAAGTAGGGACTATATCCTTGTTCCCGAAAGGTTGTGGCTCTCTCAAAAGTGCTTAAGTGTAGACAGCTTAAACGGTCTTGAAGCTACGCCGAAGGGCTTCAAGGACGAGACTATGAACTTCGAGTACAAAAATTTCCATAATCTATTTGGCTTGGACGAAGAGAAAAAAAGAGAGCGTATGCGTGCAGCATTTAATCGGAGCACCCTTGCGTGAGCAACGTCCATAAGCGCTCAATTTTCTTTTTTTTTTCTTGGGCTTTTTGTCTTGTTTTTTTCCTCGGAAAATGCAGCAGCACGGTACTTCTCTCATGAGCATTTTACGTGGGGCACTCCAATCAATTTCATGTGCGCGATTCTTGGAGATCATCATAAGTAGCACTAATCGTTCATCTCGAGAATCATACCGTGTACGCTAAAGTGTACGTTTGTAAGTTTTATCCCATCGGAGAGGTTAGTCGCGCTACTGCTATCGAATTCACGAAATGTTTCTTTCGTAGGCCTGGTCAGTCCACTTCGCTAATGATATGTTCCATGTGGCGATTGGCTGAAGCATTCAGTACTTCCGGGGATCGGTCCATTCTTCATGCATCGATGATCCAACCATTTCTTCGTTCTGAAGCAGTTTACTGCAACATGCCCGGCTGTTAAATTGGCGAAGCGCAAACACCACGGCGCAAGCCAAACTGTGGGAAGTAATCAGCAACAGAAATCAAGCACTAAAGCCACACCAAATTAATAAAAATGGCTTATAATACATTGTTATATTCTTCTTCAAGCCATCCTTATCGGAGACAAGATGTTGGAACTGAGACACCACCGTCGATTCACGTCAAGACAAACTTCTCAGATCAGCTTTGGGCGAGCCCCATTTAAATAATCTTTACTCTGGGTTGTCGCACGCTAAGAGACATTCAGCACCGTTCAGTGAAAAGTTTCAGTGGTTTGCGTCAAGATCAGGGCCGAGCTTCCAGCAGCTATCTCACGTAGACAAAAAACGGGCGTGAGGTTGAAGAATTAGAGTGATACAAATAGACGATTTTGCTGTACTGATATGCGTTTAGCACTTATTTGCGAAAAGGAAGAAACTGCGCATTGGACGGGCCCCTGTGACGCTTCGTCCGTAAGTTCTCAGTTGGTCATATCCGTGGGCGTAGGACCAAGTAATCAACGTTGGTGCTCCTCTGTCGCCTCCCTTTTAACACCTCGTTGCCGATTTCCAAATGCAAAAGAGATGGTTGTGACACGAACGTTTACACATTAAGTGTGCGTTATACTCTTTGTTGGCATCGGTTGTTGTAGACAGAAACTAAAACCTTGAGAAGTGTGGCACGGAGTGCGATACCGTTTGTAGGGTCTCCTGCTTCCAAACATTGCCTTCTTGTACAAGGATAAACACGACATAATGTCGCAGTTACTTCGTATCATGGTTGTCGTGAGAGTGGGACAAGTACGCATGTTTGAAATGCAGCACGGCATGCACAATGTTTCGCTTTGAATATCGTCCGGGTACGTAGAGAGCCTTTACGGATAGCGATAGCGAAAAATAAATGCAGTGTCTTGGCTTCACATTATCTTCTTAAAAATGTAATCACGATAGTCAAAACGGTTGTCACCGGTGCTTTAGACACCAAGCCACGTATAGTTATTCAAACCGCGTCAAGCCTCAGTCTCGGAGATCATTTCTCATTGTAGTGACCTGCATGTGAAGTCTTCACTTCCGCTGCCGTATGGTCAGGCGTCCGTATTTGAGGGTTTAGAATAGTCGAATATCTCGTTCGAGTACATTCGCGGCGTCAAGCATGGAACGATCATCCGCAAGTTACCAGCTGTGATATAGAACGCATACCTTCAGGGCAGTGCATGCAGCACTGACTGTTCGATCATTCGATTTGAGACAGCGGCTCTAAGGTCACGCATTCAGCAACGCCGCGTATGGGCGGCCAGATGAGCAATCAGCAATGAAGTGACGTTAAAAAGGAACGACCAATCATGCGCTACATAAAAGGTACCATTCTAAAACCTCTTGAAACGCATCCTACACAAATGCAGTAAGTTTAAAACATTTCGCAGGCGTGCTTCTAAAATGTGTCTTTTTTTGTTTAAACACTGCGGTGGTGTATATAGCAGCTAGGGTGCTCGGCTGCTGAACCGAAGGTCGCGGGTTCGATTTCTGCAGCCGTGGTTGTCGTATTTCGATGGATGTGAAACGGTTGAGGCCCGTGTACTGTGCAATGTCCGTGCACGTCGAAGAACACCGATGGTCCAAAATTTCCGGATCCCTCCACTACGGCGTCTCTCATAATCGTATCTTGGTCTTGGGACGTTAAATCAATACTATTGTTATTCAAATGTGTGGTCTGACTGATTGTGCATTTTCCAATGCGGATTCGGGAAGCTGGACTGATAAGGTCTGAGTAATATATGCTGCAGCCACGTCGATCAGCTTGTTGCGACATGTCGAACGGTGCTTCCGAAAATATGGTTAGCGCACCTTTGTTTTCATTCTCTGTTCTTCGGGGGAAGTTAAACGCACAATTACAGAACAAAATGTGTGCGTCGGAGCGCAATGCAACGATAAGCCAAGTACGGCTCTGGTTACGGCGCTAAATGGCGCATATACATATAGTATCCGCGACAAGGAACTTTCAGGTTTCCTATATAGCGTACGTCACATATGGCAAATATGCCATGCCTAGACATTTTAAGCCAGTCAAATTTCCATCAAGGAACATCAGCCACAAGTCAACCGTACGCAAACGTTTCATACACACATGAATACCGTCAAATTTAGTTTCCTTCGTTGGTTCTTTTCCTGTTTATGTTCGAATAACGATAGTCTGGTATAGTCAGCTCGCAGTCTTTTTTAGTATTAATAGCCGAGGGTGTAAAGATTTATCATTATAATGACTGCTCCTAAAGAAAGTTGTTTTCCTTAGACTATAATGTGGAATGCCATGTAGCTAAATTGGGACACAATGTCATGTATATTTATTGATATTGGACTGTCGTTGAAGCGTGGAGTTCGTCTTGTCGTCACCAAAGCGAAAGAATCCAATCCATTTTTTTTTCACTTTCTATCATGAAGCAAATAGTGTGTTTGTAATGTATTTCGTACGGCTGTACCACTCGATGGGTTGAGCGATTATGTGTAACGCAAAGCCTGTGTGCGTTTAGGGAAAGTGCTCAACGGTTTGTTACCCTTATATGGGAGAGCGGAACGCCGTCCCGCAAAGAAAACACTAAACGATCAGACTACAAAGCGCAATGCTGTCATTCTAATCCGAGAAAGTTTTATGAACGTTTATGTCGTCAGATGCTTAAGATGACTTCATATATTCCGCACCCCTTTAGTAAACTTGTTTTATGAATGCAGAAAGGAAGAATGTATCTTCACATTTTTGTTTAGGTGTTACATTCAAACGAGCTAATCATATTTCGTCGCTCAATAGACGTCTATTTTAGTTCACTGCGTCACACGCATGGAAAATTCTCTTTGCGCCGTCACCGTGAGACGTCAAACGCAGTTTTTAAGGTTGTACGCAAAATAGCAATGACAACTCTTTCAAACGCTGCAAGCCCTCAAACTGGACAGATTTAGTTGAGCGTCCGCAACAGCTTGCAGGCGCAGCCTGCCACGGGAAGTAGCGAGCTTTAGAATACCGCACGCAAAGCTTGTGGGCGTAGCGTTAGAGTTCACCACTGAAAGTAAGCCCGCAAGAGCTTAGCGTACGATTTATGCACAATGCAAACGCCAATCTTTACGTTGCGCTGTTCTAAATCTCTCTAATATATAGCTGGCAGGCTGCGTCCGCAAAGCTTGCGGACGCTCAACTGAGTAAGTGTGTTAGGTAATTTCGGAATGGCACACGCAAAGGTTCGCGTTAACGTTCGTGGCCACAGCGCATGCGTCGTACGCTATCCTCTTGGGTACCCGCACTGAGTTACGAAAATAGCGTATCGTATACGCAAGGAACTATAAATCTCCGAGTACCGAAGTGTGAGGCTACGTGGAAGCCTCAGTCGATCTCGACTGTCTATGCACGAGATTGTTCGCGAAATAGGAAAATACGTATATATTCCGAAACACTCTACGTAATCGTTGGCAACTCGGAATACGGCATTGTCGAAGTGCAAGGAAACGTTTAAGATAGTCTGCGACATCCCAACAGCAGTATTTCAGTAATGAATTCGCATACTGGTCGGGCCGGAAACGGGACACTTGGACAGCTTCTGTTCTTTGCCTTGTTCTCTCTGTCCTGATTTCCACGCGTACAGTCTCACCATGATTCGGTATACCGACACTGTTAGAGTATTCGTAAGTGCGAAGTAAACTTCACGACGTTAGCAACCAACTGCAGTTTTAGCAAAGTTAGTTCAGTGTTCGCACCTACGGGTACCAAATTAATGGTACCCATAGGTGCGAACACTAAAGAAGAAAAAAGAGTGACGTTTTTTATAAAGCAATTTATGCATGATTTGCACTTCAAGTGAGTTTTGCGTGAAAATATATAGATTATCTTAATGCGTACCGCAGATATGAGAAAACAGTAGTACCTGTATTCACGCGTAAAACTCGGCACAAATCGAACTTGCATGAGTAATTAGCGAACACCAGATGAGATGCGAAAGAAACCAATTCTACCTCCTGTCAAGCCCGGCGACTGAAACGAAAGTCGTGGATTCGATTCTGGCAATGGCGGTTGCATTTAGGTAATGGAGGACGCACGTGTACTGCAGTCACATCAGTGCGCGTTACAGAACACTATAGGTGGTCAGAATTTCCCCAGTCTTCCACTATCACGCACCTCACAATCATATCGTCCCTTTAGCACGTAATCCCCTTAGTTTTAAGGTGCTACCGTACAATTATTACACAATAAGCACGGCCCGTGACTGAGTATACGACAATTCTAAATGCTTGGGTTAGACTTTCAGTAAAGTAGGAATAGTGCTGTGCATGTCATGTAAAATAAAGCTAGCTCTCAGGCCGTTTAGATTGTTCATGAATGGTGCTCATCTGCCCTTTTCGAACGCTACCATTTTTTGTCTGTCTTCCCTTAGTCATCTGCCGGCATCGAGTAGAAAGTGTTATAGCAGCGCTGCGGATTTCTCCCACCTTGGATTAAGTTCTAAACGCTCTCATCGTCATCAGCCTGGCTACGTTCGCTGCACGACAAAAGTCTAAACGCTTTAAGCCGAACCAGAACGACAGAGCACCCACGAGACTATTGTCACGTGGCCATGACGTCGACGAAGGGAGCAGACAGTAGTTACAACATATAACTGTTTATTTGGCGGAACCTGTGGCCGGTGAACGTAAAGACAGATTACAGCGACACACGCTGGCACTGATAGCGGCGAACTGAGCGTCGGCCACCAATCAACTGACAGGCGGCGATGCGCGTCGGCATTTATGCATGTGCCGACGAATGTTCCTGCGGTATTGCTATAGTGATAACGTATGTTCCAGAACAATATCTAATGTTCGCGTTGTGCGCGTAACCGCATCAGAAGGTTCTACGATTACCACGGTGATTCTTAGTCCATCAGCGCGGTTTGAGCAAGGTAGCACTCACACGTGCAACGGGGCGATAACGAAACTTGACAAAGCAAGTGCGGCAATATGTCAGTCATTCAGAATGCTGCTGCTACGTTAGTGCAAACTCTGTGTCAGTGCCCCTCAAAATGCCGCGAGATGCTCTATATCTATCACAGAATAGAAGCACCATGTGAAAACGTGAGAAGGGTTACATCTAAATTGTCCCCCCCCCCCCCCCTGGTAAATGGGCTGCTTTAATTAAGTGAAGAACGAACATGGACGTTCCAATATTGCAGAAAATCGCTCAGCGATCTCTCTAAGAGCACGCTTATCTGGCTACAGAATTTCTGCAGAGTGCTCTCCAGCCATATATCTCAGGCAAAATAAGGCGTAATTCGGCCACTGACGTCGCAGAAGCTGCGTTTGCCTGCTTTATCTAATATTCAGTACACAAAGAAGTATTTCGTAGTGTGCTTGACAGGTTACGTCGCACGGTTTCTACTCACATCAGTGTGTTTTTGCTCTTCGCTTTCTTTCTCATATTTCTTCCACATTCCCCTTTCCCTTAGTGCAGGGTAGCAAAACGGATGCCCCGATTTCTGGTTTATCTCCTTGCTCTTCCCTCTTTTTATTCTCTCTCTCTCTTGAGTTTGCTTGACGTGTGAGAGAAAACATTAGGAAATTATTCCAAGTCGACGCTCGATGCGAAAAATCATGAAATCATCTGTGAGATAAAGTTTCGCTCTGACGCGTACACGATTCCTTTAAAAACCTCGTTTGTCGATCCAGAGTTTTCACTTTTCAATAGCCGTGAACGTTTGCAAAAATCTAGCTTCCAGAGACAAGGGGCGCCTACCAATCGTGACGTGAAAGGCATCCGATGCATATCTGAGAAATACACAACGTTTACCAGCTGTAAGTAAACGCCTAATCCCACTTTCATCTTTCAAGAACAAAAAAAAAAAGAACTGTGTGGTCATAAAGCTCCCAAACTCGCGCTGAAAAAATTGTGTGTGCCGAAGATTTTCCAAGTAGGAGAGACTTATGCTCGTCGTTCGTATCAAAAATTACGCGCCATATTTTCATGAAATTCTTTGTATTTCATACGTCGTCGGCGCCCACCTGGCTCGTATTATTTCTAGAACTCAATGCTAAAGCTTTCAAGCATGTCCCATGGTTTCGCCTTCGTCTCAAGACGATCCGAGTTCGTGTCGATTCGTATTAGTCAAGAACGACAAAACTTCGCGCAGGAGCACTATTTACGCATGGAGCCGTTTAGAGAAAAAGAAAATGATTTCATCACATGCAGCGTACGAAACAGAACGCGCTGAAGAACGGGGTTTGTCGCGTCCGTGGACAGTGGGCGTGCGACAGCGCATCCATCAGATCCATCCGCGATCACTCCAGCGCGTCCAAGACGCACCAGAACAGGCACGCTGGCAAGGCGTAGTACGTCCCTTATCTTTCTTCCATTGTAGTACGTTGGTGCATGCTACTTGGCCTCTCCACGCCGCCTTCTTCGCTTTTTCGCGGGATGGCGCTTTAATTGGCGGCAGGCTACAACTCTTGGAGGCACTCCGACCGCGTGACTGACGAAAGAAAGTCGCAGCAACGCGTGTGTACGCTAGAGGACATAAAATGTCTTGAAACGGTCCCCCCCTCCACCTTTTTTTTAGTTGTTTTCCTTCCCACGGCGAACCCAGATGGCATCTCCATTAGCCGATGCTGGCAAGATGTGTCTCTGCTCTGTCGCCCAGTGCTCGTTTGGTGACATAGCCGCGGCTATCAGGCATGAAGAGAAAAAAAAAGAAAGGGCCGCAGTTTTTGGGCTTTCTTGGGGCTAAGCGATGCGTGCAATTGCCAGAAACGCCGAGGAAAGCGATGTATAAGCGATTGCCGTGGTGGTTTCCACGCGTTCCAGTGGCCGCGTCGGACAGATGGCATTGTCTTTGGTGGCACATCGAAAACGCGATGTCGGCGACAGTGATGGTCCTAAACGAGCAAAAGAACGGAAAGAGCCCGCCGGTTGTGGGTCATCGGCGGGCCGTATAGGCGCGCGCGCCGATATTCATAGCGGAGTTGACGATTATACGTATCGCGATCTGTGCTTTTTCACGAGCAACGAGATCTTCTGAGCATCGCGCAACAGCAAAACGTGGTTTGCCACCCTGTGCCTTAGAAGTGACGGAAAGTCGACATAAATGCAGGAGAGAGATACATTACCGTGTTGCTGTGAAGCGGTATGAACTACAGATAACAAGAAAGATGGATGGAACCATATTTGCGGCTCTCTCAAAATGAAGATGAAGTTGATCATGATTCAGCTAGCAGTGTCAAGATGAAAATTACCAATGATTCTGGCGGTGACGAATTCAGTGGGCGACCATGCAAAATCTATTGCTGACTCATTTTAATGTTGATATCGCTCTAAGCATACGGGTTGAGTTTACGAGACGCGATAAACATTCATAATTACGACTAAGAAGTGTTCCGTGTAAAAAGAACACCAATCTGTACGTGCTTCCATGTTTTTTTTTTTTTCCAACGTGCTGCGCAAGAAAAAAAAATGTCCTCAAATAGCGTATCACGATCACCATCTGTTTTTTTTTAACTCGACAGCGTTAAAGGGATCGTTTGGCAGAAATTCCGGCACCGTTAACTGTGAGCAAAAAATCAACATCTTATGCGTTACTGAGAAACCGAGAATGATTCAAATAAAATAAACGATTAAAATATCCTGGGTCCGAGTTAAGACCGAACCAGAGCAACGCCGACTAAATTTCAAGGCCGAAAGGCTGCTGCAGTGACGTCAGAAGAGGGTGGGGGCCCAGTTACGCCGCGAACGTGGCGGAAAGCCTGTGTTTCGTTCACGTTTTAGGAGAACCAACGCTCCCGCTCTCGCAGCTGCTGCGGCGGCTAGATTGGGCCGAATAAAAGATGTGGAAAAAAGAGTCTTACTGAGCATGCTCAGTTGGGCAACTAGGCCCCCCAACCTCTGACGTCACTGCAGCAGCCTTTCGGCCTTGAAATTTAGTCGGCGTTTACCGGAGTCGTTTGCGTGGCAAGCGGACGTTTTATCACACGTCCAGGCGTCTGCTTGTAAATTCAGTGAAAAAAAAACTTCCTCTGCTTGAAAATGCAGTGAAAGTAGCTTTTATATATTCTTTACACACAAACACACACGTCCTTTATACATGTCTCACAATGCAACATAAAAATACTGCAGTAATGGTGCGTGGTACAAGCGCCCATTGCCAGTGAACGTCTGAACATGTGACTATCATGTGGTTTCATGGTTTAAAGACGGCCACCCACTACAGAAGGCGCGCACGCTTCTGCGTCTATTCCCTAAAGACCACGTAGTGGGTGCATAGCAAGTTCGGAAAGGTTTCATGCACTAAGTGTTTGAAGTACGCACTATAGGAACGGGATAGTGCCGCCGCGGGGTTCTAGTGGCAAAGGTACTCAGCTGCTGACCCGCAGGTCGCAGGATCGAATCCCGGCTGCGGCGGCTACATTTCCGATGGAGGCGAAAATGGTGTAGGCCTGTGTGCTCAAATTTGGGTGCACGTTAAAGAACCCCAGGTGGTCGAAACTTCCGGAGCCCTCCACTACGGCGCCTCTCATAATCATATCGTGGTTTTGGGACGTTAAACCCCACATATCAATCAATCAATCAATCAATCAGGAACTGAATAGCACTATTGCGTTCAACTACTAAATGCGAAACTTTAGGGTTCCCTATATTTTTTTTCAGAGTTGCGGCCCCACAACGACTGTCGGAAATTTTGGACACGAACGGAAGACCACTGCTGTGTGCTTGATCACGAAAGCCAAGCTCTCTCAAAATTGACAGATCTACATGTACGCTGCTCTTCGGTAAGTCAGATCCCTCTTCAGCCAGTAGGCTTTTTTTGCACGCAGCCTTCGTAACGGCGACGTGGCGCGGCAGCCATTATTGGGGAGCATTAGAATACCGTTTGCAAGCGCTGCGGGCGTAGCGGGCGCCTTATGAGTTTTAGAATAGCGTTTGCCCTGCTGCACCGCAACGCAGGATCGCAGCGACATTGTAGCCTCTAAACCAGCGCTTGCGGGCCACATGCGGGCCGCGATCGCCGCACGCAATTTCGGATTTTCTGCGTGCGGTCCGCGAACGCCGACTCGCGTTACGACGCATGCGCAGTGGCAGCGACCGCACCGCAAGGGCTCGCGGTGGGCTATTCTAAAACTCCCTATTATCGCGCTACTAAACGCAAACGTCGCGGATTCGACTCGCTGTCGAGCGAGTCACGTTCTGTAGACACGATTTTGAGAACGAACGATACGGCTCCGACACTTTGGCGAGCGTTAGGTAACCGAAGTCGCCAGAAACCATGGTTAAAGAACGGCGCGAGAATACGAGACGCGCGTCGCGCCGTTCTTAACAATGGATCGACACCAAATCGTTCAGCTGTCAGTGCTACTGATCAGAACCAACGAAATAACTTTCGCCACTACATCCCTCAATACATGTGTAACCACCGTATTCTAGAACCTCCCTTCACTCAACGCTTTGCCTTCACTTGAAAAAGCCGATGGGAGTGTCATCTCTAGGTACGGCACGCCACTGCATATCAGCGATAGTCTGCTGCGATTCTTCAGCAGCGCAGCGTCATTTTCAGCCGAGTGGTGGTGCAGTGCTCAGTTCTGTCAAGTGAAGGGTGAAAGTCGAATCGAGGAGCGTTTGTGAATACGGGGGTGAGTATGCATCAATAATTCAACACCTCAGGTTAGTTCAAAAATGTTCATTCAAGATCTACGGATGGCCAGGCGCATGCAAAAGAAGATCCAGCGTCGTATAGACAAACTGGAGTTTCAACGGTGGGCGAAGTTTTGCGCGAGTCTAGACCCTCGCAAACCGCTTTCTCAAATATGGCGAACCGTGCGAGGCCTACGCATATTTCCCCAACAACGTTTTCCGTTTAAAGCCTTGGCCCTTTTCCAAAATAGAAGGGATATCGAGGTAGCGGAAGATTTTTGTAGGAAGATTGCGGGCCCGTCAAATTGCACAGAAGCCCTTACTACTGATTACACGCCACATTCACTTGACCCGCACCTGGACCTGCCTTTTTCAATGGAAGAACTTAATGTGGCTCTTGCTTCATGCAATCGATCGTCATCGCCTGGGCCGGATGGCATATCATACCGCCTATTATGCAATCTCGGTGATCGAGCACGAAGTGCTTTGCTGGAAGTATTCAATGAGTCTTGGAGAGATGGAACGGTCCCCAGAGAATGGAAAACAAGCCGGTTGGTTGCACTTCTCAAACCTGGAAAATCGCCTCTAGAGCTGACATCATACCGCCCAATAGCGCTGGCTAGTTGCGTAGGGAAGCTGATGGAGCGAATGATCCTTGCCAGACTCGAGTGGTTCCTAGAACGCCATAGAATATATCCAGACGCCATGGCCGGTTTTCGTCGTCTTCGGAGCTCCATTGACAATGTCATTGACCTGGTGACCTACGTACAACACCAGAAAATGGGCAGACGGTTATCTGTCGCACTATTTTTAGATGTCAAAGGAGCATATGACAATGTTTCTCACGAAGCCATACTTGACGCCCTCGAGTCAGTTGGTTTGGGTGGGCGAGTGTACCGCTGGATCCAATGCTACCTACATATGAGATCATTGTTTATGCAAACTGATGATGGGCCGACTTCTGAACATTATACACACCGTGGTGTTCCTCAAGGTGGTGTATTGAGCCCCATACTGTTCAACCTGGTTCTGATCGGTCTCGTGGAACGCATACCAGATTCTGTGCAGATATCTCTCTATGCAGATGATATTTGTGCCTGGACGTCAGGTGTAACACGTCCTCAGGTACGTGCGAGACTCCAGAAAGCAGCGAATTCAATATCGGCGTACCTTAGAGAACAAGGCCTCGAGATTTCTCCTGAGAAATCGGCGCTGGTCGCGTTCACGCGGAAGGCAATGACGTCATATCCCATCGCCATCGATGGACACAGTGTCTGCTACGCCAGGACCCACAGGTTTTTGGGGGTCACGATCGATCGAAATCTCTGCTGGAGTCCCCATGTGGCCACTCTAAAGAAGCGCCTAACGGCCATCGCACAATTTTTCAAGTTCCTCGGAGGCAAAACGTGGGGCACATCAGTGCACGCGATGTTGCATTTGTACAAAACGCTGTTTCTGGGGTACCTGCGGTATAGCTTGCCGGTTCTGACGAACGCTTGCAAAAGCAGTATACGCACAATAGAAAACGCCCAGGGCCAGGCACTCAGAGTTTGTCTTGGATTACCACGCTGTACATCAACAGCGGAAACCATCGCAATCGCCAAAGATCATCCGACCACAGTGCACATTACTTTGGAGGTGCTTAGAGCTCATATTAGACACCTTGCTCGCGCCCCTGCCCACCACCTAGCTTCGCTTCCAGAAGATCGACCGAGTGCCTCCTTCTGTAAGAGAGTATTGACTTTCCGTGAGTGCCTTCCAACAGTCTACACGCCTCCGGAACGGATACTAACACCTCCTTGGTGCTTGGACCGACCAAAACTGCGCTTGACAGTGCCGGGGATTCGCAAGAAGGCGGAGCTCTCGGCGCCAGCTTTAAAGCAGATGATTCTACTCATGCTACACGAAGAATACAAAGATCATGTCAAACTTTACACGGATGGCTCGACAACTGTTGGAGGATCTGCAAGAGCTGTGATCTTCCCAGCAAGAGCCGAAACCATCCAGTTCAGAACGTCACACAAGACGACATCGACAGCCGTGGAGCTCGCGGCACTCCGCAGCGCACTCCGCAGGATTGATCGAGAGACACCACAAAAATGGAGCATTTTTACTGATTCGAAACCAGCTCTTCAATGTCTACACAATGCTCTACGTCGTGGGCCTCAAGACCAATTGGCGCTCGAAATACGACAACTGTACCATCACCTAATAGACGAAGGACATGACATATCTTTTCAGTGGTTACCAGGCCATTGCGGCATCATCGGTAACGAGCATGCCGACGATGCAGCTAAGAATGCTCACGAAAATGGAGTGATGGAACCTATTCCACTATCAAGAAGCGACGCAGCAGAAAAGATTAATACGCTTGCGCAGGATGTCGCAAGGTCTATGCGGAATACGCCCGGTTTTCTCCACACCCGCCTTCACCGCCTGGACCCATGCCTACGACTTACTATTCCATCTGGCCTACCCCGATCCGAGACGACCCTTCTCTGCCGCATGTGGCTTGGGGTGTCTTTCACGAACGCCTTTGCCTGCCGCATCGGAATGAGAGACAGCGCTGCATGCGACCATTGCGACAATGACGAAACAATTGAACATATTTTATGTCAGTGCCCCCAGTACAGCTCTCAGCGACAGTCCCTCTCAGAAGTGTTTGCTCGCCTCGACGACCAGCCACTTTCTGAGCAGTCAATCTTGGAATGTCGGAAAGATCGAGCTTCACGCCAGAAAGCAACGAAGGCGCTGATGAAGTTTCTGCGAGCGACCCGCCTCGTTGAACGATTGTGACACTACTGTGTGCGCGTGTGTGTGTGTATGTTTGTGCTTCTCTTCCTCCCTTTCCCATTTCTTTTTTTTACTTTTCTGTCTCCCCTTACCCCTTCCCCAGTGCAGGGTAGCAAACCGGATATGTTTTCTGGTTAACCTCCCTGCCTTTCCGCATTAAATTTTCTCTCTCTGTTCATTTCGTAGGATGCCATTCTGCGTGGTCTCTCGCTTCAAGCATACCTTTTTTTTTTTAAGCTTCGACGACAAAACTTTGCTAGTCTGATACAACTACGCGTGTTTCAACATACGTACGCTTCAAGTTCAGACCATGTAAAATATTTAAAACCCTTGAAAGTTGAAGTTAGTGCTAATTGTTCGGGTCTGCCCGGCTATTCTCATGAACGATAAAGTTAGGGAGCAAATGGTCAGAGCACAAAATCAGAAAGTAGCCCTGACTGCATGTTTCGAAAAATATTCGGTGAAAACTTGATGTTTTCATTTTTTTTGCGTGTTATGTGCCATGAGTGCAGCGAAAGAGTGGTATTTTAAAACTTTTCCGCCCGTTATTGCTTCGCACATGCACGATTTCATTCGTAAGAATTTTCGGTTTAGCGCGGCCCCCCCTTCCGCAATATGGGTATCTTCGTTTGTGTCACTGTGTGTTCGTGGAGTTCATAGAAATGTTGTGTAGCTTGAATTATCGTTTTCTATAGTCTGTTAGTGCTGTGACGCCGGTAGTTAAGCTCAGACCACTGTTCTCAAGTGACGTCACAATGAAAGGATTTCTTGAATGTCGCGAAGAAATTGTCATGCTATATTTACTGTGCTATATTTGCCTCCATAGCCTCTCTCTTAAGTGCAATCGATAGCTTAGGAGCTGTGCATCAATTGATCGTGTAACCAGGTACTATGTTTTTCACTGAATAAGTGTTTAATTTGATAGACCTAGTTGAGAGGCCTAACGTGTACACACTACTCTACGAACGCCGACAAAGTACAAAAAAGATCCTTTAAGATCCCTCAAAAAAGATCCTTTAAAATTCCGATACAACCTAGGCAATCACTCCTTATCATTCGTTTCGCAATATACGTACCTTGGCCTTGTAATCACATCTGATTTAAGGTGGAACGATCACATAGCTTACATTGAAAAAAAGGCTTTGAGAAAACTAGGTTATTTACGAAGGACGCTAGCTAAAGCAACCCGCGAGACTAAGCTACTCGCATATAAAACGTACGTAATACCATTACTTGAATACGCGTCGCCTGTATGGGACCCCCACACACAAGCTAACATTGATAAACTTGAATCAATACAGCGAAAATCTGTACGGTTCGTGTTTAATGCCTACCGACACGACACATCTCCATCAGCTCTTTTGGAAAGCGCTAAGCTGAAAACTTTGCAATGGAGACGTTACCATGAAAGAATGAAGTTGTTCTACCTCATATATAATGACAAGCTAGCAATTCGGAAAACCAATTACATTAAACCAATTTTGCGCCGCGAAACGCGCTCCTCCCACCCTAAAAGAATTGATGAGCTTCTCTGTCATACTAACATGTATAGGTACTCCTTTTTTCCCCGCGCAATCAACGAGTGGAACAAATTGCCACCAGAGGCTCTGGAAAGTGTCGATCTGAAATCATTTCTCCGTGCGTTACCTGCTCCATCTTTCTGATAGCTACACTCCCATTTCCTTTACAGTGCCTTTGTTCTTGTGCCCATTTTAGACAAAATATTTGCCTTACAATTTGCCACGCTTGTAACTAACATGCCCGGATGTATTTTTTGAATTGTTGCTGACTATTCTTGTACTTGAACTTTTTTTTTTTTTTCTAAACTATTTGTACCACTGTATAATCTGTTCAATATTTTTTGTACTTCCTGCATTTGTGTTCATTGTACCGCCCACCCCTGCCCAAAGTCTGGCATTCAGACTGGCAGTATTCTCCTAAATAAATAAATAAATAAAGTACTTGAGACTGTGGATTATGTAGACCCTCTATGGGTTTTGAACGTGAAAGTGAAGCGATGCACGAGTGTTTTTATCACCCACACCGAAATGCGGCCACCGTTATCTGAAAGCGATCCCACGACCTCTTGCTCACTAGCGCCATGAAACTTGTTTCTTTATTTCAGCTTTTGACACAAAGTGTTCATGCAAGAATTAGTGACTAGGAGCATTTCGTATTTTTCTATGCGAGCTGTTAGTGCCTAACTTGTCTAAAACAATACGGCGAAGAAAGAAGTGACATGAGATAACGGTTTCGTACTGCTCTTTATTTTGCCTAAATTGTCGCCAAAGGAAGACACAGCTGACTACAGCTGAGATCCATGCAGATAATACTAAGCATGCGATACGCAACAAGTTCCGTAAAAACCGGGACTACAAGCGGGGGAAAAAAGTGAACGCAATCAGTGTCATTTTCCCGCCACGGCGGTCTTTTTATATTTCATCACATTTTTCCTTCATCAGTCTTGCACGCTTTAAAGTTGTAGATGAAAATGCTAAAGTAAGCCTGAAAGACATGCATCACCTGTTTCTATTAGTTTTTACGATGATGTAGTTTTGTTAGAACAAAGATAAATCACTGGTTTGTACACCTAGAAATGTCATGCATTGGACTATATTGCTGAAATCTCACAATTAGTGTTGCAAAGAAAATTACAGCCAGCATGTGTTCATGCTGTCTTTAGTTTTCACAGGACACTCCTTAGCAGATTTACAAAATGACGCGATGACCGATTTATCGAACATTTCGGAATGGTTTGCCAGGAATCAGCTGACTGTTAACTGTACTAAAACAAAGTATATGGTGTTTCACTCTCGTAGGAAACATATTGACGCTGAATATCTTAATTTAACAATAAACAACACTCCTATTCAACAAGTTCCTTGTTTTAAATATTTAGGCGTCACTTTTGATGAACACTTACACTGGCATGAGCAAGTACAAAGTGTGTGCGCAAAGCTAGCCTATGGCTGCTATTCTCTAATAAAAGCTCGCCAATATTTTCCACAAGCTATACTCCGCACACTCTACTTTTCATTGTGTCATTGTCACATAGGTTACTGTCTGGAATCGTGGGGTGTGACGTACAACAGTTATCTAAAAACTCTTGAACGACTTCAAAAGCGTACACTGAAAATCATAAGCCAAGGTGAATCAGTAAGTAATGTTTTCCAATCACAACGCATTCTCTCGGTTCCTATGTTGCGTGACTACAAAATTGCTGTTTCAGTAAATAACATAATTAATAGAAATTCACCTTTGCCTGCTGATCTTTTTTCAATTCCTAAACGCAATACGCGACATGCTTCGAATGGTAATTTCAATCTGCCCAAATGTTTTAATGTTTACGGAGAAAGACTGATACAGTTTAGTGGAACAAAAATATGGAACACGGTCCCCCTAGAGATTAAAACGGCACGTAATTTCAGCATGGCATGTAAATCATTTTTTCTGTGGAGTCAAGACATGTAGGCATGTGTGTGTGCTTCGATTTTCATTGTATTTTTTTAATAAGTGCCTATGTATAGAAACTAGCTGCAAGCTAATAAGTATGCATATCTGCAAGAAAAAATGTATTACTGTGTTATCTGTATCACATGATTGTTTTTTTTATGTTGTTACCTCAGAGCTGACCTGAACACTTTTTTCTGTTGCACATTGTATTGGACCGTCCACTAGCCACTTTAGGCTATCGGTCCAAATAATCCCTGTAATTACATATATCTATTTATGAAAATAAAGCTTCATTGATTGATTGATTGATTATGTTGCGTTGAGGCTGCGGGTGTCAGCCGACTTTCCAATGGGGTGACATTCAAGTGTACCGCTGCACTGACGCTACGATTTTCATTGTCGTGCTAGCTACGAGACCACCCATGCTTTGTTAGTACGCTTACATAAAAAGGAAATCAAGCAAATCACCTCATACGAACGTTGCTGTCTGTACAATAAAGGGAAAGAGCGAGAGAGAAAGATAAAATAAAGACAGGGAAGTGAGTCAGAGAAAGCCTCTGGTTGGCTACCCTGTACTTAAAAAGGGGAAAGAGGGCGTGAAAAAAATGAAGCAATCAGACAAGAGATAGGTATAAAGAAAAATGTAGGAGAGGTTATAAAAAGTCATGACAGCTGTTTTGTCATGTTACTGTCATGCGTCAATATCCCCAATGACGTTACTTCTGCGAGATGAACCCCTTGCTTTGAGGGCACTTGTGTCGGAATTAGTAAGCACCAAATTGCGTAGCAGCCAAGACAATTCCGCTGAGGAAAACCTCAATGAAAGCGTAGACAAGGCTGAATATTGAGTTCCCCGCCGAGGAGTCCAGAATAAAGTGAGACTAGTCTTTGCTTCAGACCTCGACAAGGGTCACCGCGTCATCAGTATACGTAAATGCCGCCTAAAATTTTTTTTCAACCTGTAGTCAATGAACAGTGTGTTTGCATTGTGACTCAAGCGCGCCGATTACGACCGAAAAAAATATTTGACTCCAGTGGCTAGCGGAACTCAGCGCGTCGTTCCGAGTTCAGGTTTTTTTTTTTTTTAAGGACAGCTGTGCTCAAGAATATACTGGACTCCCGCATAATATCAATAGCAACCATTTGTAGGCATGAAAGAGCGTATCGCCACGGAATCAGCAATTGCATTTGTAACTGATTTGTTGGTTGCTTCTAAGCTGGACACGAAATGCGCCCTCCACAGCAAACAGCGGTTTCTCTCTCTCTCTCTCTCCTTTTTTTGTTTGCCTCCGCTATAGTCACAGACATGTGCACAAGAGGGGTACTGGAATAGGGGTGGCCTTTCCCTCAGTCACCTGTGAAACGGGGGTGCACAGTCACCACCATACATCGACTTAATATGGGTCAGTGGGGGAGAGGGGCGTTGCGATACACCTCTTTTCCCCCTCACCCCCCCCCTTGATTGGGAATCCTGCGCATGATTATGAATGCAGTTTTTGCCTTCTTCACTTGAATAACGAACATATGGCCCACAGGAAAAGAACTAATCAACGTTCAATTTCCTCTAGCCGCGGTGTTATTTCCTTTGCGACTATACGAAACTGGGACGCACAGGTTATCTGTCATTCTCGTGCCACAGAACTACGCCTTACGCGGCAATCATTCAATCGAAAATTCCGAAACAGGCAAAAGCGCTCGCGAAAAACTCGTCTGTCACTGGCAACTTTCTAGCCGCTCTAAAAACAGGAGTCACCTCTCGTGACCACGCAAGTTTTTCTATTTCCGCTGCTCGGGTTAGTTGTCGTGTGCTGCTTTGATGACCGCGAATCCAGCTGATCGACGGCTCATGCTAATCTACATGTTGTTTTTTTTTTTTCAGATTATTCCACCATGCCGTGAAGACAACTTCTTCGAGGTCGTCGTGAAGAGGAAGTTGATTCCCTGGACCAATAGTTCATCAACGGAAACGAAAGGAGCAGCGTGCATAAGTTTCTTTAAGGTATCCCTAATCGTAACGCAAATAAATAAAATATGATTAAACAGCGATTAATGCGGTAAACTGTTGTCCCTTTCGAGACTTCGTAATGGCAACATACGTTGGAGCGTGAAATATGCCCTTGAAGCCAACATATAAAACATGGTAACATAACATACATAACTCCTCATACTAGTGATTGAGGCTTTTTTTTTATATAGACCGAGCTGCATACTGTCTCACAACCACTACGAAAGCCTTTGCTTACGAAAAAAAAAATAGAGCCATTCTAAAACATGAACTTGTATTTATAAGCCCCATCGCGGTGGTGTAGTGGCTAAGGTACTTCGCTGCTGACCCGCAGGTCGCGGGATCAAATCCCGGCTGTGGCGGCTGCATTTCCAATGGAACCGGAAATGTTGTAGGCCCGTGTGCCCAGATTTGGGCACACGTTAAAGAACCGCGGTCGAGATTTCCTGAGCCCTCCACTACGGCGTCTCTCATAATCATATGGAGGCTTTGGGACGTTAAACCCTACGTATCATCAACTATTTATGATTTACAAGCACCTTTTCGGGTCACAGAGCATGTCTTGAGATGTATTCGCGTTTCCGCGACTTGTGCATGGTCTGTGTTGACCTAATGAAGCCCCGTCACCAGCCCAATTCTGGGGTGATATAGTTTTAGCACTACGAAGTTTAACGGCGGAATCAAAGTCGCCGTCTTGTCAAGTTTGACTGGCTTCCGTGGCTCTCATACGAGCACTCCGGCCGGCTTAAAACACCACTACTTCTGTTAGGACAATATGGTAGAATTTGGCAATGTTTGCAAGATCTGACCATTAGGAAAATTAAACCGTAATTGATGCAGGATATTCACCAACAGCAAAAAGCGATAAGATTAAGCGACTCTTACGTAAATGAGAAGTGTGAGCGCGTGATGAACGTGGTTTCCGTAACAAAATTGAAGTCCCACTACACTTTCTGCTGACCACAGTCCCGGCTTTTAAAACATAACCTTTACAACCATGTGGTCGAAGCTTTAATTCTGCCCCGAACGTGGTTTTCCATTGCCTCCAGGATCGGAGGCATCGCAATCTGTATGCACCCAACGTAATTTCGCACAACCACCAGGATCGAAGGCATAGCGAGCTTTCTGCGCTTAACCTGGCTTTGCATTGCCTCCGCGAATGGCACTATTTTGACCAAGCGACAATGTCACGTGATGACGTCATCGCGCGGCGTCATTAGGTCGTCACAACTTTTGGCGACATGCGGTGTCATGAAGACGTCATATGATGACTTTGTCGCGTGCTTTTACTCCATCGTGCTGAAGCCAACGTAGCCGAAGGTCATTTGTAGCATTTGATGACGCATCGAAGGCTTTAATAAAGCTATGTGTTTAGGCATTGTTTAGACAACTCCAAGGCTTGAACTCCCAAACGTGATTGCGCATAGATTTTCATTCATTCATTCATTCATTCATTCATTCATTCATTCATTCATTCATTCATTCAATGCTATGGTTATGAAAGAGTATCCTGGTATATTAATCGTATTGTTCGGGAATGAAATTGTAGGAGATATTTAGTCGGCATTATTCCTAGTATGTTAATATTGTTACCACATTTTGAGGCCGTTTGTTTAAAGGTTCGAGTAGAAAGTTGATTTGATGTAGCATGGAATATAGCTTGCAGGTTACAAATAAAGCTATTTTAGTTCAATGTAAGCGAACTGTAAGACATAAACGTATCTTGCGCGGAAGCTTTTCAGGATGACTTCATCGAAGTGTGTGATGTTTAAATTGGTTACATCATGTTGTATTAAGAAATGCTATCAATGGAGGCTCAGTACATAGTAGAGTACCAAGTACTCAATTGTATGCTCAAAATCGTTAACCACTTTTTCTAAACACATGAATAGATATAGGGGCAGCATATTGCTCTCCCATAGTAGAGTATCTTGTACTCTAAATTGTTAAACATTTCTTCTAAACACGTTGAGCACAGCCATTGTAAGTGCTTCTTGAGGCCTCTATCAAAAGGTGGCATATACGCAACTGTCTTTCACCACCGTGAACTCGTTCACGGCTTTATTTTTCGTCAACGCCCCGTCATCAAGAGGGAGGTTCACGGGATGGTTTTAGGCTCTCCCATAGTATAGTACCAAGTGCTCTAACCCGTAACCACTTTTTTCTAAACGAATCGTCACACGCTATTGTTTCTGTCGTTGATACATTTGATGTACTGTTTCATCTGTTGTCGGGACAGCCTGCTGCCTCCCATAGTTCATACTCGAAATTGTTGAACACTTCTTCTAAACACAGAAGTGGGATATCTTAATGCTCTCTCATAGTATAGTTTTGCTTGCTCTAAATCACCGAACATCTGTTCTTAACAGACGCCCATTTTATAAAGGCGCACTTCTCTGGCCTACATAGGGCAGAGTCATCAGTTAAATTTTAAGCTGAACGTTAGTGAACTTGAGGTGGCACAGGACTTCCTTTTTTATATATACTTTTTCAATGCCGGTGCAAACGTTCATTCTTCAATGGCATGGCCGCTGGATAAAAAAAAAATCGGCCGTCTCAAAGGGCACCGTTGGCCTACCCGAGCTTAGCGAGTGGTAGTGGTGCGCCGTAACGAAGTGAACGACAGTTTGCGTCAGACGTGCGTCTGAACGCGTTACCATGTAGGTGAGATGTGTCTATCCAATACCACGCGTATCTCGGGTATGTTCCTCCGCCTTCGGTAGCTTGAACAAATGCAGCCGCCACCTCGTAGCGCGTGACACGTCTTAACCACCGAAGCGTCCACGTTGGCAGTCCGCATCACGAACGGAGACGCGCCATCTCAAGACACTGCATCTTTTGAAAAATCCACCGTGACAATCAACATATACATCTCGCTCGCTAGATTCCGTGCCGACCAGTTGTGTCCCCGCGATCTTCGACGACAGCGCAGTTCTGGCCGACCGGCTCACCCTCCGCCATCTCCTGACGCCGTGAAGCTCTCGCTGAATGGTGCACCGTCCTCGGACTTCAGCGACCATGTCCATCTTTCTCTATATTCTCTATGTGGGTGTCGTCATCTCTATCCCTATCCCTTTTAATTTTTCCTATCCCTTTAATCCGCGGGCAGTTACGGGGCTCACTTTTATCTCCTTTTCTTTCTTTTAAGAATCACTTGCATGTACTTCGTTTCATACATCAGGTGTAACGCTGTGCCAGCTACGCAAAAAGCTCGGTCTGCGATATCTGTTGCTACACGCGTCTCGCGCTTGGTTTTCATCGTTCTAAACGCTCGTGTGGGAGGATCATGAACGCGCACGCACAGTGTTGCAAAAGCCTATAATTAAAGCTTCAGAAAACTAGAACGAGAGGATCAGTTTAGAGGACCAACTACCCTGTTTTCGTCTCGTGACTCACGTTGGGGTCACGCAGGTCCCGCAGGTTTGATACGCATAAGCCAAGATGTCAGCGAAACGACAGCGATGAGCCAGCGTCAAAACTTGCACATTCTAGAATAACTCTTTCCTGGGTGATTTGGCGCGTAAGTTGGCTGATCATGTTATTTGTGGCGCAAAGCTTGCAACATGGAGACAGGAAAAAGGAAAGGCAGATGAGAGTTGGTAGTTGGCACTCATCTGTCTTTCAGTATTTCCCGTCTTCACGTTTTAGGCCAGGCTTTGCGCCACAAGTGACACGTTGACTTAGACGCAGAACTGCGGATGGAGGCGAAACGCCGGTGCGCGACACTAGACGCACTGCGCTTGGAGCCGCAAACAGTAGAAACACGGCAGGAAGGAAGCCGTGCAAGAGAAAATAGATAATGGCAAAAGCAAAAGAATAACCACAATAAAGACACGAAAATAGGAAATATCCCACAATCGCACGGAAATAACAGGCAAACACGAGATATACGTTGGGAAAACGCAGAGAAAAGAACAATAGCCTTCTTTCTAGAGGCACCGCGAGAGATGTGGCACCATCTGGCAGTAATGAGAAAAACTGAAAGTGTGTGTGTGTGTGTGTAGATGTGTGTGTGTGTGTGTGTGTGTGTGTGTGTGTGTGTGTGTGTGTGTGTGTGTGTGTGTGTGTTTGTGTGTGTGCGTGCGTGCGTGCGTGCGTGTGTGTGTGTGTGTGTGTGTGTGTGTGCGTGTGTGTGTTTTAGAATGCAGAATCACTGGTAGGTGGTAGCACCGATTAGTTTTAGACCCTAGTTTTAGTCAAAGCATCTGAACTTTTTTAGCGAAGCATAGGAAACACGCGATTTTTCGTTCATAGCGTCGCATCGTCAGCGCACCGTAATAAACACTTCGGTCTTTAGAATTACGCGTCTATGCATTTTTACATAAAAGGACACACTTCCTTACACATACGTATTGACGCTGTGCCTCAAATATACGTAATATTCGCTTTTTAATTGAAAATGTTCACAAGCATGAACGCAGCCACCGGATTCAGATGGGCGGGCTTTCAGTATTGGCCTAAACTTACGCCGGGTGGCTTCATCGTCGGACAGATACCTATTCAAGCAGACCAACATTTTTGACGTTTGGTGTCATAAGAAATATCGTTACCGCGGGCAGGCGGTGAGATGTGAGGTTCCCGGGACGGCTTATGCTCTCCCATAGTAGAGTACCTATAGTGCTCTAAATCGTGCACCACTTTTTCAAAACACACGTTTGAGTATTCTAAGACAGATTATCGTATTTAATATATGTTCTGCAGTTCACGCAGCTTTCATTAGGGGTAAAGCTAGTTTTGATATTTTTCGTTTCGAGGCCACCATTGTACTATGGTAATTGCTTTAGATCAGCTAAAAAAATCTGTGGCCTCTTGTTCTCTCATCTTCATCGCTTTGTCCTTGTCTCATCACTCATTAATCTCACGGTTGTGCTTCCGTTTATCTTTTTTTTCCTCACAAACCGTAACCTTCTCCCTCCAGAGCCTAATAAATAAAAAAATATAGGAATGCATATCAATGCAAGGCGTATTTCTCCTTCTCGCCTCTACACTTCGGCATGGCCTGCCCGGTCAAACACTGAGCTCCTGCCGAGTAAGAGGTGACAAAGCGCTTTTGCGCTACTCGGACAAATCACTGGGGCCGAGTATACGACGAGAACGGCACCGCAGAACAAAGGAGAACCGCGCGCGTGCGCCTACGTAGCTCCTTCTGCAGCCTTTTCTTTCGCGCGCTTATAACATAGGCGAGTAGAACACTTACGGCTGCCCCGCGCTTTCTGATCAGAGAGCGCTGCCGTCTTTTGGCGCGAACGGAAGAATAACGTCGCCGAGTAAAATTAAGCTCGCAATGGAAAACATACGAAGGCGGTATAGGGAAAGGCCCCTCCATGCACCTCGAGGAGCAAGCTGCTTCGCGCGGCGCTCTGATTGATGGGCTCAATCTGCTGCGTTCCCTGTCTGTGCGCGAGTGTGAGTGCGTGTGTTTGTGTGTGCCAGTGTATGTATATGTTTGGCGTCGCTGAATCTTGCCTTCGAACCAGGCGAGCGACGGAGGAAAGAGGCGGGTAGAGAAGAAATCCGGGGGTCAAGTGATTTGTTTCTCGTATTTTGGGTATACACTTTCCGGGTAGCACAGTGTGTAACACTTTTATTCATACACACGCACGTGCGTAACGTCTCCCCTGCCGTTTCTTCCTAGCCGCCGAGTCTGGCTGGCGAGCTTTTGATTTGCCTTCGTGTACGCGTGGAAACTTTGCGCGAAGTGAAGTCTATACTGACGTGCAGAATTCGTTTCTGTACACACGTCCCAACGCGTTAATCGGAGTCGACAGTTGAATTGCTGTTGCTGAGACTTGGTTTCTCGCCTTTTCAAACACTCCTCTGCGAGTTCTCATTGTATTACGAGCAGTTTAAGTGACAAAGTAAAAAAAGGAATTATTACTGTTACGACTAACCATCCTCCTAGCCGCCAATCTGCCGGCAACCAAATAAGTTATTTATTTCTCTCTCTCTCTCTCTCTCTCTCCCTTCGTTTTAGTACGTGAGCTCAGTAGTAAGTTTTCATCTGTCATGTCTATGCAAAATTTCGTATTGGCGAAGTTTGCCTGTTCATACGGATCGTTTCAATCATCATGTCCATTCCGACATTTCTCCTTTTTCAAGTACACGTGTATACCCCACGCTTTAACGCAAAACGAAAGAGAAGTTGCTCGTTGGTAAATGCGCAGCGAAAAACCTACGTGATGCTGCGAAGCGGTGCGCTGCAGAAAAAGGGGAAAAATGACAAGAAAATGAAAACATTGTAAAAATCACCACCCAAGCACTCCGCACAGATGCGTAAAGCTCAAACGTGTTGCCCTGACGTTTATCTCAAGCTCAGACCTAAAAAAAAAAAAACATCTCAGTCTCGTGTAGCTTTGGATTTCTCTAGCACGTTTGAGATATATGCGCTTCGACTTTCGATATTGGTAGAGACGCTTAAAGGATGTTGAGAACATCCAAAAGGGATTTATGGGTAGCGATTCATGCTAAGGCGGGTATTTATATACGATGCGTGAAAGTTGCAAGAAACTACAACGTAAGCGCGTAAACCTTTGAAAGTAGCGTATGCTAACATGGCCTTTCCGTTATAGTTCGCGTGCACTCACGGACCACTACATTTCCAACTTCCAAGCCATGTGCAGCATTGGCGGGAAAATTGCGAGGTTAACGAGCGCGAAATGCTGTCTGGCACATTTCGCTACAACTTATACGTCACTCGAAGTCACTCCGCACTTTGAAAGTCGCAGTTCTCGTGGACTCGCGACTGGTGGACGAGGCCTTCTGAAATGCGGGTGAAGAACCGCCGCTTTGCCCCGTCACTCATTGACGCGCTAACAAAACAAAGTTGCCGCATTCACTGCGAGTGGAGAAGCATGTATGCCGTGCACAGTGCCACCTCAGAAATATTAATTGAACAGTTTGATTATCACCGCACATGCCTTACCCATGTCCGAAAGTCAGCGCCAAATGTATGCAGAAAAGAAGGTGTACTCCATTTCTGAGGCTAATGAAGCAGCGTCTTCAACAAGTGATCGTTTCGTATTGGTGGTACCAAAATGGCGCTAGGACACTTCTCTACTACACAGCGGTATGTATCTGTATGCTTCCAGCAAAGGCAACAGCCTCAGGGTCAGTTTCGTCTTCATAAGTCAAGTTGCACCTAATGTTTCAGTTAACACATAGTAGGATGCACGTAGCCCAAATGCCACTTTGGCTAACCAACCACGTACGACAATGTGCCCATTTTCAGTCCTCGCGTCAAGCTCAAGAAAACTCTCTATTGTCGCGTAGGGAGTGCTAAACCAATGGCAACTGTCCCATCTGCTGTGGTACAAAGGAAGAGTCAGTAAAGGCAACACAAGCGTCAGAAACCCTCGATCGATACGATATGATACGATACGTGAGGCTTAACGCCCCAAAACCACTATATGAATATGAGAGACGCCGTAGTGGAGGTCTCGAGAAATTTTGACCATCTGGGATTTTTTTAACGAGCACCCAAATCTGAGCACACGGGCCTACAGCATTTTTGCATTCAGCGAAAATGCAGCCTCCGCAGCCGGGATTCTATCCTGCGACCTGTGGGTGTCAGAAAGCTTACGCAGGATTGAAACGGTAACGGGTTGACAAATGTTTTCTTCGTGCATGACAGAAAAATGAGCAATATTGGCACTTCTACAAGTTAGACATTTCAATCGGATGCCTAGAAAAAGAAGCCACTCTCGCTAAACAAAAGGAAGCAATAGAAAAATGAATAAAATCGCCCATTCTTCATCTCTTCCCCTCCCCGCCAGATGGCGCCACTCAACTCCGCTACAAGATGACTGCTGCTCATTACTCTTGTATTCGGCGCCATTTTTCTCTCCTTCGGCTTCCGCACGGAGAGCGGTGTCGCAGCAGCGATCGCCTGAGGCGGCGTGTCGGCGGCTGTAGGTTTTCGATGACAAGCAGCTTGCCAACAGAGGACTGCCTCTCGAGGCCGGAGTGAGAAGACAAATGGACATGTCCTGTCGTGTTTCCCTTGTTCCCCTCTCCGCGCGAGTTCGTTTTCCTTGCACGCATCTCATAGGCGTGCTCGGTGTCCCTGATGCGGAGTGTCGAGCGTGCCCCTTGGAAAAAAAAAAAGCATAGTATAGTTTCTAAGCTCTCATGTGCGATTAGATGAAGTAAAACACGTCGGTTTACGAAGGTAAGCAATTCCAAGTAGACCAATTTCTAATTTCGGGTCATACCAACACTGAACGTTTCGATGGGGGAAAAACTTCCAGAGAAATACTGCGTTCCTTTCCTTATTTCATTTCTTTTTACTGCTCCAGTATGCTGGTACCACGTAAGCCAAGAGCGAAAATTGCTCTTCACCCCAACCATAGTGATTGATTGACTTCCCTAATTCGCTTTCAATTTATTGAGATCAGAACTTTGCTGAAGTTTTCGTTTTATAGATATGTAGCTAGTTTTGAGAAGAAGGTCCAAGACTGAATTTACATCGTTACCTTGTTACATTTCTATACGAAGGCCATGCATAGTCAAGCTGACTTAAACGATCTGAACTTTCATTGTCTTATATTATTCTAAGTGCCACCGGAAGTGACGCTGTTTCCACGGAAATGTGTTGAATACTTAGTCTTAATTTCATTTTGATGCTTCAATATTCCGAAGACTAAGATGGACTGTTCTAATTTTTCTGCTGAAAGTATTCTCGAACTGACTATCTGTTTGTGTTCTTGTCAACATCCGCAATTGAGACAATCATGGTTGCTGGTGGTAAGAACACTGTCAGACTGCAATACTCGGGCTTGAGCCCTCATTCCTTACAGCCTCACTTCAGCATTCATCCCAATTTGCTAATATAATAACATAAGGTTCACTTACACCACCACTTTTTTGTGTTATTAACATGACTCACATCAACTTCAGATTAAACTGCTAACAACTTCAAAGTACATCGCAGCCTCCACTTCAATCGTCTCTGTATATTTTAAATCGCCATGAGTGATTAGCGGTGACGATCGGTCAGCGATAATTGAATCTTAATAACAAAAAGCTGCGGACTCCAACACGGCAGAAAACAATACGCGTAGATTCAATCGACACTGTCTCTCATGACTGTTATCATGCACCCAATTTTCCCTGACCGCAGACTACAGTAAATGTGTTGCGCCCAAGATAATTTTCTACACTGAAAGCCGTGTACCGATCGCTCAGTGTAAGGACCCACACGAAATTTTTTTCCCGGCTGCTGTAAACATATCACTATATAGGGACAATCAGATAGGAACGCAATGATTAGCGTCACTGCTGCTGCGGTCGTCACTACTGTACCGAGAAGATTCGGGTCTCTGGGCTCAGGTTTAACAACAGAACTACAAGACAGGTCAATACGGATCACCCACTTTGCAATATATTACGGTACATTCGACCACCACGAAAGACCACATCGACGGTAGCGGCGTAACCATCACTCAACGAAACTGTCCGCGAGCTCACAATTGATTCCATCGGGAATCGAAAGCCCACTACCATGCATCCGTTTGTCGCGTATACGCGCATGCACGCGTGCTGAGATTATTACGTCCGCGGGTTCATTTGAGCAGCGGTTGCGTCGGCGAGTCACCGGAGCGTACGGAATGAATTACTCCTTTTCTCCGACAGTATGCGGTCTCTCCGGCGCACACCATATGACTTGCACAAGCAGGCGGGCTTCAGAAGCAGTCATCACACGGGTTCAACGAAGCGAGTATAGGCGGTCTCCCTCCGTTTCATCCAAGTGTGCCAAAGGAGTCTTGTCTACAGCGGCGCCGGTGGCGCGGCGTGGAGATTCATTGTCTCCCAAAGGCAGGCCGACTCTTCCACCAGCTCGATCGTCTTCATTGAACAGTCTCGGGCGTCGAGTACCGGAAGAGACCGTATAACGACACTCTTGTCTGCAGCGTCCGAGACGCCACCTATACGCGTCGCCTTCCGTTCGGCTCCCCTGTCGAGTTCCACAAGACGCTAACTGACAAACGGTGCGAAGACTGCCGAAGACGGGCAATATACCGTCGAGAGACGGCCCCCGAAACGAACCGAACAACGCGGCCACGCTCATGCTCTCTACGGTCGCTAAATCAATGGAGGCCTCGAAGGCGCCGGAGGAGATAAATAGCGTGAGACGACCTGGCTCCGCGAAATCAGGCGACCGAGCCATACACGCAGGCTGCGGTGATATAGAAAAAGCGATGGGCGGGATGCGCTTTTGTTTCGCCTTTGGCCCCTGTCTCGGATTAGTGGCCCATTAGCGCCCAGCTCTTCGCTTCCGCTGCCCCCGAGCACGGATTTCCCGATCGACCTCAAGTTCTGAGACGCCGCTATTGTGGTACGCGTTCGGGGCTGCGCGTCGAATCGACTCGGGAGCGAGTCGAATCCGTATCTTTGCTGGGGAAAAAAAATCTACAACGGAATGACGCGGTGAAGGTAAGAGCGCTTTGCAAAGAAAGGAACAAAGCTGCGAAGAAAATGAACGGATGGTTTCGGCTCTGGACGGGGAGAAAAGAAAAATGATGGGTCCGGATGTACGAGCTCCCATGAATGATCACGCAAAGGTGGTCATCGTCGAAGTCGGCATCACTGTTTCGAACTTGTGTTAGACGGGAAAATTAAGAAAGCAATCAAGGGTTCCGAGGACGTGGTTGTCATTTGGAGGCTGTTTTTGTCTAAACGGCGGTTCATACGCTGTCGATATGGCGGGAAATGACGTTGCGTGTCGCTGTCACCGAAGCAGTGAACATAGTCGTTATAACGCAGAAAGTAGGACGAGGCAAGCGTGCTGGCGGAAACGATTTCGACGTCCAATCAAGCTAACTTATTTTCCCCTTTGAGGTCGTTTACGAGAGACTACATGAGGGGCATGTGAGAAAAAATTAGCGTGTGTTGTAACAACGCCTCCTAGATTTCCCGTGCCTGTCGGATGAGCACGAAACGCCGGTCATCTATGGCAGCACTGCCTATGTGGGGGTAAGGGTCTTTGTACTTGGCCTTTGAGATCGGCAATTTTGGCGTTTGCTGCTAATTTCAGAGGATGCCTTGTATTGAAAAAGTTGCTTGCTGAATGACGGCGTCACTTACGTGGAGTTATTTAAAATTACGTTTAAGCCTTTTTAAAACTTTTTTACGTTATTTTTGTTGCATATAAGCTCTAAAAAACGTAAAAACCTATTTGAAGACACCTCTACTTGAGTGGCGCCACCACCGCAGTTCCGACGACCACCGCTTCCCAAGTGACCGCCGATAATCCGGCAGGCACGGGAAATCTAGGAGGAGTTGGTTGTAAGTACTAGTGAACTAATTGACAGAATGTTTTTTAAAGAAATTTTAAAGGAAATGTCTTTTCAATATTATAAGGTACGTGTTGGTGTAGAAGTGATGAACAACATCTTTTCGAGCTGTAACGGTCATTATGACCGTACCGTGCGCCTAATGTATGCGTTACTTATATTCACACAAAACAACAACACAACAACCAAATGAGCGCTGTTAAACCACACAGAGCTAACTTAGCTCTGAAAAAAACTAGCGAACCGGATTTTCACTGCTTACGATATATGGCGTCAATCTCAATTCTTTTTCTTTCTTTGAAATTTATATCATCATTTTATGAGTTTACGTTCTGAACACGTACCGGGCGTAAAGTGGTATTTCAGTTTCTTTTCGCTGAAACAGTGAGTCTAATCGCAAGTGATCGTAGTCGGATAGCAAGTACTACTTCCTCAAAGCTGTCTTTTTTTTTCTTTGCATTGTTGATATCAGTTATCAGTATGTGTTAGTGGTTAGTGAAGTATTCAGATGACAATTTCTTACGATACGCAGTTGGGCGTCTTCCAGACCAAATAACCGTGCGTTCCACCAACTGAAAGAAAGGACGGGGGAAAAGAAGAAAGAAAACCAAATAAACAAAATTTGAACGTTAAATAAAATTGAAACGAAGAAAACATAACAAAAGGAAAACACACTGGAACGGTAACAGAAGAGCTGATTCGATAAATGAGACATGAATCAAACAGAGACAAAAAGATCGCGATTCGTTCAGTTCATAAAGGCACTGTGACAGAACATCTAGTGACTTCTTAACAAGATTAACGTGACAAAAAAGAAGCAACAAACAGAAGATAGTTATTAATGTGGCTGTAAAGTAGTGGAGGACGCGAAATCACAAACAACATTTCAAAAAAAAACAAGTTAGCGAGAAAATCCACCAGTAAATCGCAAACACCCTCGGCGTTAATCAAATATGAGGGCGTGGAATCTTCCATGCGCCAGTTTTTTTCAGTAGGGAGTGGGGTTGTTTCGGGCTTTTTATATTATCGACGGCGTCGTTCTCGGTCGCGACCACGAAATGCAAAACAGAATCCGGGATCATCTGACACAACTTGGCGTGTCGAAGCCGCTCTGCACCCTTGGCAACCTCCCCTCTTGAGAGCTTCCCCTACGCCCCTCAGAGCCACCACCCACCTTCTCCCCACTGAATAAAAAAATTGTTCCCCGGCTCTCCCTAAAGGCGGCACACTACCACCCATACCCTGATTCAAATTACTAGGGCCGAAGCGAAACATACAATTATCCGCAAACCAAAGTTTGTCGCCTGACAAACTGATTGCTACAACAACCAGCCGACAGCACTTTAAGGCCGTGCAGCGAAGGCCGCGCTAAATGAATGCACAAAAAAATAAGCGAAAGAAAAGAAACCTCCGAGTTTTCTTGCGAAATTGAAACAACCCCGGGTTTTGATTCGACGAGCCTAGTCTCTCTCGCGCTTGGCGTATAATTTATTTTATCAGGCGGTAGGCGTTGATTTAGAGCTTCTGTTGCTTAAGAAAAAATGAAGGAGGTGTTTTTTCTTTATGTATACGAATGCGCGTTACAATTTTCAATGCTGGTTCGTTCGTGTTTGTGTTTGTTCTACGCGTTGCACCCTTCTCCGACAAACGCGGGACGAATTCTTCGCGTAATAACAGGTTGGCATTTATTTCATTTCTCTTTCGAAAGGCTTGCTGCAGCATTTGTCTTGTTCGAGCAGTACGTCAACGTTGTCTAGCACATGTTTCATTTTGTTTTCGTAATATGCAATCAACCCACCTCACAAGCCGTTCGAGTTGCCGTTTCCTCTAGCTGAGAATCAGCTCCTACTGTCTATTCGCTATTCGCATTTCGCGTGATACCGTTGGATTGTGGAACGGACCCGCTGACACATATTTGGTCATTACGCTGCTGTTACACAGATCTCATATCTGTAGTCAAGCAGCTTCAAGCGTGTAAGCAAGTCTTCACGGCAAATTGAAATTGACACGCGTGTAGTACACGCACGTCTAATACAGGCATTAAGAGGGAATTTATAGTGCAATAAAAATTAGCTACAATACCTTTAGTCGAAAAAGAGAGTAAGCTATTTAAAATGTCGTAGCCAATTATATTCGGCCTCCACATTTTTTTTTCAGCAGCCCTCTTTCTTCGAAAGAGGGAGAACAGACCAGCCTGTTGAAAGCTTCTCACCACCTGAATCCGCATGGGTTCAAATAATGCGTAAACAGGACAGACGAATCGTTAGTTCTTTCACTTGGTGAACAAAAAAAAGAGGGGGGGGAGAAATATTTCGCATGGTTAATTATGCGTTTGCCTAAGAGGATTTGAAAGGCAAATTGATATTGTTTTTTTTTTCAGTCGATTCCATTAATTCCCTTTCTTCCCCTATCGACAGCTTCCTGCGTCTAATGGAGCTCGGCATCGCCTCTAATATCGAAGGCATTGGAAACTCTTCTGCATCGCACATCGTTTCGTGCATGGTGCCTTGGGGAGCGTTAACCATCTGACCAAGCGAAGCCGTGGTGCGAAGCGACAATGACGTCCTGATGACGTCGCAAATCGCGATTACATAGTGATAACGTGTTTGGATGACGTTACGACACGATGGAGATATTTCGCATCACTCGCGTTAACGCAAACGCCGCCGACGGTCGCTCTTCGCGTTTGGTGAGGTATACAATGATTTCGCCTTATTAATGATAAGAGAGCAACCGCCACGACCCGAAGTATAGCAGGAAACAAAGAAATGGATCTACGTGGCTGAAAGAGGTTAAAACACAAACACGCCACAATAAAAGAGAAAGAAAAAGGAGAAAGAGAAAGGGGTTTGCGTTTCTTCTGTTTGCCCTTGCGTATTTGCTCAGGTCACCTCCGATTCCTGGTCTCCCCCAAGCAGCTCTGCTTTTTCGCGCTCGACCTCGCGCGAAAAGGCGCCACGAACGTATACCTACATTCGCCGCAGTGCCGCCTTTTGTTTCCCGACGTAGCGACGGTGGCAGCGAGCGAGGCGTCAGGCTGTTTGCCCTTATCAAAAAGGGTTTGATCCGGCCAGCCGCGGAGAAGGGTCTTCGAGCCAGCGACTCTAATTGGATCAGGCAGACACGAGAGCGGGAGAAAAAGACTCCTTCCACCTCCCCGCTGCTTGGAGAACACACACCGTACCACATCTCTCTTGCGTCTTGCCACAGCTGCGCTCGGACCGAAGCTCGAGCCCCGCGAGCTAAGCAATGAGAAACCACCGACGCTGTGTGGTTTCTCTTCTGTAGATGTGTGTACGTACTCCCGAAAATGTGCGTGCTTGCGCGCCCACGAGGCGGGGAATCCCCCGCGCGCGGGCCGCTTCTCTTTCTTTTCGAGCATGCTCTTGCCAGTCTTGCGGAAACCCGCCACCAGCCGGCGCTCCTGTCACTTCGTTTTTCTTTGGTAGATGTGAGAAGTAAAGAAACGATAACGAAGAGAACAAACAGGGTTCGTGACAGGCGCAGGAAAGGGGCAACTGAGGCTAGGGGGGTCTCTGAGTCCTGGATATGAAAGAAAAATGCGTGTCTATGTTAAGGGGACGGGGGCGTGGAGAAGAGAGAGAGAGAAAAGGGCACAAAGTAAAGTTAAGTGAATTGTCCCTGGTTTGCTAACCAACAATAGGAGAGGGAGATGCGGTCAGAAAGAGAAAACAAAATAGAAATTCTCGCCGCTGACGCAAACCTATGCAGCAACCAAACTCCCCAAACATGCTCACCCGTTCTACAAACACACAAACGCGCGAAGTCTATTTAAAAAAATTGTGGTGGCCCTAATCTTTAATTTACGCTTTTAGAAGTGGTAATAACACTTGTGCATCTAAGTGTGCTGGTTTATTCATGAGCTTAACTGTTTTTCGTCACACTGCCTAAAAGGATCTTGGAGGCTACGTGGAAGGTAGCGTGGGGTTGAGATCTACTCTGACAGGCGGCGCAAAATCCCAGCAGCACAAAAAAAACATGTTAGTTTCCTCAATTATTATTCATTATTATCCTGATAGTTAATTGTCCCTCCAGTAAACTTATGCTTTATTATCATATGTACAGTATAACATTGGTGTCATGCAGATAAATTTGATCGCGATCGGGCCGATCTGGATGAAGCTTGATGCGAATCGGATGCTCTTGCATTGTCACTTAAAATTGCGATCAGGCCCGATTGGGGATCAAGACAACCACGATCCACTCATCCACATCTGGCTCGTGATCCCCATTTGACTGATGTTAGTGCCAAACTCGACCTGGATTTGTTTGGACCGTATAGCAGTGATGATTGCTGATCACGATCAAGAAATGCAATCCGGATTCCTGTGACCACGATCAAAAGTGCCCATGTGACACCATTCTAACTTGACTTGATCCTGAACCATCTGTTTCGCAACAGTTGTGTTTTCTAATGTTCCTTTTCTTGTATAACTTGAAAAACTAAAATGGCTTGGAAGAGAAATATCAGTGTCCCTCTGTGCTAGTCTCACGATTGATATGAAGATAGGACGTAAGTTCAAACGCAACCAAGAACTCAATTTGGAGTTTGGATACATTTCCCTACGCACTGGTCTACAGACGGCGTCATTTAATTCGTAATCTTCTCATCCTACGTCCGCCCACAAGTTTCTGGGGTTGGCAATGTCATGTTAGTAACTATAAAGCACAAAAAAGCACAAGCAGGTTTATTTTCTAAACAGCCCAAGAGTCTCACTGACAGCTTCCCTCGCCTTTTTCATCGAGATATAAATTCGTTTCGCATTATCCTGTTATTTTCTGCTAGTACTCACGTTCGGTACGTAAGGCCGGCAGCGAAGATAAATATCGAGTAAATAGGTCAGGGAAGGGTGTGGCACCCTTCTCGTTCATCCTTCTGATTCGTATTTCAAACTTTGTCCCGCTTACTCTTCGCTTGTGGCAGTCCGTATGCCAAGCACTACGTGCCAACTGGCCCAACGAGCCGTCTTTTATAGAGAACTAGTATTAGACGGAATCGTCAGCGAGCTCTACAGCCGCCACATCGTACTGCTCGTCGCCTCTAAAGACTCACTGGAATTCCTGCGCAGGCATCACGCCCTGCTTCCCATCTTCAACCACACCCGCAGCTTCAAGACAATGTATACAAAAGACTGCAATGTCCGCTCGAGTGTGTGTTCTTCGCATTAGAAACGTATATTTGCCGCCATCAGAAAACTTGCGAAGAACAGAACGAATGGGACGAACAGAAGGCAAAAGAGAAAGTTTGAGAAACAAAAAAGAATCGGGTGTGTGTCTTTTTTTTTTAGGCGTGTGCTTCCACGGTTCAGTTCGAGAAGCGAAGCGGAGAACGAACTTTGCGCCACGTTTTCCCGCTTTCACCGCGACCGCTGTCCATACAGGCTTCGTGCCAAGCGTGCGGAACGAAGAACTAGTGACCCGACGTTTGGCGGAAGAAAACGGTCAGTTGAATTTCACCCACTGTTTGCTTGGCTTGCCTTTTCATTGTGCGCGTTATCTTCCTTGGCGAATTTGTCAGTTTCACTCTACTTCATCTGCCCAGTCGAGCTACGGATTTTATTTTTTTTCTCGTTGCATGTATTCTTATAGTTCATACCACGGTAGGCCAAAATGAAACACTGTGCACAAAAAGAAGCAATATCGCGCGAAAATTTTTCACAAAACAATGTTCCTCAACCGTTTCGAAGAGCGCTTATGTAAAGACAGACATAGTTGGATTTTTTTAGACAAACATATGTGTAGGCTGTGATAGGGCGTATGAAGAAAATGGCAGCAGAAAAAGGACTAAAAAAAACAACACTCGAATGAAATGCCCCCGAAGTAAGTAGAGAAAAAGAACATTCTCTTCTGGCTGTCCCGATCAGAACGCGGTCGTTTTCTTCTATTTTAACTTTCGCGTAAAAATTTCGGGCCTCGCACCAATGTTGCTTTCCTGTCAAAATATGCGCATCGTGCATTTCCGTTTCTACTCGAGAAGGACTTGCATCTTACGATTTGTTGTTTCGTTTTCGACTTGCTTTTACAAACAAAATTTCAGTTGTATAATTATTTAGTGATTCCTTGAATTTGGGTACATCTATTCGTCTTTCAATTCTTATTTAGAAAACCACGGACGCCTTTGTTATTATTAATACGTTCTAAGCAAGCAAAAGCGTTTTCTGTGCATTTTGTAAGTCCTAATTAGTCACATTTATGACTCTTTCTAGAGGGGCACATGAACTGTCTTTCAAGTTCATTATACTCTCGTTCGAGAGTCGTGGAACGCACGATTCTCCACAAGAGAGTCAACTAGTCTCTTCCAATATAGTTACTTGGTAGGTAAGTTAGTGCTCACACAAAAGATGCAGACAACTTTTTTTTGTCTCACACTGTAAAAAAACAACAACCCCTTTTCTTTTCCAGTGATCCGAAAAAAAAAAGAGGCGTTCAACAAGCACTTCCCTAAAGTCATTTTAAACAAATTTCTGAAAAGAAAAAAACGCAAATTAACGGGACTACAGTAACTTTAATGGCATTTGTAGAGCCTAACTCAATTATACGAATGGCACGCTATGCGGATGCTCTCAAAATGGAAAGAGGCAAGCAAAAAAAGCACAAAAAATCCAAAACAGACACGCGCACGCTCTCGATTTCTTGAGATCAACAAACCAGCGACTCAAATAAGCTTCATAGCACCCAGTCATTTGCTACTTAGGCTAACGCCAATTACCTTTTGCGACCGCCAACGCAGTGGAGAGCCGAGCGTCATCCTTTTCCAGTTGTGCCATTCAATTTTGATCTTTCCGTCACAAATCGGCACCGCTTTGTCGATCATTGCGAGGGGCACTTATTAGAGTGACTCTTCTCGAGACTTCAATGGGAAGTCGTCCACTTAAATTGACTCACACGTGGTCCCTCTTTTCTTCGCGCTCTCCTCTTCCAAGTCTGCGCATCTGTATTTCTAACATGCGGCTGAAGTGATCGTACCTCCCCTATTGTTGCGCGACAGAAGCGACATCATCCGAGGAACCGCTACCACCGCGAAGGAAAAAATATTTTGTTCATGCGATGACGATTTTCGCACTAGGTCCGTCGGATTGTTTAGCTCATACAACGCTCTTTTATTATCTTTTTCTTTGGAGCAGCAGCAACAATACACTCGCAACAAGCTCACTCACAGCCAAGGCTCAAGAACAGAACCCCACACGCACGTACGATCTCGTTTGTCGGGCAACACACACGCACAAACACTCGCAATAAGCATCGCGCACCGCCCAAACTCGAGAACAGACAATCACACGCACACACGATCCTGTTGTTTACCCCGCAACACAGGCAAACACGCTCACACGTACGCACACACCAAAAAGACAGTAGACGCTGTCGGCGCCTACCGACTATAGTGGAGGCGAAACAAACGGGACCGTTTCGCGCGAAGAACAACTACGTGGTCCCGTCTCCCGAATAACGCCGGGCCAGCAACACAATGGAGCCATCCGGTTCTCGGCGTCTTTAACGCTGGCGCCACCGGCCGCCACTTACTGTTGTTCTCGCCTCGTCTCGCTGCGTCTTCAGTGGGAAAGGACGTCGTCTGAGACGCGGCTCTGTACACCATTACGGACATGCGGTACACGCCGAGGGCTGGACAGGGAGCGTCGTTGTCGCACGGACCATATAGACGCATTGTCACGGTGGCGACGTCAGTGCTTCGATGCTCACAGTGAGAAAAAACAGAGAGTCGTGTAAGCGACGCGGTCGACGAGCGCTGGATCGAACCCACAGAACGCTTTGAGTCGAACTAAACCTGAACTGTTCATTTACGGTGTAGTCGACGCGAGCGTTTTTTTTTTTTTTTTAAGTTGAAAGCCTCTTGCTAAAAGGAAAGAAAAGTGCTGGTTTCTAAAGAAGTTTTGAAAGCTTAAATAGATCATTTCCAGGCCTACAAGTGCGGACGAAAGCACTATACAGTGAAACAAAATGAGATATAAGAGCTGTCCTACAAGACTACTATAAGGACGAAATATGCTGCAAAAGATTGTAGTTCAGTCTGAAGTAAAACACCATTAGGAAGCAGTACCTGAGTGGTTTCTCAGCGGGCAGGCTAAATGTGGCTTAATCCTGCCCATTTTCGGGTTAATACTGGCTAGATTTGTTAAACGTTAAGTAACGTTGGGTAGTGTTGGCTACGGTTCGCTTCTGTTGCCAGTGCTTGGCCTCGCACACTCAACATTCGCGCCTCTATGTATATACGTATGCGTATATATATATCGTATTTACACCAATACCAGCACTGAACTTTGCTCAACTTCATAACACTGCTATTAGTATGGTCAGAGCTCTTCAACAGTATGTATGTATGTATGTATGTATGTATGTATGTATGTATGTATGTATGTATGTATGTATGTATGTATGTATGTATGTATGTATGTATGTATGTATGTATGTATGTATGTATGTATGTATGTATGTATGTATGTATGTATGTATGTATGTATGTATGTATGTATGTATGTATGTTCGTTGCCACTCCACCGTACCACACAGCACTACGAGACTTCCGAACGATGCCACACGCTTCATGAGTGCGGGCACATTATTGCGCTTGTACGCTAACAAAACAACAACAGCTAAAGGAAAAACAAGCGTTGTAGTCGCACGATACTTACAAACAAACTTGTCCGTTTAGATTTTTTTTTCAGACGAGCAGAAGCGGGAAATCACCGGAAGTGATTTGGAGAGACGCGCTAGAAACTACAAGCCAGGCAGGTCGGGGGGTGCTAATTCGCAATATTTCAGAGGGCAGTTGTGATGTCACATGCTTTCCCAGCCCTTAGTCGTGAGCGTCCTGAAGTCCGCGCGCTAGCGATTTCCGGCAATAAATCGCCCGAGCGTCGACAAACCCTGCCACAATGCTACACCGCAGTGCTTGCGAGCTACGCGCCAAAGCCAAACTGGGCATAAACGAAAAATTAAGAATTAAACCGTAGAAGCTGGCGGTATTGCGAACAAAGGTTCGAACATATAAGGTTAGGAGGAACGGCCAGTGCTGGCCAAGAGAAATAGAAAAAAGAGGAAAATGAGGAAATAAATAGAAAATGCCTAGCCTTTTCGTCAACCTCTGCTCGTGCAAGGGGCCGACGCCGCAACGGTCATTAGGTTGTATCAGGAAACCGCGCTCCCCGGGAAGGCTTCAGTTTTTGAACCTCGTTCGCCGTTGTCTCAACAAATGATGTCATTAAAGGTGCTGCCGCTGGTACGCCGAAGCCCGGGGAATAAAGCCGCAAAAGCGGAGGAAAGGTGGGGGGGGGGACGCAAAAATGAACCCCGAGGCGTCATTAAAAGGGACGCGGAGCGCAAAAGAAAGACGCAGCTTATGCAGGGAGCGATGAGGAGAGGCCTGGTGTCTCGGTGTGGCGAGGATGGCGGGCCCGCACAATGAGCGCTTATCGGACACGAGCGTACCCAAAGATTTCCGGTTGTCCCGCTCGCTTTGCTAACCTTAAGCACCGCTACGGAGCGCAGCGCCGCGGTGCGGAGGCTCCGGGCAAAATCGGGGTGGCTGTGGGTAGGGTTCGTAAAGAAAAAGAAGAACAATAAAACCGCATTGGTATCCACTTTCTCCTCCTTGCTTATTGTTTCGGCCAGGAGCGGTAAGATCTAGCGATGAGTGAATAAAAAAGTAGAATAGATAGAGAGAGAGAGAGATGCGAGAAGGACTTGGAAAAAAAGGAAAGGAACACACTAATGTAGTAAGCGCGCAAACGGGCACCACGTGAAGGTTAACGGGATAGCAAAGTCAGAAATTTTAGAGAGAGAGAGCGATGCTAACAAGAGGGCCTTGAATATTAGTTTGAATAGAAAACGTCCCGTCCTCCCTCACACAGCTCTCGCGTAAAACAAACACAATAAAATAAAAAGAAACGCCGGGGTCACGATAAGCGAAGGGAGATTCGCAGGAACAAAAAAAAATATCGTAGAGTGCGAAGCCAGGTTTGGCACCGCAATGGCAAAGAGCCCAGCGTGGCTTGCGCTCCGCAGGCGTAACCCGCGGGCGCTTAATTGGCGTTTGTAGCGGAGATAAAAACAATGGACACCCGCCATTATCCCCTAAATTGACTGAAGCCTTGGGCCGTACAACAAAACACGGAATCGCTAAAAAGGCGTTCGGTTTTCCTGTTTCTTTTTTATCATTTTTTTTCTCGCAATGCTAACAAAGTTATATCGGAGTGAAGAGCAAGCGTAAAAATACAACGCTATACACTGTTGCTTTCTCCTCTTCGCGGAATGTCTCGATCTTTTCGCGATTCCGCGAGGCAAGCCCGCGAAATCGCGATAATCGCACAGTAATAAGGGCCCTAACGTTTGCCATTTACCTTCCTTTTTTCTCGTCGCCCTGAATGGCAAGATCGAAATACAATATTTCAATGTCAGGTTATAAGCCACTCTTTATTTCGTCTTCCTAGGTGCATTTTAAAGCAAAAAAATGAAATATGCTAAAACGTTCTTATCATCTACTCGAAAAAAGCGATTCGCATTTCGCTTTAACTTGCAAATCAGTTTTGTCGGATTTCGCAAGGCAGAGCGAGTGTCACGAAATGAAACATTGCGACGTACGTACCTCAAAGCTGGAAGGAAACCCATAGAGATTTTTTAGAAAAGACAACTGTCTTCGTAATAAAAAAACAAAAACAAAATAATAAAAAAATAAAATAGTAAAGAATCTGTTGCAAACTTGCCTTAGGCAGGCTTGATGTCGTAAAAGTAATTACGTTAGCATGAGTAATAAAGCGTTTTAGTACAGCGAAGGAACAACCAGGCATCGCACAATGCGAATTGCGTAACGAGTGGGTCACCCAATGCATCAACCCACTACAAAAGCTCTTTCTTGGTCACCTATTAACTTAGCGCATTCCTACTTCAGGCCTAATTCATCGTCGCCGTCAATCACCGCATAAAAAATGAGCACAACTTCTTGCAAATGTGTAGTCAACACCACGCTTTTTTCGAATAATTACGAAGAATAGCGTAGTGAATGCTGGTCTAATACACAAAGATTATGATCATTAATGGTGTAGTGGGTACCCAGCAAGTGTGCTTGTGGCAGTTACCCAAAGAATGTCTGAAAGGGCTCTGAAAGACCGCTCTTCCAGCTTTCCCCGTGAATGTGCTGTACGTTCCGTGCATGCCTGTTTTTTTTTCTCAACAATATAAAGCTTTACACAAAATTCATGTGCAATTCCTTGTGGCATCGTGTTTAAACCAAGTATATCGAAATTTCACATTTCATCTCACGTTTCTCTTTACAGTCGTATGCGTAGAACTCACATTAGGACATCGTTTAAGTAAACAAGTTGTATAAGCGTGAGTTTGCTTTTTTTTAGATTGGTTTCAAACATGAAACAACCAGCCAAGACCCGTTTCACGCACACTCGTTATAACCTTCGGCCGACTCCTAATATTGCATCATACCTTCGAGCAAAACACACACACACACACACACACACAAACACACAAACAATTGATTTTAAAGGACACAATACAGCAAGCATGAATTTAAACGCGTGATAACCAAAAAAAGAAAAAAAATGTATGGTTCAAGTTAGCCACTCTATTATGATCACTTTCTTTCCCCCCCAATTATTAAATCACTCCTTGCACAGAGAGCCCCGCTGGCAGAAAACACTTCCATTGTCTGCCGAAGCCGCGGACGCGTGATTGCGGAGAGACGCTGGCACAACGATGCTGCAATCTGTTTTAACCGACCTATTTCAGCGTGACGCCGGAAATCAATTTACCTCTTTGCATGCATACGTCGACTACACCTCCAGGCAGACTCGCGCATCACAATTGCTGGAGCCGCAAAAAAGGGAGGAAGCTCAAACTTTTCTTCTTTTTTTTGGGTGTGTGTGAGAGCACTACACGTCCTCACGCGCGTGTTTGTCTAAATCCCGCGGGAAATGCCTGCGGCAACGGCAGATCGAAAACTCGTACCTAAGAAGCTGTCATGTCATTTCTAACACCGTTCGCGTCAGCTCGCGCCAGTTTTAACCCTCTCACTAACTTATTCTTCTCCATCGTCTCTCTCTCGCTCTTTCTATCTCTTTCTCACACGCAGACACACACACACACACGCACGCACAATCAGTGTCCTTTTACCCACGCATTCACCTCATTTCATCGCAACACCTTGCCCATATCTTCAATACCTCGTCTTGTTCACATCACGACTGTTCCCTTTCCAATGCAGTCTTAAAAAAAAGGGAGATACTCAACCGGTGACGCATCTTCTCCCTAACTCACTTCTTTTTCATCTGTCTATCTGAAAAACCGACGAACTAAACTCCCCTCGCTGCCCCTCCTCCTTTGTCACGCACGCGGCCAAAACAGATCGCAAACACAGTCAAACCCAAGCGGAGCATCCGGACAAAGCGAAGCTGCCGTCCCGTCAACAGGAGCTCCGGCCTGTCATAACCCGATACACTTCCCCTCTATCGTGCCTTCCCATTTCGCAATCGCGCAAACGCGGCCCGAAAATGTGTCTGTCTTCCTTCAGTGATCGACGCATACGGAAAGGAAAAAAAACGAAAGTCAAGAAAAGTAACACCTCTACGCACACAAGAGAGGAAGCAGTAAGCTCGAGAAACGCACGAAGTCGAAAAGCCGAGTCGTTCCATCCGCGTTGCTTTATTTTTATTCATTTACTTTTTCAAGCTTTTGGGACATTTCTTTTTAGACCGAAAAACCGGAGTCATACGACTTCCCAAGAAAATGACAAACTGCGACGCGCAGAACGCTTCGCAAGACGGACCCCATTTTTTATAAGCTGGATCGCTAAAAAGGACAGTGCCGATGTCTTTCTTGTTCCTGTTTTGATTCAAGACGGGAGATGAAAACGAAAATGCGAGAAACTAAAATTCAACGTCCTGCCAGCCTCTGAGGGAAAAAAAAGGAGTGTGTTTCAAGAAGCAGTGTCCCTCCCAACCATATCTTCCCTTTCTAACCCGTGCCGCGTTTTTATGTCGCGGTTTGTGAGAACAAAGGAATCTAAAGATTTAGACATGCAGCTTGGAGCTGTGAGCGACAAAAGACAGATGAAAACAAACTCATGAGCAAGACTACGCAAAAGGCGACACGCGACGAAAATTCCGTCGCTCCATAACAATGAAAACAAAGAAAAAACAACATGTCATTCAAAAAAGAGGAAATGGGGATAACAGATTCCATAAATAAAAAAATCTTCGGGCAATAACGTACGTGGGAAGCGAAGGAAGCAAAGGATTGAATGGAAAACGCAAGCAAGCGACAGAAACGGGTAGCAAAACTAGTGGTGTGGTGGGGAGATGTCACGCGGAAGGGATCCCTACATCCCCAAGAAAAAAATTGGGAGGTGTTGATCTGGCAGAGGCAAGAATGCGGGGAGGGAATTTACAAAGTGAGACGTCGTCCAGATCAGAGGGACGGGGAGTATTCCCCACCTTTTGTTGCATTAAAGCGGTTGGGGACACGCGCGCATCCCCGTCTCCCCTATATAAAGGCGCGAAGAAGGTAAGGGGGAGGCATTGGAACCCTTTGACGCGAGCGCACGCAGATTAGCCGCGCGCTCGTGTTTGCGATCGCGCCAGCGTCGCACCCTGTTCTCGGCTCGGTCCGCGGGGAAAAAAAGGAAGAAGCCAACAAAAGACGACAAATGAAGCGGGCGGCGTTCAGCGGGTTCTCGTTTGCCTTTAGGGAAGTTGGGGAGGGTTCGGCGAGTGAAGAAGAGTTGGGCGAAGAAAAACGCGTGGAAAGTGATAGGGAAAACAAAAACGGGAAGTCGTCGACTTTTTTTTTTGTCCCCGCCTCGTCTCTGAGCACGTTTATCTTACACTATTTCTCCTTCCTCGTTCTTTTCATCGTCTGAGTGGCAGATGGCACAGTGTCGCGACTCTCGGAGGCGGATGCCACCCATTTGTCTCCCTCCTTCCGCCGGCTCGAAAAGAGAACAGCGCGAGCTCACAGTTGTCTTCAGACGTTTCGCCACTTGGTGCACTATAGAGGCGTACGGTTTTGTAGAGTAAGTAAAGCTGAGAAAGTATGAAGTGTGGATGGAAGAGAGAGCTGGGGCTTGGTCCCTAAGTTTCTTTAACTTCCTGTGCGCGTCCTTCAAGTGGCTGCCGCTGATTGGTTGCGCTCAATGACAGGGACGAGACATAGAAGACGGTTTTAGAATAGAGTTCATGGAGATAGCTTCATTGGGTACCTTAAGCTACTTTCGCAACTTTTCTTGGGTAGCGTACGACGCATGCGCGATGGCGAGAAACAAACGCTAACTAAAAACATTTCGAACCTCACTCTAAAACTACTAATGCCGCACACTTGCCACACTAAGAGAATTAGGAGTTCACGCGAAGTTTAGGTGGCGGTTAGTCACAGCAAAATCCATGATGAACGTCTACGTTTTCTGCACTTAGTGATCTGGCAGTTCTAGCCGATTCCCAAGACTGCTCTTTTCAGGTCACCTGCCACGAGTTGAGGAAGTTTGCGGTATGAAGAAGCACGTCTATATTTGATCAAGACGTTGTCACTACTACTACTACTACTACTACTACTACTACTACTACTACTACTACTACTACTACTACTACTACCACTACCACTACCACCACTACTACTACTACTACTACTACTACTACTACTACTACTACTACTACTACTACTACTACTATATACAAGTAATGTTGGACTCGAGACCTCAAGAACGCTGGTCGCAATCTCGGCCACGGCGTTGCATTTTGATGAGATGAAATGCAAGAACACCCGTTTAATTAGGTTTGTTGAACGTTGAAAAACCCGAGGTGGTCATCGTTATTGTGTAGTTCCAATTATACACGATGATTCACGAGTTAAATGTAAGAAACACTGTTCCTTATTTATACATACGTGTCCCACCATATAAGCCAAAAAAAGTAAGGTTCGAAGAACGCCGACGCTTACGTTCTCAACTAAAGAATGCCAAACACGTGTACAGCTCAAGTCACTCCGGCAGCCTGTCAACCAACCCCGAAAAAGCAGTCTCCAGCACTGTTACGGCAAATCACCGCAAGAGTAAGAAGATATCAGTGAACGATGAAGACGATCAAGTACTGGAAAAGAAAGATCCGAGATGATCGAGCACTAAATGCGACGCAAATCGCGCACGGCAGAGACATCAAGGGCACGTGCCGCAGCACCCACTTCGCGGTCGTTTGCACGTGCTCTACGACCACAGCGTTCGCCGTACGTGCAAGACTGCCTTAGGAAACTCCCCCGTGAAGCCAAGATGCCAAGCCAACGACGACGCCTTGTAATACACCGGTGCGATCTCTCTCTCTTTCTGGAACACCATGCATGACATGCATATGCGAGCCTCTCTAAGCACGGGTTGCTGGGCGAGATGGCCTGTCTCGACGCATATGCCACCATCGTGTATACGCGAGCCATCTATGCTTGCGAGACGAGAGCAGGTCGTCGGCCTAAATTAGCGTCTCCACCACGCTCGGCAAGTGGTGCCGGCGCGCACTGCACCAGCGTTAAGCGCCCCTTTAGTGAGGACCCGGGGACTTCCCATCAAGACCGTATAGCACCGGGGCGCTTACCGTAGCTTCACCCCATTGCCGCATCGTGCCTCGTCTTTTTCTCCGTGTCGCTCGAAGCTTCCTGGTGATTCAGCTTTCTTGTTTTTTTTGCAGTTTGTTCATCATTTCTGCGTGCGTGGCTTTTCTTCGTGATGTGATTTTAGTCCACCTTTTAGTTTCAGTTCACCTTTTAGTTCCTATTCCGAGGGAAAATTCGTTCGCGTTTGCATATTTCAGTGCCTACATAGCGAAAGCAAAGTAGAGGATACATAAAAAAGTGTGTAATAGAGATATGATGGCTACCCCTATAAAAGCGGCGCTGGGCACAACAAGAAGTTGTATAGGTGGGTGGGTATCTATTCAGCTTGCTCAGTTGCTTTACAGCGCGGAAGGACAATACCATGTACGACACATTGCGCGAACGCACGCACGAATGCACACACGCTCACACACACGCACACTCAAACACACACGCACAAACCTATAGCAATCGCCCCCCTCCACATTCTCTTCTACCGCCTTTTGAACACAAGTGCTCTGTGCATCCGCCCTATTTTACATTCTAAAGTAGACTGGATTTAGGAACGCTTGAAAATAGTGCCGACTGTTTCTTCCGGGTTTGTGACAAATTATCCCTGGTTATACTAAACTAATCGAAGAAACAGATAGGTCAAGGGAAAGCATAGAGAACGCTGTGTTCTTATACATTCTTGTTATCTACCCGACTGGTGCTAATACAGATGCGACTACGCATCTGTTGGCTAGGCGAGGGACAATGTGCCCGCCCAGTGTTCGCAGTGCCCCCTACGGCAACGACATACACTTGTAGGGCGTGATGAAGATGGACAGCAAGTTATTAGCGTAGACGAGTCATCAGATGTGCACCGTGTCTGCCCTTGCAGGTGGAACCAGTGCTTTATACGAAGCAGACGCCGTCGGCCAAGAGATCGCCCGCAGCTGTTGCCCAACGCAACTGCCCTTCGAATGAAATATAACAAAGAAAGCGAGGGCGAGACACGACATGCCAGCCACGTGTTGTCTAGATGCCTCTCCTTATGCCCTTTGGGGTTCACTAATCCTAAAGCAGCGCTCTGTATTGTTATACAAGAAGTAGCAGTACAGTGTTTTAGGCCCTGCACTAATCTAATTTGAGTCACCCCCCGACAAACCATGGAACGTTGATACACACATTCACCCCAGGCAAAAACACACATACATGCATACAAAAACATACATACATACATACATACATACATACATACATACATACATACTACATACATACATACATACAGTACATACATACATACATACATATACATACATACATACAGACATACATACATACATACTACTCCATACAGACATACATACATACATACATACATACAGTACATACATACATACATACATACATACATACATACATACATACGTACATACGTACATACATACATACATACATACATACATACATACATACATACATACTACATACATACTACATACATACATACATACATACATACACACATACATACATACATACATACATACATACATACATACATACATACATACATACATACATACATACATACATACATACATACATACATACATACATACATACATACATACATACATACATACATACATACATACATACATACATACATACATACATACATACATACATACATACATACATACATACACACATACATACATACATACATACATACATACATACATACATACATACATACATACATACATACATACATACATACATACATACATACATACATACATACATACATACATACATACATACATACATACATACATACATACATACATACATACATACATACATACATACATACATACATACATACATACATACATACATACATACATACTACATACATACATACATACATACATACATACATACATACATACATACATACATACATACATACATACATACATACATACATACATACATACATACATACATACATACATACATACATACATACATACATACATACATACATACATACATACATACATACATACATACATACATACATACATACATACATACATACATACATACATACATACATACATACATACATACATACATACATACATACATACATACATACATACATACATACATACATACATACATACATACATACATACATACATACATACATACATACATACATACATACATACATACATACATACATACATACATACATACATACTACATACATACATACATACATACATACATACATACATACATACATACATACATACATACATACATACATACATACATACATACATACATACATACATACATACATACTACATACATACATACATACATACATACATACATACATACATACATACATACATACACATACGTACATACATACATACATACATACATACATACATACATACATACATACATACATACACATACATACATACATACATACATACATACATACATACATACATACATACATACATACATACATACATACATACATACATACATACATACATACATACATACATACATACATACATACATACATACATACATACATACATACTACATACATACATACATACATACATACATACATACATACATACATACATACATACATACATACATACATACATACATACATACATACATACATACATACATACATACATACATACATACATACATACATACATACATACATACATACATACATACATACATACATACATACATACATACATACATACATACATACATACATACATACATACATACATACATACATACATACATACATACATACATACATACATACATATCCCTGCGCCAACGTCATTTAGTAGTCGGAGTATTAGTAGTAGAAGACGTCACGAAGGTCACGTGCCAGAGAAGGAAGAGAACAGAACAGTGAAGTAAAGCAAAGTGATGATGACGAAGATGCTTGAAACAATTATAACGACTACTGTACCAGTCAAGTTCATCATCATCATCATCAATAAAGTTGCACTTTACGACGAATTTAATGGCGTGGAACTGGTTGAATTTCTTTTGCTGTTTTAAGTTCCTTGAAGTTACATTGCTCCTAAAGCAGTCTGTTTCGGTCTATTCTCGTTCTTGGCATGAAAAAAAAAAAAAGATACGAGCACCTAAGCTGTCGTAAGGCGCCCGTTTATCCTCAACCGAGTCAACCTCGAGGCGCCAATATATGCAAGTGCGGTCCGCACCAGCCTTCGTCAAACACTGTCAGGAACCATGTATTTAGACGATACAAGCGGAAACAAAAAAAATGAAAGAAGTGTCTCTTAAAGGAAACAAAAAACACAAAATTAAACTCACGCTTCCTCTACTTTCTTTTTCTGAAGTCTCCCCACCATTGCGTGTCCTCGACCACAACGCTGTCACTCAAAAGTCCCACCTGCCAACCCTCCCCCCTTTATAAGCAACACGCCATCTTTAGGGCAGTTTTAAACTTTCTCGCTACTCGATGAGCAACCTTACGGCAACACGCCCCTCCCTTTTTTTCGCTCAGAATACACATATATCCCCCCCCCCTTCGTTTGTATGTTGCCCTACGAGACAGCAGCCACTGCACGCAGCTTCAGTTCTGCCACCCTGTTAAATTTTCCATTCCTTCAGTGGTAGGAGGCTTATATTTATTCATCATTCTACACTTTTCAACGCGGAACTACAGGAGGCCAAGGATAGACTAGTATTGTAGGGCATTTACTTATTTTCTCTCTCTCTCTCTCTGTATGCGTGTCCATTCCCGCAAGCGTGTACTTTTGTCCTCGACGACTCCCAACTCTGTAAAAAAGGCAGAAGCTCCACTCTCGGCTGCTCCACTGTCTTGTTCAGAACCGTGTTGCAAGGTGAATTGTTGAGAGGGCACGCAAAGTCTATAGTGCGCGATAAGAAGAACAGAAAGAAAAGGAGTGCTAGACGCGTATAATAAGGAGAGGTGAAGTGCTAGACGTACGTAGTAAGGAGAGGCAAAAGCCCCCGACATTTGACGCGTGGTGAAGAAGGCTGCAGCCGCCCTCCCCCACCCAAGATACGGCAGAAGGCGTAGGCGGTCTACGTCGGCGGCCTCTCTCGTCCGACACCGCAAAGACCGGGATGGGAGCACAGCTGTCGCTGACGTATTCGCTTCCCTCCCGAGTCGAGGAGGGCGGGACGTAACACGGAAGATGGGGAGCAATCTGGAGCACAACGTGCGTAGGCGTAGTGCGGTGTCGAAGAAATGCGAAGGGAGGAGCGCAACACACGCTAAGGGTGTGTAGGGAAGACGCTACTTTACGTCGCGCGTACTACTCAATGCACTGCGCACTCGTTCTCATTTACTTTTTTGTTTCTTTTACGTCATCTAGTTCTACGTTGTGTACGTCGCACTTCGTGCACTTCGCACTTCCCTCAGTGTACTACCTTCCGATTGTTAATGTAATCGCCTTCAATATTCTTGCTTAGACAGGCGTATACTGTACTCTTCAGTGGATATGTCCAGCAAATCCCGTTCACCTATTTACTCCCTGTTGGGTCATGCCTGTCACTTTACTCCCTATTTACACCGTTATTTCAACCGAAATGTGTTACCTATTTGCTTTAATAATATTTATGTATTTATTTACTTATTATTTGGTCCTTGCTCATTGGTACGTCGTCTTGCTGCGGTAGAGGCAAATCATTGAAAATTTATTTATATGCAGTACCTGAGGACTCTCGCGAAACGTCTAAGGCGAGCCAGTATTGATTCGGGTTCAGTGGGGCGATAACGGCAGGCCGTGGAGGACCTTTAGCGCATAATACGGTCAGAATTTCGCCTTGTGCTTTAGTGGTTAAGGGTGTCTATGTGGGCTTTTTGGTATTGCATTCTTATTTTTTGGTAGCACCGGTTAAATATGGGGCAATAGAATAGCCACGCTGACACAACACGGCGTTAACTTAATGCGTGTCTCGTGAACCGCGAGGGATGTCACGTATTCATGATCTATACTTCCATAATCTAAAGTCCTCTTGATGTATAAGGCTATATACCGCGCGACATCACGTGATGTTCTCGCGTTTACTTCCTTCCATTGCGGGTGTTTTCTTCAACGAAATGGTAAACAGTGGAGTGCAAGCGCTACTTAACTGCATCGCGATGGCCTTCTGGAATCGGATGCTTGAGCTTTATTACCCGATATAGTCTGTCGACTGTTGCCTTCCTGATATGAATGATGTGCTATAGTGTTATGTAGCAGTCTCAAAATGCACAGGTGAAATGAGTCCAATGTATCCACAATCTCAGTTTTTAAACCATGTGTAAAAAGAGAGACAGAACATGAGAAAGGCAGGTAATTGTGAGAGTGGTGCGGTTAAAGGCAGCACAATTAGTTGTAATAAAATATGCCAACCGATGAAACTGCAACAGTGTCGCGGTGACTATCGTTTACATGAATGTACACGACCATGCCGAAACAAAGGTCAGGTCGACCCGACCCGATCAGCAAGCGCTTCTACGACGACCGGATTTCAGCCTAAACAAACTGAATCGCCCTGCTTCTATGACGTTTACGCAAGCGTGTCTGTTGCCTCCGTCGCGAAATGTTGACGGTCACTTTGCGCTATCCAGGTAGGACTGTTCGCCACCAGTTTTGTCTCGCAGCATCGGAGGAGAGCTGGCGGCACACTTCTAAGTTTTTGTGTGTAAAAGTCGCTCAAAGAAAACAGCGTCATAGCCCGGATCTTTTTGATGCGACGCTCTTCTGCCCGGAATAACAAGCTTCCCGGTCTTGTAAGACCCCGATTCTCGCGAACTGTCCTTTGTAAGGAAACGGCGCTCCTCGGGGAACAAAGAAACGATGGGCGCGAAAACCACGACGCGATTTGGCTCCGAGGGATGGCGAGTGACCAGCCGGTGTGGCGGGAGCTCGGCGTACAGTCTCCAGTTCGTAGCTTGTCCTCCCCTCCCCCTTTCTCCCTCTCCACCAATGGTTTGCAGCACACGCTGTTCTCCGCCAGCCGTGTCCATCAAAGCGCCATCCATCACATCAACTTTTATTAAGGTGGCCCCAGGGGCCGCTTCGGGCCTCCCCTCCTGCCGAGCCTTTCTTGCTTCGCGTCCTCGGCAACCCCCTCACATATGAGCCTCGCTCTTCTCCAGCGGCAAATTGGCCGCCGATGCCGGCGCCACAGCGGCGCCAGATGGAGCCACCTACTCCCCCCGACTCCATACTTGTCCTGCCCTTCGCTCTATATCTGAACCTCAATGGTTCGTACGCTTCGAGTTTTTTTTTATTGCTTCCTGAATCTCGTGTAGATACACAAGCGAAAAGCGTCAAGCTTGTAAAGCCCACGCACTGATATATACTGTTGCGTTTCTTCCTTCTACGTTCGCTTTTCAGGGGCCAGGTATAGTGCTGCCCTCGTTGGGAAATACAGAGAAACTTTACCAGCGCGCGGATAACTGTGTAACACGAAATTATCACCGGACAGCTTTCTACGACACGACCGTCTAGGCGCTTACCTACGTGTCCAGCTGTAAAAAAATGTTGAGCCATGGCTTTTACTCGCATATCAATGGCAGTGGCGATCTGGAATATATACGCCGACCCCCTCCGTACACCCATAACACATCAAACTATCAGCCCCTACCTAAAGAAAGACAAAAAAATCTCAGACTAATGACCCTTATACCACTTTACAAACAGGCACTAATGCACACACCCCAACGTTCTGGTGTCCAAACCTCACCCCTCATCTTGCTTTGAATAAATTTCCGTATTTACTAAATGTAGTGCACCTGGAAGCTACCAGTGAAGGCTTGCCCGGATGCGCGAGTATGCATCATCACCTTTACATGCGTTTGTGCGTGGATTCGCTACTTTCAGCTACTTTTGGTATGTTATGGCTACCCTACGTGGAACACTACCTGCGAGGACTAGCTCTTGCGACTGAAGAGAAAAATTGAAGGATGGCACCCAGTCTCAACAGACGTAACTGGCGCGATTGTTTTCTTTTTCTTTTCTTCAAGCCAATCCTCGTCTGTGTAGGTTACGGCGAGGAAATAAAAGCCGACGCGCGAGTTACCGTTCGGTCGGGCCACATTCGTGACATAGCAATAAGAAAAAAGCGAATGCTGCTAAGGGCGCGTAAAAAAAAAAGACAGTGTCGTGGCCGCGGTCCCCTCCGAAGCAGCATTCGCTTAATGGCCTGGCACTATGAGCAACTACGTGCCCCTTATTTTTCTTCACCGAACTTGCATACTCTGTTTATTTGTCTATACAAATAGCATTCTTTACGTCAGTCATCGATGCACGTGTTCACCTCACGCATCGCCCTGGGGGGGGCAAGAAAAATCCCGTAATGATGGTCTTGTTAGGGCAAGCGAAGCACTCCTCGGGAATAAAAAAAAAATACGCAAGAAATCGCAGGACCTTCAGGAGTTACGCTACGCCGCAGTACAATTGTGTCTTCAGGTAAAGACAACACGCGCGTACGTGGCTTGTCAGAAAGAGAGGAATACAACATGCACAATATACTTTTGTGTACGGTCTCTAGGTTGAGTGGTGCGGCACTCGTCAAGAATGCTGCCGGCTGCCACTCGAGGGCGCTTCAAGCGCGACGCTCCGGAAACCCCTCGACGCTTCGACAGCGGAATCGAGTCGTGGGACTCGTTCGTGATCGCGAAAGCCCGGGCTGGAGATATACGATGCCGATTTACGTGAACAAAAAAAAAAGAATGATATGTTTCTTTTCGGTCTTGTCGTCAATACAAACAAACAAGACATACCACACAAGTGTGGCGCCAGCTACCTCACGTCTCAAGGCGATGTAGTGCGCCTCAAAGATTCTCCTTCACACTGGGATATCCATGCCCCGCCGTGGTGGTCTAGCGGCTAAGGTACTCGGCTGCTGACCCGCAGGTCGCGGGTTCAAATCCCGGCTGCGGCGGCTGCATTTTCAATGGAGGCGAGAGTGCTGTAGGCCCGTGTGCTCAGATTTGGGTGCACGCTAAAGAACTTCAGGTGGTGGAAATTTCCGGAGCCCTCCACTACGGCGTCTCTCATAATCATATGGTGGTTTTGGGACGTTAAACCCCCACATATCAATCAATCAATCTCGGATATCCATGCGTTAGGTGACACATGGGAATATCAGAAATGTTGAAGTATCACACGGAGTATCACGCGAAGCATCACATGGAGTATCGCAATGAACACCGCAGTGACTGCCTACCCGAAGGTCGCGGGAGCGAACCCACACCACGGCGGCTCCACTTTCAACAGAGGTTAATTGCTAGAGGCCTGTGATGCAAGGTTCTTGTTGCTGATTTGTTTTCCTCCTGGGCTGAGCCTCAGAGAGTTTTGTTAATAAGGACAAAGCCGTTCGGTTTCCAAGAAACACACAAAAAGTTTAATTGAAAAGAAAAAAAAAGGCGAAGATTCCTCACAAAACAAAACACTTAATAAACAGTTGACTGGACATGACGAAACACATCTGTAAACACCCAACAAGAACGTTCAAAGTCAGTAACTAAACCTAACGCTCGAAAGGGGCTGACTGATGAGAGTAGCGCAAGAGTATCGGTGCAGTCTCACCCACAAGTTGGTTTTCGGCGGTGATGAGAAACCGGAACGCCGTGACTCCGGCGTCAGTGCGTGGGCTGGACGAGGACGAGGGAACGCTGGCTGCTGGCGACACGTCGGAAAGCCCTACCAAATCGTGATGGTTTCGGCTTGAGGAGCGTGTACACGTCGGAGACGGGAGAACGCAGGCTGGTGGCGACGCGTCAGGGAACTAGGGTCGACCTAGTCAAGCAGCTGGGCGCACAGCTCGGGCCCGGAGCCCGACGGCTGTAGCTCGCCTGCCGGAACCAAAGTCCGCAGGCCCTGGAAAGGAGTTCAGGACCGGATGGCCACGGTCCTTTGGAGCGGGAACCCGACAGCAGGAGGCCCCGGCCGGTTGAAGTCCTGTAGGCTCGGGTCCGAAACCCAACGGCTCATCTTCAGCGCCCGGTCCGGTGACGACCTTCCGCTTGCACTGCCTGCCTCGAACTCCCCTTGCTCTGGTCTGCTCAGGCTCCTGCTTCAGCTCTGGCCCACTTGTCTCGTTCTCATTGGAGATACTGCTGTTTCGTGGTGTCAAGCCATTGGGCCTTGAAATCTCCGTGTTCGCTGCCCATTGGATGTTTTACCTTTTGTTTACTTCACGTCCTGCCACGCATCCTCGTGCTTGACGCTCTTTAACGTCGTCATTCTTGTTTAAGCAGCACCGCACGTGCACTCTGGTATTTCTCCTTTTTTTTTTTCTTTTTTTCCGTGACGCGCACTTTTCGAAGGCGCGCACTTTAAACGCGCACCACACATCACATACGCCCCCCTTTTATTCAAGTTTTTTTTTTTTTTAGAAAAAAAAAAAACTGCCGATGAGTGCGCGTTCTGCACTACGTCACAATTAAACCACATATTTGCACCACGCAGTTCAACACATCACCGGGCTACAGTTCGCTACATCGTCCAAATGTCCACACGTAAACTTTAGATTCACCCAATTGCATTTAAAAGTTCTGAAACACAGAATAAACCTTTTTACTACAAAATCGACTATGGACAAAGCTACTTGTGTCCGCATCTAAAAGTCGAAGTCCAGAAAGAGCTACCGGTTTTCTAACACTACACTCAGGTTATTGCGTCCCAAACCAGACGCACTGCCCTTCTCGCACGTTTCGAAAGTAACTGTGGCAAACATGCTTTTATGCACGTTCGCTGAAACGCGTGTCTGCGCCCCCGCCGGCCACATGAACGCTTACCGGTCACAGAGGAACAGGGCGCGGTCTCGAGCCGTCGGCGTCGACACGAAACGCACTGAGACACGAATGTCCAAATGCCACAATCTCTCACACAAATGCTTTCTTTTAGTTCACCATCTAATGAACACAAGCTCGGTGTGCCCTCAGTAAGCCCAAACGCTCCGACAAGCGTGTGAGGTTCCTGGATTCTTGAGAAGGAATGCCCTTGTGCTCGGTCATTATACAGCTCATCTTGAGTGGACTTAATTATAGGTTCAAAACCAATCACGTTCTCAGGTTCAAGACCCTGTCTGGCATTCTCCATACCTACTATCGAGCCCACCTCCGATTCGATACTGTTTATTTTGAAGAGTGCTTCAGCACTCCCATCGTGTTTTCTCGGACAAATAGCAGTTACGCTATCCTGTGAACTAGAATCCCCTCTCTCTCTGAGCGAGATATACGTATGGTCTAGGACCATCGACATGGTGCCTGCTGCTACCTCTGTCGGTACAAAACAATCAGTGGCCACTATATCAGAGCCTTCATGGCATTCGCTGCCATCATCCCAATGACGTTCTAGCGCTCCTTCCATGGAGCTATTGAGAGGTAGCCCTACCTCTTCCTGAAATGTGCTCGGCCTTTGAGACGTTCTGATACACACCTCATTCTGAATGGAACTTCTTTGTTCCCTGCTATCGAAGCTTTGCTCCACAACATTTTTCACAGCTTCTAGGTCGCCCATATCCAGGCGCTCTTCTTCATAGGTGCTTGGCCTCTCAGAGGTCCCCAAGCAGCTAACGGAAGTAATATGTTCCCAGCCAGAGAAGCTTTCCGTCGCTTCAACAAGCTCCTCATGACTCCTGCCTTCTTGGCTGTCCACCTCTCTGCCTTCCTCTATCTGAGCTTCTCGCTCCGAAGTAAGGCTGTCGCGAGGCTCGAGGCCAACCTTGCAGGAATCGACTTCCCTCCAGCAAACGCTGCTATCGGAGCAAACATTCACCGCTTGCTCGACCTTCGGCATCGCCAGCTGCCCCCTTTTCGCCATCGCAAGCTCGAGTCGCCGCTCGAAATCCACCCTCTCTAATTGGAGCTGCTGCTTCAATATGCGTGTCTGACGCTCTAGCAACACTTTATTTTCACGCGTTATGCGCTCTAGCTCCTCCTTCTTAGCTCTAAGCACCAATTCAAGCTTTTCCTTCGCCGCCTTTCGTTCTGCAGCCCGTTGCTCACGCTCCCTCTCCATCCGCTCCTCGTACCATACTCTAAACTCCGCTCCCGTCAGTCCCATTTTATCCGCCAACTCAATTAACTCCCACGTGTTCGTCATCGTGTTAACCGCGTCAAAAAAAAATCTACTGGAAAAACAAACGACTTTGTCCTGTCGCTGCGGACGCCAGTTTGTGATGCAAGGTTCTTGTTGCTGATTTGTTTTCCTCCTGGGCTGAGCCTCAGAGAGTTTTGTTAATAAGGACAAAGCCGTTCGGTTTCCAAGAAACACACAAAAAGTTTAATTGAAAAGAAAAAAAAAAGGCGAAGATTCCTCACAAAACAAAACACTTAATAAACAGTTGACTGGACATGACGAAACACATCTGTAAACACCCAACAAGAACGTTCAAAGTCAGTAACTAAACCTAACGCTCGAAAGGGGCTGACTGATGAGAGTAGCGCAAGAGTATCGGTGCAGTCTCACCCACAAGTTGGTTTTCGGCGGTGATGAGAAACCGGAACGCCGTGACTCCGGCGTCAGTGCGTGGGCTGGACGAGGACGAGGGAACGCTGGCTGCTGGCGACACGTCGGAAAGCCCTACCAAATCGTGATGGTTTCGGCTTGAGGAGCGTGTACACGTCGGAGACGGGAGAACGCAGGCTGGTGGCGACGCGTCAGGGAACTAGGGTCGACCTAGTCAAGCAGCTGGGCGCACAGCTCGGGCCCGGAGCCCGACGGCTGTAGCTCGCCTGCCGGAACCAAAGTCCGCAGGCCCTGGAAAGGAGTTCAGGACCGGATGGCCACGGTCCTTTGGAGCGGGAACCCGACAGCAGGAGGCCCCGGCCGGTTGAAGTCCTGTAGGCTCGGGTCCGAAACCCAACGGCTCATCTTCAGCGCCCGGTCCGGTGACGACCTTCCGCTTGCACTGCCTGCCTCGAACTCCCCTTGCTCTGGTCTGCTCAGGCTCCTGCTTCAGCTCTGGCCCACTTGTCTCGTTCTCATTGGAGATACTGCTGTTTCGTGGTGTCAAGCCATTGGGCCTTGAAATCTCCGTGTTCGCTGCCCATTGGATGTTTTACCTTTTGTTTACTTCACGTCCTGCCACGCATCCTCGTGCTTGACGCTCTTTAACGTCGTCATTCTTGTTTAAGCAGCACCGCACGTGCACTCTGGTATTTCTCTTTTTTTTTTTTCTTTTTTTCCGTGACGCGCACTTTTCGAAGGCGCGCACTTTAAACGCGCACCACACATCACAAGGCCCGTGTGCTTAGATTTAGGTGCATGTTAATGAACCCTGGGTGGCAGAAATTTTCGGACCACTCCACTATGGCGTCTCTCGTAGTCATATCGTAGTATCGGGACGTAAAACTACCCTAACCGTTATTATTACGGAGTAACACAAAGACTGGTAAAAGAAGGTTACTTCATCGAACTTATAAACGCAAAATTTGCGCCAACGGCAGAGCGCGGCACTTTGTTACGCGATCGCTGTGACTACCTGGTTTTGCGTGGTACCATTAATATTCAACCCACTATTAGTATTACTCGTCTCGTGCACTGACATTGGTCACCCTACAACCTTGTGCTCTGGAGCCTCCTTCTAGAAAAAGCGGAGGTTCAGGGCCCGTATTCAAGAGAAATTATTACGAAAGAAATATTCACAAGAGCCAATCACGATGCGGCACATATTGTTAGAGAAGCCGGCTGACCATTGGGAAAATGCACTTACAAAATAGAAGTTTTGAAAATTCGGCCCTACCAGAAAATAGAGCGTTGCATATATTGAAAGATTTTTGAACACGGTGCGTGCCTGGGGCCAATGTTTTGAGAGGTGGTTTTGTATTCTTTGGTTGCTGACTTGAAAAATACAAGCCCTCGTGCTGAAACTTTGGCTCCAGCTACACTCTCTGTTCAAGAATTCATTTTTTTGTCTTTGTTTATCACTCGTCTAGGAACGTGCTATCTCCCTGTGTTAATCTAGCTAAACTGTGCGATCCCATGTTGTTGTAGTAAAACGTTTTATTTTCTTTTTTTTCTATCGTTTTAATTGGCCCACTTCCCTCTTGGATGCATCTGGCCATTATTGTTCTATTAAATAAAAAAATAAACTTTAAAAATCTTCAAGACTTTTTTATCTATTTTCACTATTCTTCATTTTATCTAAATGAATAATTCTGGAGAGAAAAAAGCAAGCCAACCAACAACCATAACGAGAACATCGCCGTCTCCATGCGGTCTTATATCCGTCTCGAAAAAAAAAACTGTATACAGAATCAAAGAAAGTCATCTACATAGGTTTGTTTTTCGTCGAGAACGAAGTTTGTCACTCATCACCTGACAAAAATAAAACATCTTCCAAGCATGAGACAAAAGTGAGGCGACGGTGGGCGTCAACCACATCGCACCTGGCGCTTTCTTTCCGCGCGTCCGGTCGAACGGTCGCACGACAAAAGCACGCCACTGGACGCTTTCCTCTCACGACAAAAGCTTATCAATCAATACCGGGGAGCAGGGCCTCGACGCCTTGCATTTCGTCTCACCCGCGGTGGAACGTTAACACTAATAATACCTACCTACGGCGACCAACTTCTACAGTTGTCCTTACCGAGACTATTAAATCAGACGCAAAAAGAATATAGCGCAAACGTGTGTATACTAGTTTCTGTATACTCGTGTAAGACGTTCTTGTTCGTTTGATTAGCCTTGGTTGGTACGCGTGGTACAAAATATTTGTTTTAGTGCTGCTTGTTCGTACTAAAATGCATTAATCTTCACTTTGCTCGCTGCAAAGCTGTCGTGTCTATGATGTGCCCAGGCTCACCTCAAGCCATTACTTGCAGTTTTTATTGCTTGGTGATTCTGAATCTTCAGTTGCAAATACATTGAATTTGATTCAATTCAACCAGAGAACACGTCCACAATTGTTGTCCTAGACATCTCTGGCACACTGAACAGGCAAATGCCGTTGTGCTTACCCTAAAAGCTTGCTAGCGCTTAGTAATCATTGGATTAGGTGAAAGTCATAAAAGTCATGATGTTATAATTAGGTAAGTAAGCGACCTTCAAGTCCGAGGACGAAAGTTTATTGGCGCTGCACTGCACAGCCCGAATACTATTAGGACGCCTCAATGTTTTTTTAAACATGCCTCGATAGTTATTTTAGATAAAATCGTAGCTTTATGCAACTATAGGTACAGGAAGAGCGACGCGATACATGGTAAGGTATTGAACATTGACGTATTGAGAATATAAGAAGCGTATACAATAAATGTTGCCAGATGTGGCGGGTAAGTTAGGCAGAAAACTGTGAAGCGGAAAAACATGTCTCAAAGGACGCGTTGTCAATCACGCCATAAATCCCGATCGGAGCTTTGAAGCGGGAAAACATTTGTCAAGCTATAAAAAACACGCATACGTGACCACACACCCGCCTTTCTTACTTCGTTTTATTGCAGTATTCGAAACAATTTTATATAATGCTGTTTTCTATGAATCGTCAGATACATAAGATGTACTTTTCTACGAGCCGCCGCAATCGTATTAATCCCCCCATGGCTAGCGTACGTTGTCATTTGCGCCATGGCATCAGAGCCCAACATAACTACTTTTGTTCTTCTATCTCGCTATTGGCTGTAGTATGTCGCGTTTGACAACTTGCGTGAGTTTGGTGTATGAAATTGATAAAATTACGTTTCTTTTTTTTTATGTTGCAGGAGGAGGAGAAAGCTGTGAGCCCTACTGCTTCCTGGCTCTCATATTTACATATTCCCACGTAATGTAAGTTCTCTTCTTGTTTTTGACAAAAGATGTCTAGCTTCCGCGGAGGTTCTGCTTCAATGGTGTGTCGTCGATGTTGCGCCTAAACTAAAAACGTTTTCGATATACAAACTGAGCAGGCACTGGCGACCACGAACGTTTGTCTAATTCTAGCCTGCAGCCTACGTATTGACGAACGATGTAAAGAGAACCAAAGTCATGACGTGCGTTTTGCCAAAGCACACTCAGTCCTGACGCACATTCTGCAACTTTATAGAATAAATGCTCCAAGCACTGCAGCGAATACACTAAGGAAAGAAGATGCTCACTGATTAATATGCATGTGCGAACTCTTATGATCGCAACATTCTAGTTACTCCTTAAGCCAGCCTTGAAGACAACGCTACATTCAGCTAGAATGGCTAGGTAAACAATATTTAACCGCAAGACAGTTCACCACTTCGTCCAAATTGGAGGTCCAAAAGCCTATACTTTATTCCACATAGCACCACACAAACCTGCATATAAATAAAAATGAAATGTTTGCGTTTCGAAAAAAAAGTGTTAGGTTAGTTATTACTTTGGGGAACATAACTGACATTAATCTTTCTCCTCACCATTTTGCCTGCAACTGCGTGAATAATACTTGTATAGAATATATCTGCGGTAATCCAGCTGAATACACCACCCTACGCGTTTTGAACTCGTGTTGCAAAGATATGCCTTGTACGTTTCAATCTTATGTACGCATGCTGCTTATGTGCGATAAAGCGCAAAAAACATAATTAAAAACGAGGGGCCACAATGAAACTGACTGATGAAGCATTACCAACAATGTTAGCTGTGAAAAAAAAACAGCGTCAAAAATTAAAAAAAAAGGTGAGAACACAGAAACACAGTAGACATAAATGCAGAAATTATAAATGCATAAATCAGTGTCCTCGTCTTTTCTGTGCTTTTTTTTCAGCTAACAATGTACCAACTCACCCAAAATGAAAGCCTTGCCTACCAACGAGTTCAAACCGTTACTTCTTCTTCTTATTCTTCTCATTATTATTATTATTATTATTATTATTATTATTATTATTATTATTATTATTATTATTATTATTAGTAGTAGTAGTAGTAGTAGTAGTAGTAGTAGTAGTAGTAGTAGTAGTAGTAGTAGCAGTAGTAGTAGTAGTAGTAGTAGTAGTAGTAGTAGTAGTAGTAACACAGTATCAGTTTTTTCTTGCTGAGATAGCCGGTTCTAACACAACTGACGTTCCCAAGTTTTCACATTAAAAGAAAAAAAAACACGGTGCAAAGGTCATCGGTGATGCATCTGTTGTTCGAAACTGTTTCGGACAACACCAGTTTCACGCGAAGATGAGCTTTGTTACGATCCGACACGATGCTACCTAGTAGTGATAGGAAACAAAATGCGTTCTCTCGTTCAGGCAAAAACTCGTTCTTCCCACGTAAGCGAATTCCGCGTCTCTGTATTCTGTAAACGCCTCAAAGAAGCGAAAGAGCGGAGCGTTTGAGGTCCACAGGTGTCACGCCAGTTTCCCATGGAAGTCACGTTCGGAAGCGAGCTCCAAGCAGGAGGGGAACAACGGCACAGAGCGACACCAGACCGATACGATTGCGAACAAAGAACGCAGCGTTTGCCGTTGTTTAGTGGCGTACACCTCCTTAAAAAAAGAAAGAAAAAGAGCGCGTTGGCGTGGTTTGCGTGTTCCAACAACTTTTGTCTCATCGCTTTTTTTTAATATTTTGTTTTTGGCTTTCTTCTTGCCTGGCAAAGCCGAACGACATGTTTCCGCGGTGAAACGAGCAAACAGGCAGCGTCATTCGCTTTAGTTTAAACAGCGAGACAGGTTCGCCCATAGGCAAACGGTCGCCATGGCAACGACGCCGCCTTTCCGGGCCGGGGCTGCTGTTTCGCGGCATTGTCACGGCAAGCTCTCATATTTTTTTTCTTTTAATTTTGAAGCCCTTTGTGACTGAGCGAAAGAAAAGGAACAAACGAACAAGTAACTGGAAAGTGAGGTACTGAATGACGAAAGCGTCCGATATTTGTGCCAACAGTACGTACAATATGGTTGCGGGAACGGGACGAACTCTTACTGTTATTATCAACAATAATACGCGGTGTTAACACGCGTCAAAACAATGACACGATTCGGAGGCGCGCCGAAGTGGAGGTCCCCGGATATTTCCACGATCAGGTATTCACTAGCGCGCGCTGACATGGCACAGTACTCTGGCTTCTAGCATTTCGCCTTCGTTGAAATGCCCCCGACGACGCGGAAAGCGAACCCGCAAGCTCCGAGTCAGCATCCGAGCGTCGTAACCACTGTACTGCTGTGGCGAACAAATTGTTTAATTGTGTGGTGAAATCCACCACGGTAGCCTTCTTAAAGCTAGGGAAATGACAACCCATAGACAAATACTCAATTCTCAAGCGTGCGGAAATGAATTCATCCACTTATATCGGTTCGTAAAATGTAATACCCGTGCCACACGGGCAAAGAAAATGGCATTTGCCTCCTAATGCCTTCAGATTGAATGTCATTCGTGCACTGCCACACGGATGAACGAAATGGCATTCGCCCAAATGCAATTCGTCACCTAATGTCATCGCCAGAACTCATGCGACTGAGAAACGCGTACCCTTGATGGCACAGCTAATTATATAAAACGAGACTTGGTTCGACTGGAAGGAAACTTCTCGCGTCTTTTATTTACAGTAATCACTTGAACAAGTGCTTAAAAACTTTTCTTCGGCTGGTAGACGCTGTAAAATAAATGTGACAGGCACTTTTTTTTTTTACGCTGCGGATCTGACTAGCATTGGCTAAAGTTGCAACACAGTCAGTTGCAACGTCATGAAACGCAGTAACAAACGAAATCTGACGGCACTGTAATATGCCTATTTCTACATTCATTTCTCATCGAAGGTATAGGTAGCTTTTAAATGCACGTTTATTTTTCTGTTACTACTTTACATTTTCTTACTACAGAAGATAAAGTGATCGACATCATCCGTGTCAAATGTCATTCATTTTGGAAGTGTAGCACCTCCACCCCCAAAAAATGTCATTCGGGAACTGAATGCCTTCACTATCAAATGTCATTTCCCGTCGCCGTGTGGCACGGGTATAACAGTAAGAAAAGAAGAGACAAAGAAAGGAGTTTGGTTATCACGATATTGTATATGTGATTTTTGTTCAAATTTGTTTTACTAGAGCAAAGTGACTGCGAGTGGCTAAAGATTTTCATGATGGACATCTCAGAAAAGATAACTACAAGATAAATTACCAACTGAAGACCACACGAGATTACGCTTAGGGCTGTAGGAACACTGAGAATTGGCTCTACTGGGATATCTCTGTAAAATAAAGCAATAAGGGAGCATGGATAAATAAAAAAGGACTGGTTTTTCGCGTCCATCCCTAAATGTCGGTGTACATCCACTCCCTTCTCTTTTTTCCCCTCTTTTCTTCTCGCAAGAGCGTTTTCCTATGGCGTCCCCTTTGTGAATCAGTCGCGAACGTAAACACACAGCGAGAGTTTTTCGCCGAGTAGGTAAACGAAAGAAGGGTAGAAAAGAAGGGCGTGAGTATGAAGGACCAGCGACGCGCGACCGCTTGTCCCTTCCGATCTCTTCTCCTCCACACGCAACTCTCTCTCTCTCCCTCTCTCGGCCACATCCCGGACGACGATTTAAAACGGCGCTGCATTTATTTTCTCCTCGGTCGGGACGAATTTGTATCCCGGGGCAACGACGAGACAAACACGAGCGCGCGTCACCCACAACGTTCCACGCCCACAAACACCTGGCCGGCAATCCGGCCGACTACTGGCCCAAGGACGTCGCGTCGCGAACGGGAACGCGATAGAGGGAGGACGTGGCAGTAGGGAAAGGGCGACGTGGGATCGGGAAAAGGGGGAGAACGGGAGGGGAAGCTTCTGACTAGTCGAAATTCGGAAGTGACGAAAGCGAGAGATTGGGCAGTCTGCGAACGGCGGAGAAGGGAAGGCGGCAAACTTGCAGCTCAGCTAGGGAAGGGGAGACAGCGAACGGGGGAGTGATAAGGGGAAGATGGGGAAGAGAGACGAGCCTGCTTGACCTGCGTCGGGAATGACGGAACGGGGTGAACGCGGGCGGCTGTGTTAGAGGTGGGGCGTCTCGTTTGCATGGCGGCTGGTATCGGGTGAAGCGGCCGCCTCTTTAAAAACCGAACGGCGAGGGTGACTGACACCTCACCCTAAGGGTGATTGCGAAGGGTAAGCGCGCGCGGCGACCTGATGCTTCTCGCACGGGACGAGCGCGCGGGAGACCGCATTGTTCGGTCCTCCCTCAGTAAATCGGCCTGTTCCTCTCCCTCACTATCAACGTTCGAAGCTGGCGTACTGCTTCACTAGATTCCCGCCCTTTCTTTTCAACTATCGCCCCATTGATTCAGCGAGGCGGGACCCGGGGCGGAGCTTCTCGGAAAGGGGCCGGGCTCGGAACCGCCACCTACGGCTGCGCCGGGCCCGGGCCCTGCTCACACACAGGGCGCTGAAAGCGCGCCCGAAAGGCAGCGAAGACCGCGCGTCGTGTATCCTGTAAAGCGTGCTTTTCTGTTAGGCTTCCAAGTACTCAGAGGCAGCCAATTTTTACAGCCCCAATAAAGATGTCGAGGTTCGTTCAACTTCGCGTTTACTAATCATTTAACAACCACTTGCCTCACAACATAAAGCGCGTAATTTACGGCCGGCGAAGAACTCGAGTCGGGGGATATTTCAAGAGGAATTAGGAAATCATTCGTTACGGCGGTACATGCTATCATTAGATAGACACCTTCGCAGCGACATTGCGCGCAGCGCAGATCAAGATAAACGGGATTTTAAGGCATGCAGCGAGAAGATAATGACGCCGAGCTCAGACCCCGCGGCGTCATCGAAACGGCGCTCGTACGCTGCTCAAAGTGGTTTCACGTTATACGCTATCCTACCCTAGCGTGACGCATGCGGTCATCGAATAGTACATAGCTTCAAAACCACAGCACGTCGCCGACTAAGTAAGCTATTCCCAGTACATACAAATGTGTCACGCGCAGATTCCAGATGGATGGGTTCCGGCTCTTCGCTGGAACATAAGTCGTTCGCGTTTCTCAGACTTGGTTTTTTTTTTCTGCAACGTCAGCGTATATGTATCACTTTACATGGCACTTGTACACACTGAAAAAATGTGTTTATTCACAGTGATCGTACAGTGAACATCTCTGTGCGACGAGCTACGACATGCGTGCGGTGGTGTGTGTGCGTTTGGTGAGTGTCGCATGTTTGGCGGCAATGCACGCTACGGCATAGCGGCTTAACGTTGGATGCGTCGTGATATCGTTATACGGGCAAAACATACGCTTGTGGTGAAAAAAACAAACAGAAGCAGCAACAGCATACGTCAAACGGGAAGTGCGGGCTCTGTGGTGCATTTGGTGCAGGCGCATGCGGTGACCACGTGACTTCTACGAAGGGAAATGAGGTGCTACCGAGCGATATGCAGAGAGAGATAGAGAGATGTTGTCCTTCTCACCAAAGGGTAAGGAGTTAAACGGCAAATGAACGTCGCTCATGTACGTACCTAGAAAGACAGAACAGAGAAGAAACAAAAAAAGAGAGGAAAGGTTTGGTTAGCACATGGATGAAAGGGGATCAACTAAAGCGACACGGTCGAAACGTGACATCGTTAGGCTTGACACTAAAGTTGTTGTTTTTTTCGTCATGGATAGAAATTGCAAACCCACGCTTCATTAAGCCCCTAAACCTCTGTGAGTTCAAAGACGAGATAGCGGTTTATATATCGCCTTCACTGTCCTTACTAAAGGTGCTATTTCCTGCTGGTAACTTCTTCACTAAACACTTTTACAATGCGAGCAGTAATAGGAACCTGTGAGGATTTAGCTTTGCTCGGCTCCGCGACGTTATATGCGTTTGCGCGGGTGAAAACGCACGAAATGAACTAAAACGAGTACGCGTACAGTACTCGCGATATGCGCGCAGGCAAATTTTGTCTTGCTTTGCAAGAGAAGTAGGTTATAACATTACACGGCTGTCACCATTTCTAAATCGCATGAACACACGATGCTATCCAGCACCCAATATAACGCGCGCCTCCATCACGTTATCATAAGCGGCACGTATGCTCGGAAGATTTCGTATGCCATTGTTATGCAGTGCAAAACTAGCAACTTTTGCTCAACATCGATTGCCTCGTTTAGTATGAACGTAACGAATGGAACCATGCTTTTGCGAGCGACGAATACGTAGAGACAGCCCGCCGCATGTGATGGTTCCGTCTATATATAGGCTCCGATGTGGACGGTAGGCCTAGCTAGGCGGCGCAGTGGCTGGTGCCACCTGCGATGCATCGCGAGCTTGTCATAAAACGCCTGTTATTACCGACACGAATGCGTGTACTCTTCAAGTCGTACGTTATTATGTGCAACAGATCTGCTCTAAACCCTCAATGTGAAAAGTAAACGTGGAGAAGAGAAGTGAGCCGCTTCGCCGAGACGTCGGTGTTGCGTTTTACCCCGAAATAGCCCTCACAATGCGGCGCCCGTCTCGTGAATTAGTTTAGTAGAGGCCGTGGGTTGCTTGAAGTGACAAGCTTCAATCATCACGCGAAGGTATTTCGTGTTAAAAAAAAAAAAACTTGTGATCGATGGTGCTCCTGACACCATAAGCGGCTGCGTGAATGCATTTCGCTATAGTCTCAGCCTAGAAGCTCTGTAGCGGCCAGGAACCGGCAACTGCAATCATTGATGCAATGCCGCAGTAAACATAATGTTACACCTCACTGCGTCATCAATAGGGAGCTTTAAATACCGTTTGCAAGCGCTGCGGGCATTGTGTGCGTAGCGGGCGCCACATGAGATTTAGAATAGCGTTCGTCCTGCTACGATCCGCAGCGCACGATCGCAGCGACAGCGTAGCCTCGAAAACAGCGCTTGCGGGCCACATGTGGGCCGCCATCACCGCACGCAATTTCGGATTTTTCGCATGCGGTCTACGAACGCGAACACTGACTCGCGTTACGACGCATGCGCAGTGACAGTGACCCCACAGCAAGGGCTCGCGGCGCGCTATTCTAAATCTCCCTATAGGCTGTGGCGATAAGAGAGTGTGATGTAGTAGTAACGTTCATAAGACGGCTAAAATGCACACGGTGTGCCGGGAGCCGCACATCGGATAAAGCGTACCCGCACGACGAAACGTTCCAGAAGAGTTGGCTATTTGATGATTGACCTGTGGCTTTTAACGTCCCAAACCCGTCATATGATTATGAGAGACGCTGTAGTGTAGGGCTTCGGAAATTTCGACCACTTGGGGTTCTCTAATGCACACCTAAGCCTAAGCACATGGCCTCCATCTTTTCGTCTACGTAGAAATGCGCCCGCTGTGGTCGGGATTCGATGCCGCGAACCTTAGAACGAACACCGTAATCACTAGACTGTCGCGGCGGGTATGCTTTGTAGCCAGCGAGAATAAAAAAATTCAGTACGCACCGAAGCATCTCTTTCCTTTTTTGCCCGTCGCTGGGCGCTTGTGTCGCTTACACCAACGTTCTAAGATGCTGTGGCTTACATGCAGCACAGGTGGCTTCGCTCCTAAGATCCTTCGCTACACTCTCGGATTCCGTCTGGTTTCTCGAGGAGTGCCGTGATTACTGCTTCTGGTCTGTGGTATAAAGTAGCTTTCACAATGTATTTCCCACAGTATCGTAAATAATGATGAATACCGGCTTCGGTGATCACTTTCACCGCGAGTGAAATCTCGGGCGCATTCTTTGTGGCAATCGCTGGGCTGTTAACGACCGATCGTCTCGAAAGTGTCCTTTACAGGTTGTCAACCTCTCTTCCGTGCCAGGTGTTCAGATTTAGGCGCACGTTAAAGCACACCAAGTAGTCAAAATTTCCGTAGCCCCCTGCTACAGCGTCTCTCATAATCGCATCGTTGTTTCGGGACGGTAAACTGCATAAATTATTATTATCCTCTCTTCCACGGCATTTACGTGTCCAAAAGCAGCCTACCGCAACACGTAATTTTGTTCTTTGTGTTTTCGTTTCTCGGTGTCCCAATTCTCACCTGCTCATCGGCAAACCAACTGAGCGCTCACTAGCTGAAGTAGATTTCAAGGTTGCATGAATCAAAGCGAATATAATTGACCATGTCCACAGTATTGCGAGGTCATTTCTGGTACAAGATGATGACAATGTGATAATATATGAAAATGTATGTACCAGTTATGTTACGATACAGCACAAGGGGGACTACAGGTCAACGCTTAGAGGTGATCGAGTTAAAAACTGAGCAGACAATAACACAACCAGTCTTTAGATTGAGAAATCAGCAGGGAGAAAAAACCGCGAGGTTTTCCAGAAGTGAGTCCTGCTACCTACCATACACCGGAAGTATAAATATTATATCGTAAGTTTTTTGGATTCGCTTTTAAGCTAGATACAAGATGAGAATCAGTGAGTTATTCTATAAAGCTCGAACTGAGTATAGCCGAGAAGCATGATAGCCATCAGGCTTCTCGGCTACAACACGACAAAATATGGAAGACACCACTACACGTACATTCACATTGCCGACAGTGTCATAATTACTATTCGGCTGCGATCCGAGCGAGCCATTATGTGCAATCAGTCCACAACGCTGAAATCACACCAGGGGTATATGCTAATGCCTAGCATACATGAAGCACAATAATGATGCGCCGATTTGAATGATTGATATGTAGGGTTTAACGTTCCAAAACCACCATATGAATATGAGAGACGCTGTAGTGGAGGGCTCTAGAAATTTTGACCACTTGGGGTTCTTTAACATGCGCCCAAATCTGAGCACACGGGCCTACAACATTTCCGCCTCCATCGGAAATGCAGCCGCCGCAGCCGGGATTCGATCCCGCGACCTGCGGGTTAGCAGCCGAGTACCTTAGCCACTAGACCACCGCGGCGGGGCAATAATGATGCGAAATCGCAATAACCGAAGCAATACGCGAAATGCGTGTTCAAATACGGTTCCTGATGGCAGAAGCTATAGATCGATCGTGCCTTCTGAGAAAAAGACACCCGCTTTCCGTGAAACTTTTTGGATGTCATGTCGATATTCGACGTCACCTCTCGTGAAACCAATATCAGATGCCAAAAACCAATTGGCTACGTTGATAATAATTAGGTGGCTGAGAAAGCTTATTCTCATTATACCAGCAGTTTCTATAGCGAAAAAAAGCGACAATTAATGGCCTCCAAAACAGTGCTTTTACACACCATAGCTTCGAAGGGCTTGTGATAATGGAAAAGAGGCTGCTGCGACCTCTGGGTTGCTGACTATCCGTGAGACATGGGACTGGTAAACTCACACCTGGTAAGGCGGTCCTGTTACGTTCGTGCAGAATGATTGACGGCTATGTATGCGAAGCTGGTCGCGAATAACCAGGAGGCTGCCCGACCTCTTGGCATATAGCTAACTTGTAAAGAAAGTTTACTCGTAAACAAAGGTCTTTATTCACTCTCTAAACCCACCCACCGCCGCATCACAACCTCCACCACAATGGCCACGCGATAGTTGTCGCAAAGCATCGCCATCTGCTGACACAGCGATAACTTATTTCCCGGCATGGCGAATTCACTGGATATACCACGCGATAACCACGATGCCCGACTTTAATCAGGTCATAACTGAGATAGGGTCTGATGGGCGGCTGAGGTGCAGTGTACAGTTTCTCGGACGCCACGGCTAGATCACCGGCACGACTAAGCGCATTGACACGACTGTCACCCTGCGAATCATAGGCCTCACAGTCTTGGCTGCAAGCTGCCTTCACGTACACTTGTCAGTCCTGACAGTGGCTTGCTGTGAATAAAAAATTAAGCGTTTTTATTTTTAAGGGGAGCAAAGTGACGTTTTCTTCTCCACCCCCTACCGGTCATTGAAGCATCAAGTAACGTTACCAAGCACCTTTTTTCCCCCTCTTTATATATGCTATCCAGATGCCTCTTTGTTTTTAGAAAACGACGCTTGCGTCACTGGATGAAGCGCTGTATGTTGTCTACTTCACTGCACAGTGAGCACGATGGACAAATAGCATCAATGACTGCGAAGTAACAAGCAGGAGGGCGGTGCGATCCGGTTTTTGCCTTGCAGGAGAGGGTTGCTTCGACCAAGTTCTTTCCCGACGCAGCGCTAATGTGGCCGCTTTTATATCGAATGACCTGTTTAGGGAGTTGCCCAATTGCAGCAGCGCTTCCTGTCAGTTGCTTTAAAGGATGCAGCAGTTATGGGAATGGAATAGCCGAGGAGATGAAAACCTCAACCTGTCCACAGCAAGTGAGCGAGAACAGAACAGAAAGTAGTTCATTTCTTGCGGCACCAGAATGTGTGTTGCCAGTTACATTTAAATAAGAACGTTGGAAGCTCTAGCGACTGACCCCGTACAGACGCAGAACTTTATTGTGACCCCCGTATCACGAAAAATATGAGACGCAGAACATGGGAAAAGACGAAGGTTTCTGCTTCAATTTTCTAGTGAGTCTAATATTGCTTGTAATGCTTTTTTTTTTTCGCGACTTTAGGGATGTACGACTCCGGAATAGTTTTTCTTCTGATTGAGGCTAGTCGTTTCACTTGTCGAAAGCCTGTCAGAACGACTGTGAGTGGAATGCTCTCCTGTGTGTGTATGTGTGTGGCTACGAGTGTTTTTTTTTTGTTATTATTTTCCCCTCTCTCTTTCAACCCTCCATTCCCCAACCACCGAGCTGGGTAGTATGTCAAATACTACCTTCTAGTTAACCTCCCTGCCTTCGTCTTCTTTTTATCTTTTTAGTAAGTCGATGTAATTACATAGTCAAAAAAATAAAAAAAACGTCATTTCGGAGTTATTTTCTCCTCATGATTGGGCACAAATAATTGCGTGTTAAACTGTTTGCATACACTATAAGGGCAGAAAACAGGCATAGCAAGAGACAAGTATGACGTCACTGTTGTGTCAAGATCAATGCGTGTTTTTTTTTATTGCTACCACTAAAAAAAATTCGGCTTATCTCGCGTACCATGGCAATCAATTCCACGCGGATGGAAGGTGACTGTTTTGTAATAAACAGTCACCTTTCGTACAGTTTTGTTATAAAGCAAAACTGTACGAAAAGACGCTAAAGGCTTGCACAGATGTTGTTGGCACAGACATAGGATAAACAGTCGCGTATGTTTTGCACAAAAACTTGTTTAGAGTCGCGTAACGATGCCAACAGCAAAACTGGTATCGCCAACGCCAGAAGCGCGAAGTAGATGTGTAGCGCTTATGTTGGCGAGGATGGTAGCTCTGGCTAGTGCTGCGTAAACCAACATCAGTGGATGGCACTTAAATATGCAGTTGACACTGACCTGACGTGACGCCTATATCATGGAAGCGCATATGAAATGTTTGTAAAATTAGATAGCCAGCACTGCAACCACAATTGACATTGTACCAACATAACGCCTACATATAGGGCCTTTTCCGAGCCCCGCCGCGGTGGGCTAGTGGCTAAAGTACTCGGCTGCTGACCCGCAGGTTGCGGGATCAAATCCCGGCTCTGGTGGCTGCATTTCCGATTGAGGCGAAAATGATGTAGACCGATGTGGTTTAGATTTAGGTGCACGTTAAAGAGCCCCAAGTGGTCGAAATTTCCGTAGCCCTCCACTACGGCGTCTCTCATAACCATATGGTTGTTTTGGGATGTTAAGCATCACATATAAATACACCAGGGCCTTTTCCGAAGCAGTTTCAAAACCTGGCGTGGCGTTGTGGCTCGACTGACGCGCTGAATGCTTGGGTTCAATGCCCGCTGGAACAGGGCTATTTATTCTTTGCATTCGTAGCATCCGTGTTGCCAGTGTCAGTTTTTTTTAACGCTCTGGCATTTAAATTACGTATGGCTGTTCCCCCCGTTCCTGGGTGGTTGTAAGCGGTCGATAGTCTGTGACTTATGCACGCACGTCACAGCCTGTGCATTACAGGTATATGCCGCACGTGACTGGAGAAAAGGGCTTGACGACGTACGTGACGAGATTTTCAGGTTCCCAGGCGTAGATAGATAGATAGATAGATAGATAGATAGATAGATAGATAGATAGATAGATAGATAGATAGATAGATAGATAGATAGATAGATAGATAGATAGATAGATAGATAGATAGATAGATAGATAGATAGATAGATAGATAGATAGATAGATAGATAGATAGATAGATAGATAGATAGATAGATAGATAGATAGATAGATAGATAGATAGATAGATAGATAGATAGATAGATAGATAGATAGATAGATAGATAACAAACGCTCGAAGTGCCCACATCTGGCGAAATTCGCGCTTTAAAAAAGGGGAAAAAACAAGCCTTACACCAAAATGAGCGCAGCCCGAGCAAAGTCAGTTCATTCAGGTTGCTAAGCTTAGTTGTTGACCGGGACTAGCCTTAGTTGCCAGCTGACAGACTTATTGAAAAATCAGGGCTGGGCAGAGATGCCCAGAAAAGTACTCCAGAATAGAGATGTCGAAATACATGCGCTGTAAGCATAAAATGCAGATACTCTGATACGTTCGTCTTTGGCGTAACGGGATATTTCAGGTACACTCACGAAAGCACGAGAAAACTATCCGGGAATATAGGTACAAGTACTGGAACACCTTTTATCTCGTGAATGCTGATATTTCGAAAAAGATATTTATACAAAATGCAGCATAAAAGTGTGAAGAATGCTGCTGCGCATCGAATCTTGTAAGTAAGTTATATCCCCCGAATCACTAACGACCGCCAGTGAATTGAGAGAAATGACACGTTTGTTTTGTACAGAAGATCTGCTCTGCTTATGAAATTGTTCCGTCATGTGCATTCAAGCAACATCGGCTTCTCAGTCTGCGTTAGACAACGTCCGTTCAGCTTCCACGGAAGACTGACGAACTCACTAAATCGCATGGCCCCCGAAAAGAAAATTAGGGGCGCTACACCAGCTTGAGAGATAGTGACATCGGTCAACGAAGCTGGCAGTACTGCCGACGCAATTTTGCCATCAGTGGCGTCGGGTGCTCTATCACGTGGGCCATTCTGTGCGTCTAGGAAACCTTAAGCCACCGTAGGCGTGTGTACGGGGGGGGGGGGGGTTCAGAAATGGCAGCCACTTGCCTAGTCACCAAAGAGGGGGGGGGGGGCTCAAATTCAGCCCTATGCATTAGCCAAAAAAGCAGGGGGAGCGCTGTGACGAACTTTCGTCCCCCCTCCCCCACCTGTCCCCTGAAGAGAAACCCCGCGTGCGCCTCTGTCGCCGACTGGTGGTGCACCTGTGCTTCGCTTAGCACATGAAAGTTTTCGTTCCCCCTTCGCAAAAGCGTGTGGTCATTTTCGACCCAAGAAGTAACGAGTAACCCACGCCCAGAACAATATCGCGACATAATTGATACACCATAAAAAGTATTCCACTACTGAGATAGATTCCTTTTCAAATGTATCTCGATGTATAAATACAGATACGGAGTAGCCCGAGATACTATCGCGATACTCTTGTTTCGCGATACTGCTTGGCCTTGATTAAAAAAAAAACATCATCGCTCGTGGAGCAGAAGTTTCACAGTAATTTATTTCTGATTTTGTTTTTTCGCAGTCCGACGAGCCAACATATCGAAGTGCAGCTTGGTAGGAATCAAATACATCCTGGAGACCGCGTGAGTTGAACGGTAAGAGCATATTTCAATTCCCAACGTAGCTATTCAACGTTTGATAGAGGGCCAACAGCGGTGTATTCGGTATCGAACCTCTCCACTGTTACTCGAGCTGTCTTCAGCAATGTTTACGGAGACGCGAATCAACCCCGCGACAGCTTCTTTATTGTTTACGAAAAGTGTTTTTTTTTTCTTTCGATCCACGGAACGCAGAGCAGCATAAGCTGCCATGCTGATAACACGACTGCGCAAGCTTTCAGCAGACACTGCTATGATAAAGATTACCGTATGCATACGCCTGCTAAAGATTTTGCTTTCTTTTTTTAAATAAAGACAGTATACTACGCGCCAAGCGCTAACTATTTTTCATTCGTGTCCTCCTTTCAACACGGCACTGTCAATAACCTGTCACTGGTTCCTATTACGAAAAAAGCTTTGCGCGCCTCCCGCTTCTGTCTCTTTAACGCAAAGGAACAACTGACTACTCTGTGACAAACGATGCTCGCAGCTGTCAAATGTGCCCTGCCCCGGGCAGGCCCTTCAGAATCCTACAAAGTTGTCGTCACCCGCTAGTGGTGACAAAAAAAAAAAAAAGCTTTTCGCGCTGCTCTATTAGTCCACGGTTGCGCGTGCTGCTTGCTGTAGAAAGATCGCGCTGAAAAGCAAGGAACTTAAAAAAAAAGGTTAGTAGGGATAAATGAGTGCCAAGGAATAAAAGAAAGCAACGGAAGAGTGTATGCGTAAGCGAGCGCTTTCTTTCGCGTGAAATCGCGGGCGCTCGTTTGGAAATAAATGGACTGCTGATGAACGCACGCCCGTTTTCTCCCATGGAAGCAAAACCCTTTCTCCGCAACCCGCGCACCCGTAGGAAGGTGGTGGCAGCTCCCCCGTCATCCCATCAGCCCGCGCCGGCACTGACCCCCCTCCCTCCCCCAGTTTCTGCCGCCAATCCCTAACCCCCTGCTTCACCCACAGTGAAGACCCTTTTCCGTTGTTCTTCAGCGCTTCCGTCTTTTTGCAACCTTTCCGTGTCCCAACAAAACTGCGTACAGCTGCGTGACGATAGATTTACGTAGGCCGAGAGAAGATACAGAAAATTTGGGAAGACGTAGGGGAAAAAATGGAAGAACGGCCTTTTTTTTCGCCAGTGACGAGGTTTTATTTTTTTTATTTTAAAGTTCCCCTATCAGTCGTGAACAACACTGCACTACCGAGGGGGCAAGCAGTGGCGCAGAAGACATGATGGTGCACTATCAACCACTCTTTTAAATTTTTTGTTTTTTTAATTAAAAAAGTAAATAAAGTGCTTCGACAATAACGAAATACAATAAACAGATCGGTGAACCCGGAAAGAAAGACAGGCAGAAACGGACATATTACGAAATGAAAAGCGAGAGATAGAGTTTGAGAGGGTGAGTAAAAAAATAATGAAAAATAGAGAAAAGCGTCTCCCGCGTCTATTCTAATTCGCTTTTCATCGTGGCGCAAAGGCGCACCATATTTCTTAAGCGACTCCCCTCCCTCTTCCTAGCCCTTATGCGCGCGCTTTTTTCTCTTCCTTACATCTATCCATGCACACAGGCACTCCCGTCTAGCCTCCATTTGAACCGAGTACTTCTAGATTCTCAAGTAAACGAAGACCTACAACTAAAGAAGGGGTAAAAAAAAGTCATATAACGAAAATGTGTATTAAGGGGGGGGGGGGGGGTCTGAGAGGAATATAGAAAGCAGGGCGTGAAAACCGAGCATTCCACTTCATATACGTATGGCTATTTTTTCTTGTTTGTTTTTTCTTTTTTGGAAGGCTACTTTCCCCATCGCGGCATCGTTCATTGTTCGGCGCGGGAAACCGCGCGAGAGGTGGATAACGCTAATTGAACTCCCGCCGCTGTCCGCCGGAATGATACGAATTGGCGCGCAAGTAGAACTGATTCAGTTGGCCAACTACGCAGAGGAAAGAACGCCAGCATGACGTGGCTGAGAGTTAAGTGCGGCTGCGCTCAGTCGAAAGAGTATTTGAAACACTCGCTGAACGATTGTTCCGCTCTGAGAGCCTTTTGTGTTCTCGAAACCCTCCTCGTCGTGTCTCCCAGCGTGTCGTGCATGGGGGTGAAGTTATGGCGCCCTTAATTACTCCGTCGTCGACGCAGGGGCCGTCTCGTGATCGTCAGGCATTAATCCGTACGGACAGCGTGAGCTTTCAAGAGCGATGACACGGATGAACACTCGGTGGCGTGGCAGCAAGCTCAAGTGGTAACTCTTGACGGTGAAGCGGCGTTCACTATGTCAGCTATGCGGAAAGAACGAACCTGCGTTAGAAGTGCACCGTTGGCCTGGGGAGAAAGACTTGTCACGTGACGATCGGACCGATAGAAATCTTCAGTTTTGGGAGAACAGTAATTTGCAGAACGAACTTTTTTGTTTGGATGCAACGAAAGCAGCGCGGAACAATGAACTTAATTTCTGGACGAACTTTCAAAATTTTTCTCGTTCGTGGGCGGCCAACCAATACCGCGCGTGGCGCCATAAATGCTCCAAGTTTTCTCTGACGTAAAAGCATATATATATTTTCTAGATCCTGGCATTGAATAGTAGCGCCGTGAGTCTACAGTTTCTGAAAGTGCTGAATGAGAATCCGGCACGTTTAACCAAGAAAGTTTTTTTACGAACGTCTGACAAGGACGCATATCTCTTAAAAATACAGTGCACCGCATTTCAACGGCCACGCACCGGTCGCGTCCGTTGCCCCGCGCTGTGCCGAAATTCCTTATCGCAAATCATAGCGTATAAACATTCCACAATTCCCACATTTTCGTAACTCGTATACCTTAAAACGTGATCTTTAACAGCGGAGCTCTAAATGGCACACCTCCTTGTATTTGCGGCGTTCGTGCATGAACAAAAAAACCCTCGTAACCTTTTCTGAACCAGTGATGACGTCAAATAACGACGCCATCACGTGTCATCGTCATGACGTCATCGGTCATAAAAATTTTTGATTCTGGAGATGACGCCATTACATGACGTAGTGCGATGACGTCATCGCTTGACATCATTGGTCAGTCAAAGATGAACTGATCCTTGAAGCAGCGTGACACTACGTGACAGATTTGCAGAAAGATCCTATAGAGGAATGGGGGAGGGTCATTGGAATGAACTGAGAACGGGGACTATAGAGCAGGGACGACAATTTGCCCGTCAGCTCTACCGGTCACGAACCTTGTCATAGTGAGTCAGTCTCGAGTTTTTACCACTTTTTACGAAACTAGTAGAACCCTTCGAATCTCGCTTCGCTCTCGGAGAAAACCGCGTGAAAGTTGCGTAGCCCCTAGGCGATGACTAAAGAAACTCCGAGCAGAAGTGACGCAGCACCCCACCCCCATCCCCTTCTTCACTTGGTGCGCAGCCCCCAAAACTCAACGGCGCTTCGGACAGCAATGGACTTCACGGACAAAGTATACGGAAAGGCCCGAGAGAACTGGAGGCGATTCGGAGCCCGAAGTCCGCACGGTTTCCCAGTGTTGATTTTTTGCTCGGCCGGTTGGTTCCACGCCGCCGCGCGACCTCTCGGAAACGCCTCGATCTGCTACCCTCACTTTAACCATCGCTGTCTTTCTTCCGAATAAGACGTATAAATACTACTTCCCGCCTCCGTTGATTCGGGAATCTGAACGCGGGATATAAATGTAGAAAGATGTATTTACAGTCAAGCGCAGCAGACACACGGAGACGTACAGGGGGAGGGGGGGGGGGGTGTCGTTTATACACCGCCGGGCGATGGCAGCGCGCGGCGCTGTTAATCCGGTTAGCCCTCCCCGCTGAGGCGCCCGAGTTCTCGATTCGCGATCGAGCGAACGCAGCGCTGGTCCTTTTCTTCGCGCCCTCGCCGTGTATGTACTCCGGCCGACACCCCTTCCGACCGTCCTCCGCAGAGATCCGTATTACAGCCGTGCTGCTAGAGAGAGACTGATGCAACCCGCTACGGGCCGACGTACTTGGTCTTTAGCTCGAGGCTCCCGAATAACCCTGACTCTAGAACAGTGCCATTCGGGTCGGCGCGGGGGTTCGTTAGCGCGATGTGCCGATCGGGAAGGCACGAGTCATCGTCACACTGAGAGTACAAAAGGATTGCTTTTCTTGAGAAAGAGTTGGTTCGTTTCTCGGATCATTCTCGAGAGTGGAAAAATGACAGCGCCTCTCGGGTGGTTGTAGATTGTGAGCAAACGCGAATCCGTCTTTGCATAGAGCACCGTCACGGCACGGCTCCACTTTGACGTACTAGTCCCACTGAGCTGCCAAAAAAAAAAAAAAACCCATCTCCCCTTTCGCTATCTACAGGCAGGCATAATCTGTAGTCTATCTTTAAGCAAGACGTGAAGTGAGAGAGAGAGAGAGAGATAAATAGAGAGGAAAGGCAGGGAGGTTAAACAAGCTTGGCTCGGTTGGCTACCCTACACTTGGGGTGGGGGAAAAGGAGAATAATAGAACGGCAAGAGACAGAAAATAAGAGGAGTAAGAAAGAGAAGCATAAATAGTCAAGACGTGAAGTGAAGGAATCGAGGAAGCTAAGGCCTGTCTTACATCCTATATTTATCTCCTAAACTTAAATTTATCAAGACGGAGAGTAGAAGGGGAGGGGGAGTACTGCTTGCTGCAAGTCGCTATAAACTTGTGGAGACAGTCGGCAAGTGCTTCACACACGTGCGCTGCCTATAAAGCACGCGAAAATGTGAAGTTGATCACACCTACTAGCAAAAAGACTACGTATCTCTTGACGCATAGCATTGTTCCCACTCCAACCAGGCACCAGCGAGAAGTCTCAGGAAAGAACAAGGCACCTTTCTCTAAAGTTATTCACCTCCTCGCGGCAACAGTATGTCAGTGCAGTGTGCCCTTTCATTTTCGTCTATTTGGTAATATTTGACGTTGTGCGTCGAGTTCACAACACTGTAATAAGTGATTTTCGTCTGCTTGTATGCGCGTACGTATATACATATTCGTATGGACTGCAAAAAAAAAAATTCAAAGAAAGATATGCTTGAATTCTCAAACACCCTCCCCACTAACTACGTCGCTGCTAGCGACCCTATCGCAGCTATCGTACCTAGTCTATCACCCTACTCTACCACCACAGTACGCCATAACGCGGCGAAGTCACTACGAGACTTGCGTCAAAGCGCCCTTGGAGGTCGTCCTACAAAATTCGAATTTTCAGAAAGAACCAGCAGAGTTCAGCGAACCCGAAAAGTACGTCGAAGGCGTATCGAGGCTACGACGACAGGTGTGAGAACCGGCGCACCTGAGAGACGAGCAGGATGTCAAGCCAGGTCTTGCTGTGAATGGCACGTCGCAAGAAGGGAAGTTGTAAGAGACAGACAGGGGACAGGAGGTGGCGCGTCAATAAAGTACAAAAAGAAATTAAATAAAGATAGAACAGAGCGCACACGGAAGGGAAGAAGGCGGGTCATCACGACCAACGAGAGGCGCAAAAAAAAATGCTTCGCGAAAGATGTCGCGCGCATCGGAGGGTTGCCGAAACACGAAAAGTGTCTCGACGCGGCGACGCACATCTGCAGTTGCTTTCACTGCCAACTGTGCGATGAGACGCGCAGCGATGGCTCGTGGCGAAGAAAATGGGGAGCGCCATCAACACGCGCGAGCGGAAACACGTGACTGCTGTTGGCGGATAGATAGATAGATGTACGTCGTTGTCGGGATGAGGTTCTCTCCAGCGCGGCGCTGCAGTAATGCCCCAGGTTCGTTGAAGCAAAGCACTGTCTGCGGAACATGGAACTACACGAAGCCGGAAGTGCAACTCGCTAAGTCGGTGCTGTGCAACCATCTGACATGAATATATCTCTCTGTTTCCCTCTCTCTCTCTCTCTCTTGGTGTGTGTGTGTGTGTGTGTGTGTGCGTGTGTGTGTGTGTGCGTGCGTGTGCGTGTGTGTGTGTGTGCGTGCGTGTGTGTGTGTGTGTGTGTGCGTGTGTGTGTGTGTGCGTGTGTGTGTGTGCGTGTGCGTGTGCGTGTGTGTGCGAGTGTGTGTGTGTGTGTGTGTGTGTGTGTGTGTGTGTGTGTGTGTGTGTGTGTGTGTGTGTGTGTGTGTGTGTGTGTGTGTGTGTGTGTGTGTGTGTGTGTGACACGGTGACTCAGCCGTCATTGGCTACTCGACAGCACTTAACAACGCAATATATTGACCTTGTACGATTGAACGCCTGCCAATCCTATGATCACATTGTCTACTTTAAGGAAACTCGGTACCTTTAAACAACGCGAAGTAGGGGGTAGACGAAAGCATTATCTCTCAAGACATCCGTTAACTTACGTTGATGTGCATATTAGATGACGTTGTTAGATTGCTCAAGATAAAAGTGCTTAGTTTAGAATATATTGTCAACGCATTATATCAATATACGTACTCTACCTTTGGAGAGCCATAAGGTGTCGGATACTTGAAAGCGAATGAGCGACCGAAACAGTTCTCGAGTACGTGTGGCTGCAAAAAGTTGTTAACGATTTGGCGTGCATGTGTGTTTAGAAAAGGTGGTTAACCATTCAGAGTACTAGGTACTCTACTCTGGGAGAGCATGAAGCCGTCCCGGGGGCCTCCCACTTTGTGAAACGAAATCGCACAAGGACAACGGTCGTGAGAGCTATTGTATACGTTCATGCTTCGCACAGTGCCCAGTGAGAAGACCAAAATCGACTTGGACTGCAGCCACCCTGTTGACTCCATTGTCACCTTTCCTTTCTATCGAGTTATTTTCAAAGTGTCTGGTAGAGCGTATCGGCTCTGCATCGGTATTTGTGAGTGAACGCACAAATCATTGTCCTCTTAGCACCAAAAAGTCAAGCAGCGAAATACTTTGCAGTCGTGCTGTTAAAAGTAACTTTCTTGTCCGTTGGAAAAGGGGGGCCGTGGGGGTTATCGAATGAAAGAAAGAAGTCACACAGTACCTCGTGCAATCTCATCCTTCTTTGAAAGACGACAGTCTTTTTTGGATACCTGAACGCAGAAACTTTGGCCTTTCTGTCTATCTATCTGTCTTTCCACCACACGATTAACCCAAGCGGACAAATATTAAGCTTTTCTGAACGCCCAGCACTCCTGAACGGGGGGGGGGGGGGGTTGCGTTCATGCTTGTGATTATTCTTATATGATCCGCAACATCAATACTTAAGTATAAGGTGGTGTGTTGGTTTACTAGAATATACATTGATACGTTATTCTAAAGACCCTAGTGCGTAAAATGTGACGCTAAGCACAAAAAAGCCATGTGCCCACGATATGTTGCTGCCACCTGGTGGCCGCGAGTGAGACCAGAGATAATGTAGTATGGCCTCCGAGATTGCAGGCCCGCAGCGCACGCGTCCGCAATATTGGAGGCAATGAATGTAGTACGGCCGGCAGAAGACTATCATATTTTGATGACATTTGCATCGAAGCACGCAAATACTCCAGAAATTTTTTTTTCTTGTTCCTATATTGAGTGTACTTCATCGTCACTCCTTCCCCCTCCTGCACTACCTCAAGGATAGGAGGGGTCGCAGCTTACAGCACCTCACGTGGTTTTGCGGCACTACCTCCGAGATCAGCCACGTTTGATCAAGCTCATGTGTCGTGTGATTACTCTAACGTGGAACGTAACATTACTCACCATAATTGTGACGTCCTGATGATATCATTATGACGTTATAAAATTTTGTGACTGTGACATCGGCGAGGCGTCTTCACATGATTTTTTTTTCACCGCTCTGTTTCGACGCCAGATGCTTGAAGAGGCACAAATGACTTTCACCTTGGTAACAGCAATGTCGGGACACATCGCTTTAAATCGCTCTTACGTTTAAATTCTTTTTACTTAATTTATGTGCATACCACTGGAACTGGGAGATTGTGTTCTTGCGTTGTATGTTTTTTTGTCAGTGATATATATCTGTAAGGCTAAATCTTAGCACATCTCCCGAGGGAAGGGGCTTTGCGAGATTTGACGAGACCTGACGATATCCCGCGGTACTTTGTCGGTGGCGGCCTGAACCCGACTGACGAAATGAGACTGAGCAACAGTTCTGTTAAAAGTTACGTGATGCTTACGTGAACAAATGCGTATTCCTTCCGCGCGCCAAGGTGGAAGCAAACAGACAGGGAAAAAGGCAGGGAGGTTAACCAGAAAGACTTCTGGCTGGCTACCATACACTGGAGGATTAGGGAAGGGGAATAGAAAGATGAGAAAGGCAGAGGAGGGTGAGAAAGGAAAGGAAAAAGGTAGATAGAAACATCATTCATAACTTCGCATAAACTCAATGTCACATGACGTCATAAGTCACAAGTCAGCAGTACTTGCGGCATCGTCAGGATGCCATCCGACGACCTTAACGTAACAGCGTCCCGGTGTAAATGGGCCGATCCCGGCAGTAGTGCAGCACCAGCTGATGTGCACACAAAGCTCTGGTGGAGGGGCTAATCTGTACGAAAAGCTAATATTAAAAATAACATGAACAAGAAATAAAGATAGTTGGCACTCTTCGAGTTGCCTTACACTAGTTCATAAGCGAGCGTCCGCGACTTTTGAGCTCCGTTTCGGGTTTTCTGCCGATGCCACACCGTAAAGAAAAAAAAAAAACGGTATGCGAGTCACGTACACCCAGCAAATCTCTGTTTGATTCTCGGCTGAACCGTATTTTTTCACCCCGAGGCTCAGCAATCAGTAAAAGAAGCAGTAAAAAGCACAGGAAGAACGTGAGGCATCGCTTGACCTCTTCAAGTTACCATGCCCGGTCCGGTCCCTTGCTTTTTGACGTTGCGTTTAGTCAACTAGCCACGCGTCTCTATGCGCTTGCTTGTAGGATGGGAAATAGTAATTTTGGTTTGTGGTCTTCCTGTCCTAACATGGGAGCGGCCCACAGTCTTGCCCCTAAAAAATATTCCTTCATTTTTTTCATTAGATCTCTAAAGCTTCTGTTACAGCTTTCTACGGTACAGCCGCGTGAGCATGCTTTTTCCAGGCTTGCACATTTGAAAAGCAAACATAGCTAGAAACAGGTTGAATGTGGCTGCAGACAGCACAATGTATTGACACGTGAACACAAGTGTTTTGCCGTCAAAACATTCACGCGAGAATATCATGCTTCTTACGAGTCATGAAGTGCGGCTTCGTCGGAGCTAGCGGGAATGTGTCAAACAGAGGCAACAAGAATCAATATGTCGGATGACGACAATAGCGGGGCCATGTTGTAACATCATCGAGCACTTCAGACGTTGTGGTAGCCTTTAGTGTGACAAGAGACTACTCAATAAAGACAGCAAGACACAGCGTGACTATGTATCAACCAACTCTAAACAGTCTCACCATCTAGCCCACCAACCAACTAGCTCAACTAGTCATTTAACTCTCTTTTCAAGCAGATCTGTCTTGCCACGCCATGGGAACATGTGAACATGTGGACTCTTTTTGGGACCTCTTAACAAGTGAACTCTTTTTGGGGAGTCATTGAACTCCCTTTGTAGAATCGTGGCTCCCGAAAGAGAATGAACCACACAGGTGCCCGTCTGCATTCACTTAAAACGACCCCGAGGCGAACTCTAATTTCTTTTTCCTCTCAACCAACGTACTGATGCTGCCCTGCCACCCTCCTGAAGCTTCTTCACTTCAACGTGGAAAAGCACTGCCGCCGTGATCGGAAGCACCTTACCGTTTTTGCATCGCCTTCGAGAGCCGACAGCCTTGGACCAAGCAACGATGCGATGTTATGACGTCATTATGTGACTTCACGTCTCGTGAGCTACAATGACGTCATACTGACGTCACGAAATTGCGGTTATCTGTGACTCCATCGTGACGTCATCTCGTGATGACTTTTTTTTTTGCATTGCTCGTCCTCGACACCGTGGGACACAAGAAGCCATGGGACACGTGACGGCAGCGGTGAAATTTCGCGTTTCATTAAGCATTTAAAGCTCTCGCCTTATTATGTGACAAGTTCACGGGGTAAGAAAATTGGCAGATCCCACGTACAGTAGGAATCGATGATATACCGAGCACGTATGAGAAAGGTTCATATGTCACATTAAAATCAGCTGAACGGTACGAGGTGGATGTAAATGATGCCGTACATGACTCCCGTGTCATGATTATCATGTTTGTATGTGTCATTTACCTTCGTCATCTATTCACGTCACGGGACACCAAATTTAGTATATGGGGAGCTAGCGAAACGGCCGCGAGCTCGCCATGAGCTTGGTACGTTGTCATGTCCTTACAGGGTACGCAGGTCAGGATTATCATGTTTGCACCAGTCATATATTTCGTCATCCATTGACGACACGTAACACCAAATTTGGTATATGTGGAGCTAGCAAAACAGCCGCTAGCGCATCATGAAGGGCCCAAATATACTCGAATGTAGCGTTGACGCGCGCGCACGCTGGGCACAGCGACGCTACGTTAGCGAAACGCGAGCACTCTATAGCCTGACGCCAAACGCTACCGGCGTGAGCAGCGTCCGTCGGCCCAGCCCGATGGCAGACGGCGCGAAATGCGACATGCTGCCTTTCACGCCGATGCTTTACCCAGACAACACTGAGTCTCCCTATTTTCGTGACGGAGGGACGCCGGACGCGCTGAAACGCGCATGCGACAAAGCAACGCAGCGCGGCGCACGCTTGAAAGTATATTGCAGGACCGGCGCCTGGCGTGGCAACGCTGGCGTGACGCTACGAAGTGAATGCCGGTGAGCACGCGCACCGCGTCACGTCAAAATGTATTGGCACCTTGACTGTGACATGTAGTCATGTTCTCGCATGACACGCATCTCATGATTATCATGTTTGCACCAGTATCCTACCTTCGTCATTCATTAGTGTCACGTAATGCGAAATTTGGGATATGTGAAGCCAGCGAAACGGCTGCGAGCGCATCATGAGTGTGGCATGTAGTCGTGTTGTTACACGGCACGCATGTCGTGATTATCATGTTTGGATGTGTCATTTACGTTTGTCATCCGTTCGCGTCACGTAATACCGAGTTTGGTGCATGTGAAGCTAGCGAAACGGGCGCGAGCGCATCATGAGCGTGGCATGTAGTCAGGTTGTTACGTGACACGCATCTCATGATTATCATGTTTGCACCAGTCACATACCTTCGTCATCTATTCACGTACGTAATACCAAATTTGGTATATGCGACGCTAGCGAAACGGCCGCGAGCGCATCATCAGCTTGGCATGTGGTCATGTTGTTACATGACACGCATGTCATAATTTTCATGTTAGGGTCTGTCGCTTGTGTTCACCATGCAATCATGTCATACCATACAAGTATTGCAACATGCCATGTGAACGAAACCACCGCAAGAGCTGCAGGACCATGAAGTGTAAATCATGACATTCATGACATACATATCATGATTTTCATGTTATGACTAGTCCAATATGTTTTTCATACAGTCCTGTTATGCCATACTAAGTTCGGTATCGATATCATAATGGGAACGACTAGGAGAGTTAAAAGCCGTAGGCGGCTAGATAGATAGATACGCTGAAAGTCGCTGAAGTTCGCTAAGAAATGCTTCGAATTTAAAAGGGGCGATTTTGTAGTTGCAGCAACAATGTTTCTCTCTCGAGCATTCTTAGAAGCAAGTGGTGCCCCGTAAGTGCTTGGAAGAGAATTATGAGTGATGCTCATTTTACGTACGACTAATAAATTCAACTTGTCATTCACTACAGCCGTCCGGCTTTGGTTGTGACGCGAGCTAACACGAGGCGTATATACTGCTCGGTAATGCTGGGACTTCGGTTCTGCACAGATATGCCAACAGACCAAGCCAACGACAGAACCTCTGTTCAGTTAAAGAAACGATGACGACCACGTAAAGTTTTTGGCCTCCGCGTATTATTGAGGGGTACAACTCTCGTCGAAAGGTTTCCAACTCGCCCCAAAAGACAGTCATCTTGCTCTGTCGGCGAGAGAGCGTAGCAAGGTTGAGACCAGAAAGCGATGATGCCGAAAATCACCGGCTTCCTTCCGAGCACCACGAGGTTAAGGTGGTCCACGTCGAGTTCTTTTCGGCCATTATGAGCTTGGAGGTTCGCGATTTGTTTTTTTTTACCTTTTTTAAGCCACACGTTCATGCTTAGACACAGACACGTACAAAAGAAACAAACACTCCACAGTTGGCGTCTATTGGGAATTGCGCTTGGTCTAGCTTTTTTTTTTTTGTCCTTCGTGTGTGTGCGTGTGACTATTTTCTTTGCTCCCTTTAGTAGAGTGCATTACGCGACCCGGCAAAACAGCCCGCCACCGGACAAATCGGTGGACTGCAATGATGGGTCTTCCCCAAATAGATTGATCGCACTTCCCTCTGTATGTAACATCTCGCACTTTTTATCTATCTCTAGCTTTCTTCGTGACACAACCGTTTTCGTCTAGAATTTCGGTTCGAATTGTTTCTGCCGAAATCGTGGAAACATTGTCGAATGCTGACTTCATGGTGTAAAGCGAAGCAGCAATCGGTATTTGAGACAGGCGGGGGACGGGAATGGACTCTTCTCGGACGATTCCAAAAGTCACATGTTTTCATTTTTCGAAAACGAAATTGGGCTTCCAGACAAGACTGACAATGGGACGATGATAGCAATCTTCCCTTGAGTCCGACAGTGGTTGTTTCAGAGACAGTTCTTTGTTGTAAATACGTCACAGCGTTGATTCACAATCTTGTAGTGGTGCAAAGAAACGAACAAACTCCAGCAGTGAACGATGGTGTTATCTGTCTTTCTCCAATAGAAAGCATTAGGACGCGTAGATATTTGCCACAGACAGCAAAAAAAGAAAGAAAACAGAAAACGCAAACGAAGAAAGTTTTAGAAGACACCGATAGTGTGTAATCTTCAAAAAACAAAAATTGCGAGAAAGAACTTTCCGTTTGCAGCTGCACGTTCATTGTACATTGTCACCGCATCTAGCTTAAACATTATTAAATATTGATTGTGGAGCTAGTACAACATTGGCATCATATTGAAGTTGTAGAGAGCAGAGGCGGTCAGGAAACAAATGGGGGTTAAGGATATCAAAGTTGAATTCAAAAAGAAGAAATGGAAATGGGCTGGGCACGTAGCGCCGTAGGCACGATAACCACTGGTCATTAAGGGCAACTGGCCGAATACCAAAAGAAGGCGAACGCGTGAGAAAGAAACGAAAAATTTGGTGAGCAGGTTTAATTAAGAAGTTTGCAGGTACAGCGCGGCAGCAGAAAGCACCCGACGGTTCTGATTGGAGGAACATGGGAGATCCTTTTTCCCTAGAGTGAACGTAGTCAGGCTGATGATGATGGTAATAGAGTATTATTTGGAATAACGTTTAATGATTTTTTATTATCGATATGTGCGGTTTAACGTTCCGAAACCAGCGTATGATTATGAGAGACGCCGTAGAGGAAGGCTCCAAAAATGTCGACCACCTGGGGTTCTTTAACGTGCACCCAAATCTGAGCACACGGGCTTGCAGCAATAATGCAGCCGCCACACCCAAGTACCTTGGCCACTGGACCACCGCGGCAGGGCGTTTAATTGTTTTTTATTCGCCTTCATATATATTATCAGTGGCAAGAAATAAAATTTAACAAGGTGCTCTAACTGCTCCAAACTCAAACCCTGTATGTTGTAGGATTATTATAGAACCACTGCATCGTTATTAACGCCACGTTACTTCGCCGCACTGATCTACCGACCATCACGGAGGCGCTCGTTTCTAGTCTCGATTTGCCCAGTTCGATAAATATGATCAGGCGAGATAAGGAGACCACCGGACGCGTCCTTGTGTTTCGTGGCGGGGGCCTTCTTTGCAACTCATCCGCCCGCGGAGAATGCCGACGCGGGAGCAGCGTTATCTGCGGTAACTCGATTACCACACTTGGGAAAAGGCGCCCCTGGGCGTGTCGCAGCTATGGAGCCAAACTCGCGTCCTCATCCGGCGCCCTAACACACGTCTCTTCTCTCCCTCTCTTACACTGGTACCCACACCGCCGTGTAACATGATTATAACGGAGCTCTTTCTCTCTCGAGGCCTCGGGCCGTATGTCAAGAATGAAAGAAATTATTGTGGCAAGAATGAATAAGAACGCGACAGGATCCGAGGTCCTCCGCCCCGCCTCCCCTCGCTCGTCGATGGTGGACGATGGCGACTGCGTCCGGACTTTTTTGAGACTGGACACCCGTGCAAAATGCACCGACTTCCACTAGAAAGTAGAAAGGAAGGAGGGCGTGTGAGAGGGTTGACAAAATTTTCCAAGTGCAATGCTCTAATTCCGTTTGACTAGCAAACGCTGGGCTAAATCTGAACACACCCCTTTACAAAGCTGCGTAATGGGATTTGTTTTTGTATGCCAATCTGTTCACGCTGATTTGTTTTTGTATGCCCATCTGTTCACGCTGCTTAATTTTCTATCTGGAAAGATTGCTGCTGGTTAGAAGGGGTGGGGGGGAGCTTGGATTGTGTTTTGAAATTTTGCCTACTTATGCAGCTAAACTTACGCTTTTTCTTCCTCTCCTGAATGAATGTCTAATTATTGTGCTGTACGTTTGGCTTGTTTTCAAGCTTACTGTGGGTGTCAAAAAGCACGCTTTACAAAAGAAAGAATTAAGAGTTAATAAGGAGCCGCGATTCGAGGGTTTCTCTCTGGCTTGCTTACCACGGTAACCAGTGAAAGGAAAAGCTGTGAACCGACAAAGCGAAGGTGAATTGACGCCTAGAGAATGTGCTTAGTCATAATCTAAAGTTTCTCCCGGTGCTCATCTCACATGCTCCCTTTCGCTAACGAAAGACGACCGGCATAAAGAAAGGACACAAAGGCGTGGTATGCCTCCTCCCACGTTCACAGTGTGGTGCCTCGTACGTAGAGGAAACGAAAAAATTCCCTCCTGAGGACTGCGTTAGCGCAAGAACGACAAGTAGAATTTCAAACACCAATGAAGCACCATCGTACATAGTACCAACTAGCCCACCTTTCTGTTGTTCTGCAATGAGCACCATCGTCATGCACGGCATTCTGCTTGTAGTAGCAGAACGTGGTCTTTCATATGAGTAAATATTTGAAAAAAAGATGAAAGAGTAAAGAGAACTTGTATAGATAACTCTGGCTCTTCACGCTGTAACTCTAGCTTTTGCGGCATACACCTGTACGGCGGTCGTCAGTGAAGGAGGACGGAGTGAAAGAAAGAGAGAGAGAGCAGCTACACACGTAGGCAGAGCGCCGTGAATGACAAGCGCACACAAAAGAACATGCGCTAGTAACTTTTGGGGCTCTCGCTTTGTTTGGAATTTCTTCTACGTTTGAAGTTAGACTTGTGTGTGTGTGTTTTTTTCGCTGAATAAGTGCCGTACGACTATTTTCTACCTTTGGCTTTTTCGCAAGCTTCCTCTACGTGTCGTGAAGACCGCTTCACAAGAAAACGTAAAATCGCATATCATGGAAGCCGCGACTGTTAAGGTTTATCTCTAGCTAGCTGGCCATGGTTGCTTATGGAAGGAGAAGCTACGGTCATAGTGACCAGTGGAAGGAAAAGCTACGGCCACGGTTGCCAGCGGAAGGAAAAGCTACGGCCATGCTTACCAGTGGAAGGAAAAGCTACAGCCATGGTTGCCAGTGGAAGGAAAAACTACGGCCACGGTTGGCAGTGGAAGGAAAAGCTATGGCCATGGTTACCAGTGGAAAACAAATAACGGCCACGGTTGCCAGTGAAATGATATGCGCTGGTCATTCCTTGAAGTATGGTTCCGTAGATCTTGAGAATGACGCCCGTAAGCAACTTTTCGTGGTAACACGAGTCGACAACCCGGAAGATCAACAAGTCCACAAGGGCTTACGAAGTGATTATTTCAAAGACCTTGGCTATGTTTCAGAAAAAAAAAAACACGCCGCCCGCAGTCGACCAAGAAATAGAGCTCACGCAGTATATATTCGGCTGTCAGTGGTGACTCACACACTAGTAAAATGTATCAAGTGGACCCCGAAACATCGCAGTTTTTATTTCCTGAACAAAAGTCCTTTAAACGTGGTGCTTGGCCTCAATCGCTCTATATCTTTCTCTCTCTTGTTTTCAATATGGCCTCTCCGCAAGCCACTTGCACTTCCGTTAAACATTCACGTTTAATATGGCGATGATTTATTGAGTTCGAAAACTATACATTATCAGAACGCCTGCCGAGAAATCGGTTACACAAAATCACCGCCTATCTGCCGAAGATGTCCATGTCAGTCATGTACACATGAAAAAAAAACTGTACAAACTTACCGAAAACTGCCTCAATAAAGTCACTTTCAAGTGGTTCCCTTAGGTAGACGCTATAACGAGTACATGGTTAGCGCTTTTCTCTTTATATTTATATTTGTTCCTCATTTTATCTGCCGCTTATTCGTTATTTATGAAAATGTATTTTGTACTTCGTTAATACTTACACAGCGTTATTAAATACCGCGAGGTTACGTACACAGAGTTGGAAATGATATAAAAGTAACTGGCACTGGTGTCGAGTTGCCTGGTAGAACAATAGCGTAAATCCGCCAGCAACAACACTAACAACATCAACAACAAAGAAAAACACAGAAAAAGGTTGCCCGTCGACAGAGCCAGCAGAAAACAAATGTCTTTTCCCACACCGGCATCTCCTTTCATTTCGCTTTTCTTCTTTCACATTAACCCTTCAGAAACAGCAAAAGAAAACGACGCAGGAAAAGTACATCTACCCGTGCTTCAAGCGAGATCTGAGAGATCCGGTCAAGTTCAGCGGCCCTGTACGTTTTCCGCTAGAGGAAACGGCCAAGAATGGAACACTCCGAAGAGAACATCGCTCCTAAGAGGCGCAAGCTCGTTTCGAAGAAGACTAGTCAAATAGATGAAAGTATGCCGCTTCGCCTGCAGAACGGAGAGATGAGAGTGCTGCCGAAAGAGAAAGACATCGAGTTCTTTCACGTTGAAGAATGCTCCTCCGGAGAGAGGGACGTTGGCGACAGCAAAGGCCTAAGTACAAACTAGTGGCCCAAGAACATCACGTCACCAGCTATACAGAGTAAAACGATCTCGTATGTCCTATAGTACTCCCCGGGAACTCGGGATGGTTGTCTTGCTCGTGAGCTTCAGACACGGTGAAAGCATGACGCATTGCCGTTGTACATTTGTAGGTGTAGAAACTAGGAACGAAGATACCACCAAAAAGGGGAGACAACCGGAGAACGACGGGTGTGGAACGGAGCCCTCGATCTGTATTTGCAAAGACAGGAGCCCAGACTCCCCTCTCAACGTGACCCCCTCCCCTTCGACTTCTTTTGTTTGTCTTCTTATTGCGTGTTTTCATGCGTGCGCGCGTGCGTGTGTTTTTGTGTATTTTATCGCTCACCAAGTGTTGCCATACTGTGCGAGTCCTGAATAAAAAAACGAAGGAATTAGATGCTGTAATGGCGGCCTTCTTTTTGAATACCCTATAATATTGGTGGACCAATGTGGAATGGCGTTAGCGAGACAACTATGCGTGTTGGTTGATGGGTAGTCTCTTAATACAGGCACTAACAAGAACAAGTCGTCTAAATGATCACTTTAACACAAGTAAGTTAGTGAAGCTGCGAGTTTGTCTTAACATAGCGATTACGCACGTATTTTCTCTGTTATTTTTTTTCTGGCATTGAGGTGGTAGGTATATGTAAAGCAAGCTTTATACCGCATGCTTCAACGATTTCATTCCTGTTTTAACTCATACATGCACCGAGTTCGGTTTAAATGAATAAACTTGTGGCACACCAATTTCCGTAAACCTGAGAAAAATGCATGCACCGTCACAATCTTTTATTGACATCACGTCAGTCAGAGCTTGGATAAATGGCCGGAATATATATATATATATATATATATATATATATATATATATATATATATATATATATATATATATATATATAAAGGGAGAGAAATGTATACCTAAGGGCTCGTATTTCCGTGTTTTAACACAATATTAACGAGATATAACAGACAGTAATGCCAAGGAATGTACAGGGGAAGTTATTAGAACCAATGGAATGTAAATAAGAAGAAAGAATAAAGAGAAGTGGATGAAAAAAATACCAGCTGTGAGCAGGAATCGAACCTACGACCTTCGAATAACGCGTTCGATGCTCTAACTACTGAGCTATCACAGCGGCCGCCGTCCCTCCATCCACTTTTTGGGCTTTATATGTGAATTTAGAAGTAGGAGTGACAGTCAGCACCATCTACTCCTACTTCTAAATTCACTCCTACTTCTAAATTTACATAAAAACCCCAAAAAGTGGATGGAGGGACGGCCGCTGTGATAGCTCAGTGGTTAGAGCATCTAACGCGTTATTCGAAGGTCGTAGGTTCGATTCCTGCTCGCAGCTGGTAATTTTTTCATCCACTTCTCTTTCTTCTTTCTTCTTATTTACATTCCATTGGTTCTAATAACTTCCCCTGTACATTCCTTGGCATTACTGTCTGTTATATCTCGTTAATATATATATATATATATATATATATATATATATATATATATATATATATATATATATATATATATATATATATATATATATATATATATATATCTTTCCGTCAAAAGTGTCATGTTAGCGAGCACATAAACTGAGGCCTCAATCAAGGCATTGTTCTGGACCTTCTCGCAAAGTAGTGTTATGCAAAAATACGCATTTCAGGCCTGATCGTATTCGCAACTTCCGTCTTGCTTTCACCAGCAAACACGCTGCGATCAATCACGATCTCTCCCGCAGCGTCACTGCGTCATCGCCTCCGAAACTAAGTGGCCTCCCAACCAGATGACCACCATCCCAGCCGTTCCCGTTAACAATTAAATAAAGAGGAGCATAAACACAACGCGATTCGACGAAAGCGGTGTCGACGTTCCCCCCAGGCTCCGAAGACCTCCGCAGGGAGGAACCGCGTCCAGAAGCGGACTGGGACTACGAAGTCGAGCTCGTCGAGCGCCCTTGGTCCGAGTCACAACGTACGGCCGAGAACCGAACGGGGACCCGTTCTTGCATGAAATTGGTCGCCCCCTCTTCTTTCCGATAAACACTGACCGAGTGCCCCTCTGCCACTTCAATTCTCGCAGTAGCCTTCTGCTGTGGTGCAGAGAGAGAGTACCGGCATCCCCGAGGGAGCTAGAGAGCTCACCGTCCTCGTGTTCTCCGGAATGCCGCACGCAAGGTAGAAGCGCGCAGAGAGGTTCTGCGAAGAGAAGAGTGCGGATAAAGTCCACACTTCATCGTCTACCCTGTGGTGAGAAGAGCGAGCCAGACGGCACCGCTTGAATATGCGGCCTCCACTCTTCTTTCTAGTACGAATTGCGTGTTCCGTGTTCCAAGACTCGGCATATGACGCTGAACGACTGGGAAGCGTACAGAATCCCGAATCCACTTGAATTGCCTCCAGATGGGTGTGAGTTTAGTAATAGCAAGTGTGAGTCACTGCGAGCATAAGAGCACAGTAGAGTGCGCAGGCTTGTGCGTGCGTTAAAACTGAAACTGAGCTTCATTGGAGAGTTTGAGGCTGACAGATGATTATTTGTTGATTCCCACCAGGTTCCGTCGTGTCGAAATGAACTTATTTATTTATTTATTTATTTATTTATTTATTTATTTATTTATTTATTGCCGAGGTTCGGTCATAACTGCATATCCATTGCTGCATTTCTGTATTCTTTTTTTTTCTCCATGTGCTAATACCACTCCCCTCTGTAATACCTCCTGGTCCTGAGGGTACCAATAAATGAAATGAAAATGAAATGAAAATTTCTATCAGCAGTTAAAAACAATCACATCGTCCTGTACTACTGTGGCTATTTACGCGGCAAATAAAGGGTACAACATTATTTGTAAAAACAACAGCGTAAAAAAAACTGGGCCATCACCACTTAGTGAACATTTACCTAAACCCTTCAAGGCACTTGTACTCCCCCTCCGCCTCCTCGTTTTCGAGCTATAGGGCGGGCGTGAGGTCGAGCGACGCAAGTGAAGAAAGCTTCAAGATAGCCGTATTTATTTGACCGTTAGTTATTTCCTTGATCCGCGTATATTTCGCCGTGTGCCTGCAAACAAAAGTTTACTGCGTAATTATACTTGTAAGTAAGCAGTATAGTATTAAACTGCATGCAACGCTAGACGGAAGAGTTAAGAATATCTCCACAAGCAGTTTTAAAGTGGCAGGCACTTCAGTCACGAAAACACGCGTTCATGGGGGCACACTATATACAAGCCAATTTGGGCGGCGTGGCAATGCGTGATTAATTTTTTTTTCACGGACATGTGCAGACGCGCACTAGAAAACTTGATCGAGCAGCTTTGTGTGCGAAACAGAAAAAAAAACACAAGAAAGATCAGTACACAAGACACAGAACAGAAAAAAATTCAAGAAACTTCAGAAAAAAATCCACAGAAATCACACATTTCTGCGAACCCAGAGGATATCAATATCAGCGGTAAAAGTAGGAGGGGTCAATATATTAAACGTTCAAACAGCTTTCAAACTGTTTCACCTTTTCACTTCCAAAGTTCGAGCTGTTCAACTTCCCACAATAAGAATATAGTAACAATACCAAAACAAGACAACGCTTTCGTCGTGCCTTTTTCTATTTTTACTTCCTTTCTTCGCATCAATCGCGCGTGTACAAACGGTCGGCCAGGAAGCGACGCCACGAGTTCCTCCGCTGTCCCCGGGGAAACAGTCCTTGCGAACTCCTGCGAGAATAAGCATAGAAACGCGCCCGCCCCCCGCGATCAGGGGGTGCTTTTACAAATGAGGCAACCACTGCGGGTCGCCGATAAAAACGGGCTTCACGAGCGAGCCTTCCTCCTCTACTACTTCACCTCGCGACAACGGATGCACTCACACACCCACTCGCATACGCGCAATCTGTGCCAGCTCACTAGACATCCAAACGGCTGCACAGATCGAATTTCGAAGCACCAAGACGACCGGCAAGTGGAAGCGGACGCCGGGCGTGAGCATTGGAGACCTTGGCAAAGCAGGATGATTTGCCTCATTGAAAACAGGCCTTCATTCCCATCCTCGCACTAAGCCTCACACGCCGCGCCACTGTTGCTCGCTCCGATTCCCATCCCGCTAACTCTATCTATCCTCAACTCGGACCGTCCGCCGCCCTTCGGCAAGAGACACTTCCTGCGAGGTGTGCCGTCTTCATCGATTCGGAACGTGCAGTGTGCTAGCGTGCGGCCTAGAGAAGATCGGAACTGGTGCAAAAACTCCCGACAACTCGGAGTGAAACAGACGACGTGCCTCTTCCGGCCCGCAAAAGCCTTACGCCTATTGTCACGTGCCCTCCACTCAGGACGGACTTATCGCGTATTCCCTCCGTCCGACACATGACAACTCCCCCCTCCTCCACTCCCTGCGAGCACCGATCTCACCCTCTCGCGACCGCGTCGATTCGAAATTGGAATTGAACCACGTAGTACACACACACGGAAAAGACGGACTCGAGATATGGATCGCATCGAGCGCCGCAAACGCGCTCCTTCCAGACAAGGGGGGTACGGCTTCCCCGGCATCGAACGCCTATTCTAATCGTCCGTCGGGGAGGATGACGTGCGGCTGCCACAGCACGACCTGCTTGGGTCGATGACCACGTGTCGACACAATTGCAGACACGTGAGCGTTTGCAGACACGTGAGAAGGCAGTGGGAAAGTGAATTCTTCAGTTGAAAAAGAAGAAAATCCTCTGCGGGAAATTCGGATGTGGGAGGGTAAACAATACTGATGTGGGAAAAGTGTGAGTCAAATAACCGACTCCCAAGGCACATCAAGGTGTCCAACTAGATGACAGCCAAAACTGAACCTGAATCCGAACCTTCAAAATCAACTTTCCTCAACATTACCAATTATAGCATTCAACATGAGTTCTTTCGCCTTCGAATTTCAGCCTTATCAATGTTAGGATAGAAAAGATTCCACTATAGTAGCCTGGCTGACCTCTTTCGAGTTGGCAAACTAACCAGTCATAAAGAGTCACTGTATCCGTTCTACAATATATTTCAAGTACGTGGTGTCCGCTATGACACTGCATGCCAGCTAGTTTTACAGTGAGGCTGCACGAAATTATCGCGTTTGCGTAGACCACATGTGACTAATCGTTTTCAGCCGTAAAACACCTCCCAAGTGACATACAGACACACGAAGATGGGATGCTACTCCTCCGAACATCTTGAGAGAGCTCGCCTGACATTTGTTTTACACCTTGCACAAGATGCATTTTGCATGTTAATTCTTGGGCTTCTTGGAAATTCTTGGGAAGCTTGTCGGGCCTTTTTTTAGGTCGTCGTTCAGATTCCCGAGGTCGCCGCCGAAGTTCAAGGCCCGGGTGACGCCTCCGGAATAAGAGAACGAACCTTCGCATTCCCCTCTTCCTCACCGCGATTAATGTTAACTGGATCAAAGTTTTTTTTAATCACCTGCACGAAAGGTTCTTTTCGATAAGTCCATGTACTGTTTTTTTTTTTCGTTTGCGGCATCGTGATAAAATACTTGTTAATAACAATTTTGTTTTATTGGTTTTTTGTGTATGTGAGTAAGCTCGCCAGCGATCACAACGCGCGGATAGTCAATAAAATCACATTAATGCGAGGTGAAGCAATTTACAATAGAAGGGACACTTTCGAACGCATAAATCAAAAAGAAAGGGCCTTAAAACGAGACGTAAAGTACGATTTCACGCGCCTTTATTGCTACACCACTGCGCGAGATTGCGGTCTTAAGCTCGGAGCCGTATCGGTGTCACAAACTAAAGTTTGTTCACTGCGACCGCAAGAAGGTGGACTCGATCCTAACTACACAACGGCAACAAAAGCGCAGGTCATTAAGAAGAAAGTAGTAATAAGTTGAAAAAATCTGCACAGCAATGATGAGCACGTGACGCTGGCTTATCATGCGTACCCTCAACCATGGGGCAACGAATGAGGTAAAGAAAGTCTTACATTGTTAAAAAAAAACATCAGTTAACGTTCGACCACAATCACGCAACGCACAATACCGGTACGGTACGGTGCGTCCAGCGATAAAATGCTGCGAGCTTTGAGCGCAACGCTAATTGCCCGCACACATTAACTGTTCGATGTGTGCGAGAGGAAGAAAGAAACGATAAAAAAATAGCATATAGCACTATCAGCGGCCATAAAAAAAAATAAATCTCTGAGCGATGATAGATCCGTGCTGCTCAGTGATGCGTCAACAATTGTCAATCCGTGGAAATGAAAGACTTGCAGTCCGACGTGGGTGCGATCACCGCAAACACGTTTATTATTATATTTTATGCTGAGCTTTCAGCCGAGAGCGGTTGGGGTACAACGCGTTAAAAAAATATCAGTTGAAAAAAAGGAGAAAAAAACGCCACCGCACTAACGGTTACGCGCAAGCAAATCGCGACATCAGCAAAAAAAAAAACTGGTGTCAATGCTTCACTGACGAGCCGGAAGTTACACTTTGACGCTTCTATTCTTTTAAAAAATGAATTTTTTTTTACGCCTTCTGAGTGAGGAAATCACGATATCGGCATTTTTATGCTCGACCAAAAAAAAAGGCGCCTCCGAAAGCTAAAGTATCACATCTTGTTACCAAAAAGAATAAATACCGCTTTATGCGTGACGTAACAGAACTAAAGAAGGAGGGGATTGTCGGAGGGGCAAGAAAGAACTGTCGATGAGAATAGAAAGAAGACAAAGAGCACGTAGCGCGTCCGAACGGTGAAGTGTTGCCGACAGCCGGTTCAAGTGGAAACGGAAAGAGCAGAAACTGCCGCGAAAACGTATCGAACGACTCAAACCGTACAACCGTATTAGAGACCCTGTTTCCACACACAGACACACACACATAAATGGAACCGTATACCATAACTACGTGGAAGCACGGTCGCTTGCATGAACAGTGCATGCCAAACGAGCTATAACAAACGACAAACGAAAGAAACAAGAGGGGAAAAAAGGAAACGGCGACCTAACGAAAGTCGTCGTGGCGCCGGAAATTTATTAACGAATTAATTAATTTGCGGGTGAGGAGGAAAGGTGTCGGAAGAGGTTAGCGAGAAGCGCCGTGTTTTAATTAACTGCGGTTGCCGAAACGTGCCTTCGCGAGCCAATGAAAGAAAAAAGAAGGGGGGGGGGAAGAGAAGTGGAGCAGCAACCCTAATCTCCATCGTTTTCTCCCGAGCCACTTCCTCACCTCCCCGTAAGCTGTCCCGTTTTTCCCCGTCATTCGTTTCCCTCCTCACTACTGCGGGACTGGTCGCGCCATCTCTGAGTGCTTGGGGCAACTGCGACTTTCCTTGTTTCGTTTTTACACGTACGCCCTGTTCTTGCTGAGCGAGTTGTCGCTTGACTTGCGGAGGTTTGAACGCCGGCGCTATTTGGACGAGCTCGAGCCCGCTTGGTAGTGTATAAATATACGACGACACGGTCGCTCTAACAGCTGACGCCGGCCGGCTAGGCCTGAAGACAAATTGAGCAAGAGCTTGAGTTTGGTAAGGAGAGGGAGTGGTCGAATTCATTGTGGTCGGCTTTGCTGTTATTTTTTTTTTTCAAAAGGGGTGAGAGGGTGTAAGGGGACGTGAAACGGGGGAGGGCTCGACCACGAAATGAACTTGTACCGCTTCGCTAGAGACGCGAATGGAAGCGTGCGTTTTTCGAAGCGGCTTCGTTTTCCGACGACTAGCTCTGATTAAAACGAACTTTTTCTCTGTTTATATTAAGTGGGGGAGGGAGCGTTTGGAGTGTGAAAGAGAAATCAGTGTTGTTTTCAGTCGCGTACTGTCGAGGAAGTAGGCGATTTCGGGTAACGATGCGCATTTCGCCCGGAGGAATGTTTCACTCGTAAACGAGATCGGCGGCTCCCACGGTTGGTTAAAATACTGGGTGTGTATACCCTCTCAGGCTATAGAAAAAAAAATGTAAGTTTTTTTTTTATGTGTTCTGTATTACTTCCGTGGTCAAAGTCGCCTCAGTCACTTTAGCTGTTGGTGTCTCGGGAAGAGGAGTAAAATATGTGTGTCTGCCAATTGAGGTAGCTTAAGTTTGTATATAATCGCAATCCTAAGCAAAGCACGTTTCACGTGGCTAACAATTCTGTCTGTAGTACTGAAAAAGTGGAAGTAAGTAAGCCACTGTAGGACGCGATTAATAGGCCATCACTGATTTTGCCTTCACCTGAGCCCCTGGATACCACGAGTCTTATGAATAATTTGATGAAGTTTCGGTCACTGTCCATTTCAAATAGATACTAAGGAAAAAAGAGAACGAGAGACATTTCGGGACCCGCACGAGTTGCTTGGCCACACATGTCTTAGAACGTCTCTTGTGTGTTGTTCGCATTGAATTTTTTAGTGACCGCAGCTCCATCGTCATGCCACCTCACCAGACGAACTTTAGTCGAACCCTTGACTACAATGAATCGTCAGCAGCGTAGATGTATTTACCAAGAGAGCACTGACATCCACACAAATAAGCTCAAGTCTCTTTCGGATACCTACAACGTGTGTGTGCGAACTATTTCATTGTTCTGTTTTCCGTAATTACGCACATTAAAATCATGTAAGAAACGAAACAAGGCTTCCGAAGTAAACGTCTGGCACGTCACCTTGATGCATATGTTCTGTTCTGAGCGGCCATAATTTAATTTGCTTTTATTTATTTAGATAGATCGCCCTTGCAATTCCTGATACCGTTCACGCGCAGAACGTACCCTTTCGGCCTCAAGATTCAGGAGTTTTTATTGCTGTGATACGCAAATAGTGCACAACCTGGTAACCACAAAGCATGGGGGTTAATTAGCTGACCGCTTATCTGACGGGTGCCTCACATGGGCAGGTTTGAGCAGTCTTTCCATCTCCTCCGCTCAGTCGACACAGCCTATCGTAGATCTACACCACGTTTCTATGGAACAGTTTTAAACACCTACTCCCTCCCCCCCCCCTTCGTACTTGCTCCCCACCGTCACCTGATATTACAAACAATTAGAGCCTGCTGGTGGGACGATTGTCGCTAGGTACACCGCTCAACATGATGTCAAGCGCGAGTTAAAACCTCACTTGAGGCAAGGCCGGAAAGCGTTTAATGAACCAATCGTACTCGACCCGAGCGGGCATGCCGGGTTTGGTCAAGCGCGTTGACCATTTGAAATCCGGACGGCGCCCTTTGACCAACGGCTCTATCCCGTCCCACGCCGAAATTGCGAGCTGAAACAACGCAATTCCAAAAACAAAAGCTCCGAGAAAGCACCCGACGTCCCGCAAACGGGCCGAGTTATACGGGAATGCGAGCGAGGGAGTTTTTTTTCCCAACGAAAAGTTTTGTCGCGAGACCAGGGCACGGCCGAGAGCGTTTGCCTCGCAGCGAACCAAGCACGCGTGCTAGAACGCGGCTACCCCACCCCTAAAACCAGAACCCACGTTCCACATCGATTCAGGCTGCTTCATTGCTGGTCGGCCGTGCTCCCCAAAACCTCTCGCGCGTTTGCAACAACCACGCGAGACCTATCTCTCCCCTATCTCCTTACACTAACTCTCGTAGCCCTTTTACGAGGTTCCCTCTTTCAGGAGGGCAAAAATCGTTCGTTTAGGGGAAAAAAACACCGCTATCGACGATTTACGTCCACCGCGTGTTGCCCCTTCTGGAATCAGGCGGTGTCGTAGGGAAAAAAGGTAAGAGAGGTGGGGAAACGTTCGACTGCTTTTTTTAATTCGCCGTCCTTCCTCATTCGCTTCCTAATTTCGAAGACCAACGAAAAGGGTCCACCCATTAATTGAGATTCCACGGACTGGAGTGTTGTGCGTGAAAACTTTCAGAACGACGAACAGCGGAGAGAGGTCTCACGGGGTTGGCAGCGTGGAGAGTGAGGGTTGTTTAATTGCTTTTCGATGACCTCCTGACAGTCAGGTATGCGGTATACGGAAAGGATCGCACTGACGGATACCTTGCCTCACTTTCTCTCTCTGTTGAAATCGGAAGTGAGCAGTGGGCATTAGGCGGAACAAGTCGCCCCCACCCCATGCTCCAGGAAGCTCACGCTCTTAGGCTGACTGAAAAAAAAAATAAAAAACGAACTCTAAACGCTAACTTGTAACAGGCTAGGTGAGGTATGAACGGGGGGGGGGGGGGTCCACAGGGGTGCGAACTTGACAATTGAAAAGGCGTATACGGTCGGCGATGAAGTCGAACGCGCCAGTGACTTCGAGAATGCTGACGCCGCACAAGTGGGGAATTCCACTTGCGTCGGTGTGTTCCTACGCAGCTTGTATGAAACGTACTGAAGAGTTCGAGTAAGGGAAAAAAAATGCATGTACTGGGAGTGCCTACAGTAGTTCGTACATTTGCTCAATCAGCACACGAACATGCTGAAGAAGAATCTACTCCATTTTCAAGGACTGATGCTGCAATGAAAATTCGAAAATTTGCTAATGAAGAAGTAAAATCCCTCTGGAACGCTGAGTGTTATACGGCACACACGATGGCATATGCTGGACACGTTTCGTCGGCTTTGGCCTACGTCCGGACTCTCTCGACTTGAGACAACGGTGCTTTGCCGACTATGGCTTGGTGTCACTTTCACCAAAGTTTTCGCCTTCCGAATCAGCATGGAAGACAGTGCTTCTTGTAATCATTTCATTGCGCCAGCGATGAAACGATGAAACTTTCTTTGTCACTGCCCTCGTTACAGCGTGCAAAGACGGCAATTGGCTGCTGCGTCAGCTCGTCTTGACGACAGACCTTTGTCAGAACAATCGGTGCTTGAAAGGCGACATGATCTGTCTTCGCACAGAAAATCAGTGAAGGCCTTATTGAACTTTTCGCGCGGTAGTGGCCTGTTGTATAAGCTACGTCACCCCAGCTCACAATTGTTTTTCCTTTTTGCGCGTCTATTTTGCTCTTTGCTTTCTTTTCCATTCTCGCTTCCCTTAGGGCAGGGTAGCAAACCGGATGCTCCAATTTTTGGTTAACTTCCCTGCCTTTTCCTCATTTTATTATCTCTCTCTCTTTCTCTCTCTCTCTCTCTCAGAATCGGCGTGCGCAAAAGAATGATAACAAAAAACGAGGGGGGGGGGGAGGCTATTCATGTTAGCGGTAGCCAATTGCAGCCCTGTATCTCTACTCAATCAGACCTGTCCTCTGCTAAGTTTCCACCTTAACCCACGGAAAGTTAGGGACTAAAGGGAGGCCGCCGTGAAAAACATACGTCATTGCCCTGTGTTCATCCGTGAACGTAACGCGAAGCTTGTATCCTTCGGACTTTACGAGTGAGGCAGGGGGACGTCGTGGTGAGCGTTCCTTTCCCCCACCCATCTAGTGGAAGTCCATGTGCATGCTTATGAATGTAGCTTACGGATATACGCCATATAACCCGTGTCTAAAAAGTTGACCAGCATTTATTCATTCATTCATTCATTCCCTTCTTTTAGGTGGGAAAGCACGTAGAAACAGCGTTTCCATCACGTTCCTCTCCCTTGGAGGCGACTGCACATCGGAACATTGTAAGTTGTACGTTTTCATGAGCAGTGCAAAGATGACAGCGTGCTCAATCGTTCAATTTTAATTACAACAAGTAGTTCAATCTGTTTGAAATGAACCCGCGATTTCAATACCACAGAGTTCAAAGGCATGCCAAGGGTACACCGCTAAAGGGGGTGAAATCTTACCCCCCCCTTCCCGCTATTGGTCGTTTTCGAGAGAAAATGAGCTTCTCTGTAGTTGCCAAAAAAAGACAAAATAATGCCGCTTTTCTCACAACGATCTACCTTCGGTCCCGGGCTTTCCGGGAAAAAAAATTAAAAGTAGACAGCGTTTGAAGTGCAACATCAGCGATTCTCGGTCATCGTTAGCATCAATGGGGACCTCATGCCTGTGACTGAGGCAACCCAGTGCTTTCCCTGGCACTAGCGGCTAAGGTACTCGGCTGCTGACCCGCAGGTCGCGGGATCGAATGCCGACTGCATTTCCGTTGGAGACGAAAACGCTAAAGGCACGTGTGCTCAGATTTGGGTGCACGTTAAAGTATCCCATGGAGGTGGTCGAAATTTCCGGAGCCCTCCATTACGGCGTCTCCCATAATCATATGGTGGTTTAAGGTCGTTAAACCTCCCATATCAATCAATCAAATCAAATCAATAAAAATTGGACGTAGTCATCTGCTTCCAAGTGTTCTCTGTATTCATCGTTTTGGCACCGTCGTCGGCAATGTGAATGGCTAACGCTGGAAAAAAATCGAATAAAGTCAAAATCAGGGCTGTATGTAACATGGCGGAGGGTTGGCTGAGAGGCATCGGACCCCACTTCATTTCCACGCAAAATGTTTGCCATGAATAAACCTTTCGAGTTATACTAAGGTGTTTACGCGCCTCCACAGCAACCATGCGCACCAGCTGCCAAGGTTAGCCGCTCTCTACCCCCTCCCCTTTCCGAAAAAAAAAATCCAGGACACGACCTGATTGGTAGCCATGTCAAAACATTTCTTTTGTACCACAGACAAAATACTTGAAGAACATTTCAAATGTGTCCTTTCTGAGTGTGTATTTTTAGCGCTTGTTTCATCATGAACATTTCAAAGTCAGAGTCACGTAATTATCCGTAACCACAGAAAAAGCTTGGACTATTTCACACTCAAACACATCTGCTACTAAAAGCGTGATCCCACCAAGTAATCTGTCATTGCGGTTCAATAAGTGACATGGCTAGGTGTACGAAGAATTTCGATTCATGGCCGTAGCCACATTTAAGTAACCATAATGACGTCACAGGATAACTCAAACGATTCAAGCAGTATCGCTATCTCATCTGCCTCGTTTCCAGCTGATTGTACACTCACATAAGGGAAGGAAATATGGTGCTGTTTTACAAGATACCTACAGCCTCAATTCGTATGGCGTTGAACAATCCGCAACCATTCTGGTTTTGTTTATTTGTTTTTCTTTACTTAAAGATGAAATGGAGCAAGTTTAAATGATTTTTACCAGATCATTCTCAGTCATTATCTGAGGCACCCCCAATTTCCTATCCCTTCAAGCAAAAAATTTGCCGCCTTTCGTCCAGGTAAATCGCCATTTGGCTTCCTTTTTGCGCGCAAAAGTTTGTCCCAGCAGCCTTTCTAACTGTGGGCAGAAATGCTCAATCACGTACACAAAGGTATTTCCCGAAAAACCACTATCAGCTGTCGTTAAGCGGATCTTTCTCGTGTTTTCTAGTGCTGCGTCGCGCTTGGACTCATTTTTGAGCTACACAACAATATGGGTGCAATGTGCATTTTTGGCAGCCACACCATGGCATATCTGTCATCTTCCTTCACAGACTCACCGACGGCTTCACCAATCTTCTGACCAACCTTTTTCAACTGCTTACCTTCCATGAAAGAAATTCCGTTCACTTCAATATTTCCATTTCGCGAGTACTGTTATAGGGCGGTAGTTCTACATTCATCGTTCGAAACGAGCTGCTCAAGTTGGCGGCGTTCGGTTTCGATAACATCATTTTGAGCATTTAGCTCACCCATTTTCGTTTTCAAGCTGTGAGCACAAAGCCGATATTTCTTCAATCTTTGTATTAAAAAGCCCTGACTTGTCTTTACTTCTCTATTTTTTCTACGGAACTCTCTTTCGAGGGCAATCGACATTTCTCGAAACTCTTCTTTCAACTCTTTAAAATGTTTTTAAGGATTTTAAAGCGTTGCCGCCTGGGCCGCTGAAAATACCACAAACTACTTTCATCGCGACAGATCTCCCAGACCTTAATCCACAGACTTCGACTGGAAGTAGCATACACAAACAGCTTCCTGCACAAAATGCATCGATCCAACTGTATGTTCTGTATTCTGTCATACAGAATAAAATGTTCGCCATATTCTTTTGGAGTGTGCCAAATACGCGAATGAAAGAGAAAAATCAAGGAACAAGTGTGCAAGTTTGGACAGACGGCCCCTCACAATAATAAAGTTACTCGCACCGTTGCCTGAAATATATCTTCAGAAAAAAGGCGAACATCTTCCTGACATACTTCTCAGTGAAGACCGGATCGGATAAACGCCAGGGATTGACATATATGAAATGTGTTAGTGCATGTACTGACAGTAGAAAATGAAGGTTTGCGTGAGAGCAGTTTATGACAGTGTGAACTGCTACAAGCAAAGTGTGCATCGGCATGATATTTCAACCGTTTTCGGTGTGCTATTATGTTTTTTTATCGTTCACTTTTGGGTACCGTTCAGTATTATTCTTTTTTGAGGCAATATGGACCGCAACTTCTCCACAGCCAAACAGTTAGAACAGAACAGAACATACTATAATGCACGGTGTCGACAAGCCACGTCTGCGCGCCCTTTCAACGTCGAGGAAAAGCAGGGGACACCGAAATACGTCGACGCGATTCGCGCGATCACCGCGAGGTGCCGCCAGCGCCGCGTCTAGGGGAAGGAGTCGTCCCTATCTGCTTCCGGCGTCGCTTCCCGCGCTTTTCCCGAGCACCAGCGGCGCCACCACGCAAAAGGAGCATAAAGAAAGAAATAACGGGATCGTAGCCGGGGGAAAATCCGCCCTCCTCTCACTCTCTGTCCTTTTCTTCCAGGGAACGTGGCTGAGCTGAAACACACCTGCCTTCTCGCGAATTGCAGGGCTCGTGCGCTCGGCGCTGGCTCAGCTCGCGGTTAAGAATCATGCGTGTGCAATACGCTCTCGTGTTTTAAACGTCAAGTCAAACCACGCATCCTGAGCACAGCAGTTTGTGAGACCACTGTGCAACTAATCACTACAAACTGCCTGCTACCGCTATTTCATACGCGCGGTCACTTCGTTCATTTTAACCTCTGTCACTCTCCTATGACACGTCCCCTTCTCTTCTTAATCTCTACAACCACTTCCCTTGTGGATCGTATACTAAACCGAAACTAATCCCACTTAACCACTGTGCCAATGTTGACTATTTCTCATTATTTCTCTGTAATATCCCCGTTACACCTATTCTTAAGGGAAGGTGTCGTCTTCTCTCTTCGGTATATGTTATTCATTTTAACGTATCTCTGTGTACTAAGACAGTGCTAACTTCCGTATTCATTTGTCCGACCGCGTTCCAGCTTTTTTCTTTCTTAATACTTTGACGGCTGCCAATAGTGATATCTGGATATCAGAGACGCCGTGATGGAGGGCTACGGTAATTTTGACCACCTGGTGTTCTTTTAACGTGCGCTGACATCGTACAGTACACGAGCTTCTACCGTCTCGTTGCACGGCTGCCGAGAAAGCTTTCGTTTGCCACAACGTCCCCATTGTCAATATTACGCCCGATATACCTTATCAGGAGAAGAATACGACGCGATAGCACAAAGCAACCAGACGGAGAGTGTCCGAATGTGCGAGCAAGCACGACGCTCCATAAGACGCCCTCGCTCGCGGGTTCAAAATATGCCAAAGGAGGGCGCTGGCAGCCATCTCCTTGGCCGGGAAAGTCAGAAGGGCAGCACTCGGAACAGCGCCGCCGATGCGAGGGAACACCCAGAATAGCGGGTTGTGCGAGGGGAGAGAGAAGCTGCGGGGGGAGAGGCAGCAAGAGCTACCTCGTCCCTCTCTCTCTCTATCTACCCCTTTCTCTATACTTTCTTCGCCTGGTTAGTGAGACGTTAAAACTCACGCGCCCGCGCAGATAGCCACGGAAGAGGAAGCAGACACGATAAGCGAACTTGATTTACACCGTATAGTAAAGGGCGTGCGAATGTTCGAAATTTCAAACATTCCATTTTCTCTCCTACGATCAATGATGTCTCAGGAGTCACTGATTAGATTTCGGGGTTTATTGTTAAGAAATTTATACATTTCCGGCGACTGCAATGTCGCTTCTCTTATTATTTGACGGTTTCAGCCTTCGATGTAAGTTCCTCAGTTGTTCCATCGATTAATTATGCGTTATTACTTACTAGTACCTACGAAGCAGAAACCTAGAGGCTTACAAAGAGAGCTCCATTTAAATTGAGGACGACGCAGCGAGCGATGGAAAGGAAAAGGGGATGTAACCTTAGGAGACAGGAAGAGAGCAGAGTAGGTCAGGAAATAAGCGGGTGTGAAGGCCATCATAGTTCAAATCAAGAAGAAGAAATTGACATGCGCTCGGCACGTGGTGCGTAGGCAGGATAATCGCTGGTTATTAAGGGTGACTTACTGGATTCCAAGAGAAGGTAAACGCGTAAGACGGAGACAGAAAATTAGGAGGGTGAATGAGGTTTAAGAAGTTTGCAGGTGTAGCGTGGCGGCAGAAAGCACGGGACAGGTTCAGTGGCGGAACATGGGAAAGGCCTTTGCCCTGCAGTTAGAATAATCCGGCTGATGATGATGAGAACATGCCAGAAGTATGAGTTGATTAATAGGGATGTCATTGCCACATTTGTCATTTACTATGTGCACAATTTGGGAACTTCAATATTTTGCCTGTTACTGCACTGTTTTTGATTAAAATAAAGATCTCTCTCTTTATTTTTATTGAAATGAAAAATAAATAAGAAGTTGTTGTCAACGTTACTTGGCGAAGGCACGACGGCCACCTTTCGACCTGATTGTTACAGATAAAGAATTGAAAACAAAATATCGTATATACATAATTACAATCCTACATAGGTGAGTCCAAACGTTCTCATTCGGGCAAAACAAAGACGTTTAAGCTAGTCCGCTCTGTAGTGGTCACAAAGCAGTCCCACAAATCCTTTTGTCTTCGAAAAAAGGTTGCAGCACATTCATTGCTTTGAAATTTATTCTAGATAGCCATAAGCCTAGTATTTTATCCAACGTATACTATGGAGTTCCTGGTCGGGTCACCGTCAGTGTGTGTCGTGTTTCAGACGGTCGAGATACAGATGATATATATATTCGTCGTCCTGGCCCCACGAATATGCTAGCGATGTTGCACGCCGAATCAGAGGTAGGAAGTGCTTTGTGTGAGCAGTTTCGAGTCTCAGGCGATGTATGAGACTGCCGATACACCTTGGGAACTGACGATCTTATTGGCCCTCAAGATTAGAATCAACAACATAAAGGACCGATTCTATGTTATGTCTTCGAACCAGGTATAGGCAAGCTTAATTCACGTTTTGTTGTTGTTTAAATCCTGTTTCAATCACATTGAGATACAGTAACGGGGCAGGTTTTCGCCAACTCATGTGCCATTTTATTTCCCTTGATTCCGCAGGCACTGGAAACCTACTGAAGTGCCACTAGATGATTGGATTTCGTAGCTTCTGAGAGCTCTTACATTATCGCTATTATACGCACATTAAAATGCCTTGAAGTGGCATTTTCCACACAAGTAAGTGCCCCCAGATAGTCTGCATTACGACCCACTTTGTTGGCGTCTTTGATGGTTTAATAAAGCTTATGACTCCTCTATTCTTCATTTTAAAACTATTGCATATCTTCAACTCAACTAGACTCGCCAACCACTTGGTGCAGGTCCCGCCGCGGTGGTCTAGTGGCTAAGGTACTCGGCTGCTGACCCGCAGGTCGCGGGTTCGAACCCCGGCTTCGGTGGCTGCATTTCCGATGGAGGCGGAAATGTTGTAGGCCCGTGCGCTTAGATTTGGGTGCACGTTAAAGAACCCCAGGTGGTCGAAACTTCCGAAGCCCTCCACTACGGCGTCTCTCATAATCATATATGGTTTTCGGACGTTAAACCCCACATATCAATCAATCAATCAATCCGCTTGGTGCTGAGGCAGCAAGATGCCGTGCATAGAAAGTAAAGGTCATTAGCACAATTTTATATCACGTCTCAAGAACTAGGCATTATAGTCTGTTAAAATTAAAGAATAAATACGCACTCCACCCCCAGCACTGAAGCCCTCCTTTCATTCACTTGTGCAACAGAGAAATGATTGGTATTTTCGTTCAAAACCATAAGCACATTTTTTTTGCTGAAAATGAGAATGCTACGCGTAATATGAACTAAAAATTCTTCGTTTCTTTTATCACATGTTACGTTTGACTGAGCAGTGACGTCGGAATTTTCGGTGAAATTTGCACAAGTAAAAGCTTTTCTACATAAAGTTATCGAAATGAACGCGTGCATGTAAGACCGAGTCATATGCCTGAAATATGTAAATGGTCCTGACGTCACGGAAATAAGTGATTGCAGTTAGTGGGACATTTACAAATGTTCTGCCTGGGTGGGAAGATGACCGCTGTGGGCGAACATTACATTTATTCTAAGGCTTTGAGCGACTATAGATAACGCAGAGTATCTAATCACACCAGTTGCGTTCGCCAAAAAATCCGCTTATCAAAGCGTCTTTTATTCGGCTAATATAAGTAATATATGCTTTATATTAGATAAAAGTTCGTTGTTTCCCACCACAATGTTCACTTTGGCAGATAACTGCTGTCAGTACAATCAATAACATTTACCAGGACATTCCAAGTTTCAATCGAAAGCCAGCGACACAACCGTGGTTATGTGCGATAGCGCGAACTGTCTCACGCGGCAATTACCGACGTTCACCTATTTAATACAAAGCAGGCAATGCGATGCGACTGTGATGTAATCCGTACAGGGCCTCATCATCAGTGAGGTTTACGGGATGGCTTTATGCTCTCCCATAGTAGAGTACCAAGTACTCTGAAATGATAACTCCTCCCCCCCCCCCCCGTGGTGCTACAAATAGAAGCGCAAGGGGAAAAAACATTCATTAAAAAGTGGCTTATACGTTTTTTTCGGGACGAGGAATGGGAATGTTGAATTTCCTGTATTGCCGTTTTAAACGTAACTGGCAAAGCCAAAAAAAAAAATGTTGCTTTTACACAAACGACATGTGATTCTGTTCGAGCTTTGTTATTTCTGTGTTTCATTTTCTCTTTGTGAGTGTATAGCAGTGCTGTAAATTGCATCGTGTCTATGTCTTCTTGTGTGTGCGTGACACCGAAGTAATTTTGTTACACCAGACAGCTGTACTCAGCAGACTTGCTTTTACTACAATGCAATAAATTTTCCTGTTTTAATTTGCACCATCTACGGGACCGCTTATGGATCTCCCGTAGTAGCATGCGTGTTGAGCTCTAAAGCGTTCAGAATTTATTCGAAACACTGTTCTAAACATATTTTCAGTTTTGTGCTCGTATAACTGAACTCTGCATTGACATTCGAGAAAAGAAAGGGAACTTTGTGCTGAATTGTTAACGATATCAAGCATCTCTGATATTCTGTCGAAGAAGTGTACCAGCAAGTAGAAACCGAGAGGAGCTGGAGAATAAGAGGGGAACGACGACAGTCTGCTCGACAAGCATTACGGTTTTTTCGTGCCACCGCTATCATTAGAAGTTCCCTTTTAAACCTTTCCTGCGTGCTTAACAATATATTGATTTTTAAGCCAAATACTGTGCTTATTAATCATTCGATGTTCATTACCGCCAATAATTTCACATTTTCAGGGGTGTTGATGCCGAAATATTGCTTCAATGTCGCTAGGAAGTTTAACTTTTCGACCGAAAACCAAGGACACCGGCACGTTTTTTTTTTTTTCAATTACGCTTGTAATACATGGGACAGGCGAAAGATGTTTGACGTCACGGATACGATCAAATGCGAACGAACAAGGAGTGTATGAAAATTTTATGTGCGCGGAACGGCAATGGCTGTGGGCGGAGCTTAGATTTATTCCTAGGAGTGACCGCAGCCCTATGATGAAAGAAAGAAGTGCATTTTTAAGGGCTAGTTCTCATTGTTGAATGCAATACAGATGATAACTAGCAGTTCTCATTAGCACTCATTAACAGTTAGTTCTCATTAACACAGTCTTATAAATCACTTAAGTTTCTCTGGAAGCACGCTTCGCTGATGTAGGGACAGCCGCATGCAGGTTTCACGTACTATGTTAGAATAAAGATATTGTTCTAAATAATTCACGTTTTCTTCAAGAAGGGCACTTTTTTTGCATTACGAACATCGAGTGATATGCCTGTTTCTCTTCTTAGCATTTCCAGTTGAGCCCTTGCTTCCTCATTTTCCAAATATTCCAGGAAAGTATGGAAAACAATTAGTTGATGGTACTCGTTTAAGCTAGCAGTTATAGTTGATACGTGTCATGTCAGATAATAACGTTACTTAATGATCATTCAACTGCGCCAATAAATAACGAAATTACAAGAAGGCAAATCAAAACGTGCGAGCTGCGGCACCTAGCGGAGCAAACCTCAACCACGAAGTTCTTTCTACGCAGCCTCAGGGATAAGCTTCGGCAGCGCGACGAAACGCAAAGTTAACCCAATGAATGCGCCAGTGCACCCCAACGCCAGCGCGAGAGGACCACTACCAAAAAATCTATGTCGATGGTGAAGGTCGGCTGAATACGTTTTTATACGTTTTGGCATCGACAAATTTGGGGAGGCCTCATCACTTACTATTATGGGGGCCTATAGTGCTGAAAAATGTCTCCGTTTGCTTTAAACATGTTTTTTTTACTCAGACACTCCCTCTTAGCGACTGCTGCATGCAGCTGTAAATTGTTAACTTCTTTGTAAACATTCTAAGACTCACCTAAAAAATATTACCTTTTATACAAGCGTTTTCGGGTGCAGCAAAGTGTTAAGGTTGACTCTCCGACCAGCTCCTATCTGCTAACATCACGTGCCGCTCCTTACCTACCCCTCACAACGCCGGCGGTACGAACCGACTACGGCTCAGGAATCGCGCTCGCATAATACCCCGTTGTACAACGACCGAAACGTGACTAAGCCCCTTTGCGTCACCGCCGGCGTGAGTGAGGGCGCGAAACGCTACAGATCGCCCCGCGAGCCACCTTCGTGTGAAAAAGAGACTCGTGACTCCGGGATTTCGGCGATAAGCAGCGCGCAGAAAGGAAGCAGAAGACTGGCTAGGCGTGCTCGAAGCGGAATGCTTATAAGGGCTTGCTTCGAAGGATAGGCGCCAATGATGAACTGGCCAAAAAAAAGGAGGCACGAAAGAAGTGAAAGAGCCTTCATCCTTGTTTTTCCGCTAATGCGACCGGGCAAATATCCATTATCAAAGCACGAAAACACATGAGGAACAGGAGGAGAGGAAGCACATGGAGGTTAGCCAGTTCCCCAACCAGCTGGCTACCCTGTTTTTGGAGGGGGTTGTGAGAGATGGATACGACAGAAGAGAGATCACAGAATAAAAAGGAGAAAAGTAGTAATAGTAAAAAGTAGTAAAAGTAGTAAAATATAGTAAAAAATATATAGTAGAAAAGTAGTAAAATATAGTAATAAAGACAACACTTGGAGTCTGTCTTTGAGACAACTGGATACACAAGCAAAAAAAAAAAGAAAAGATCACCGACGATTGCTATAGTGCCTAGTTTTGAGCACAGCTGTGTAGCTGTTTTCATTTTGCGATGAATTGAGCCGATTCGCAGGCTTCAATGCAAGATGACGCTGCAGAAGTAGTACAGATTGCTCGGTTTTCGCGTGAACGTAAAGTGGTGAGTCTGGCGTCGCCATCTTCCACCGCCTCTGGCCAGTGCGAACGCAGCGCTACACTATAAAGAACCTTTTGAGTCCGCCGGGGCGTTACGCACACAAAGGGTGCCTTTTACAAAACGCCCGTCTTCTCCCAAGCCTCGCAGGTTAAGCCGCTTTCTCGTAGCTTGTGTAACACGAAGCTCGAGCAGGCCCGAGGCATTGTCGACGCTAACGGAGCAGCTCCCTGGTTCTCATGGTAGGAAACGCTTCAAGACAGTCTCTATTTCACTCTCTTTTATCTTCAATTACTACATAGGTTACACCGACACCGGCGACACCACTCAACGTAGGAACGTGCGCCTAAGAGCTCGCTGTAAAATTGCACAATGCTGCAAGCAGAAACTACAATGAGGCTTCTGAGGCTACAAACGTACATGATGTACTTAAACAGTAGCTCCATGCTACGAGTCTTCAGTGCAAACTCTCTCTCTCTCTCTCTTTCCACTAACCTACCCTCTTTATCAACGCACTCATCACAAGCGTAGTAACAAACATACATTACAACCATTGTAATCTGTAAATTATTTAAACATAATTCAACGTCGTTAAAAGTTTCAACCTCCTCTGCAGCTACATCTAATTTGTCTATCTTATATCAGCAATATGCACCTCCAGACTCGGCAAACGCCTTGCGATACTGCACCAGGTACCTTCTACGTAAAGCCGTCTTCACCTTTAGACGACTATGCTTGAGGAGAAACTCAACCCCAAAAGTGAGCTGGCGGAATGTGGTATTTAAATTGTTTGCCTGCGCATTATGTCCGAATACATGCATAAACAATCATTGCTGATTTATTTCGCTAGCCCGTACGTTCCTTCAGGCACGTGCAATCCTCTTTCACGATGTGCGCTTTTGTTGCATGGACAAGCTATACCTCGCCCATGACTGCCGAAATTTCGGTAGTAACGCGTGCATGCCAAGATCTCTATACTTCGCGGCTACTTTTTTTGACAACAGTGTGTAAGCTACAGAACCTGCGTACATACCTGCTACCGCATCATAATATAGTACTCATATTTACTAAAATTTTTTATTCGCCTTGTTGTGCAAAATGCTGCTTTATTTATTATCAGACTCAAACAGTTGCTTCAAGTCCTAGGTAAAATACAGCAATTGTTCACTCGGCGGAAATGTGTTCCTTTTTTGTATTTTCATTTCTTGAACAGTGCCACATTTTTATCAGGCTCGTTTTTTTAAAGAAAACGTGGGCGTTCATGATGTAGTGGATGAGTGTGCAGCCGCGAACGCGCCGTTTAATTCCCAAAGGACAATTACACTCGTAGTGTGACACTTTTCATACACTGAACCACCCAAATACTCCTCTCATTCGTATTTTTAGTGTCGCCTATGCAGTTTTCTAATTGCTTTAACGACGATGCAAGCGAGTGAAAGCGTAATCAGTCGCTAGGTGCAGCACTGCTGGCAAAGCAACATTATTGCAACACGGCAATCATTGCGACACGGCATAGAAGGCCCGCTTCCGCGTCCTTCTCTTCTCTGTCAAGCTAAGTTGTTGCCGAGTATGGCAAGTTCTACTCTGTAAGCGAAGCATAACTTCAGAAGAAGCATGTTTGACTCGCGCACTTACATCAGCGCCAACATGGCCTTTAGCGACCAAACTTGCCGCCAAATGACACGGTTATCTTAAGCGATATCTTGAAGCAGTCGTTCAAGAAAAAAATGGTGCCACGTTTTAGTCCGTAAGTACTGAACAGCATAGCTACGTTAATGCCATCGCTAACACTACAAGTATAAAGCGACCGTAGAGAAGCTCAATAACGGTTGCAACCACATGGAACCTGTCTCTATCAGAGCTACAGAAATTATTACTCACGCAGAAAGTGAGACGCGCGAAGAAAAAGCTCATAATTTTCTATTGTTACTCTGAGAAACATCGCACGTTCTGCTCGAAAATACGAAAATGCGACGATGCTTACAAGCATCAACTAACCGAAGTAGCTATGCTGATAATAGACGCGAAATTGGTCACGCGTTCATCCGCGTTCCTGAAGTTTACAAAGCGGTGACAGTTCCGAGGGGGAAAAACACTTTTTTTATATGGTTGAACACCGATTTGTAATAAGCATCTTCGCTAAGAAAAAAAAATACATGTCGAGTACATGTAGACAAATTTCGGAAGGCGTGATCCGAGCAGGAACTTTCATGTCTCCACCTTCTGCACACAACTGCCGAGACGGCGGGCATGGGCAGCAGCGGCAGTAGCAACCAGAGGGGCCGCAGAGTTTCGTGCAGTCACCAGGGACGTAGTTATGGTTGAGCGCGGTACTTGTCGAATATAGTGACGCTCAAACACTGTAGCTTAGTTGACACTGATTGCACTGGTCGTGAAAAAACTTTCAAGAAATTATTCATCTATCGGCACTGACCTAATGAAAGAGTGATATATACTAATAAATTAGATTTCGTGACTGACGCATTGAAAAAAGTAATATATGCCAATTAGATATCGTTTCTGACGTATTGAAACAGTGACGGGTACGAAATAAAAATCAATAGTAAGCATTCTGCAAGCGTTGAGTTGCCGCGTGTTTCAACTCAAATATGACTAATTTCAAATCGCCTGTTTCGATTTAACGCTTGATGACTTCGTATGAAGGCTGTCACATTCACTCTTTAGCAATGACTTAAGCTGGCTGGTCACACATAGTGCTTGAATACCAATCTTGAGGTCACTCTACAGCGCATCCCTGAAAACCGCTTTTATGCTGTTTTGCGATCACACAAACGTAGTATACGCATTACTAGAAAGTTTATTCATACTGTACACCACTCTACTGTTAGCGTTACCGCTTCTTCAAAAGGCGCAAGATATGAGAAGCCTTGCCTTTGCATAACCGAAAGTGGCTGGAAAATAGTAACGGCGAGACTGTAAGGGCGACAAGATGCTGCAATACTGAAGATGCAAGATAAAACTGCTTTTATTTCTTACTTGTACTCTTTGAACTTTTCTTATAATTCTACTGGATCGATTTAAAAACAACCATGACTTTATCACTGCTCGTCTGCGTTCCATGTTAGTTGAGCGTTGGGCTCCTGTAGTTTTATTGTAAAAGGTAGCTCGAACAAAAAAAAGAACTACGAAAAACGCTAGTAATGCTACACAAATCACGATGTCAAGTTGCACGGTCTGTTGTTCCCCACATTCAAAAGGTGCACTCTAAAAATCACTATGTAACTTTTTTTTTCATTTTGAAATGCACAAAATTCATTGTGGACAGGATGAAACACCACACATGGAATACGTTTTGCTAAAGTTGAGGGGCTAAATTATTCCCTGTCAGTTTTATCAGCACTATTTCTTTTTTAAATACAGATTTCATTTACTTTGTTCGTTGTATCAATGTTTCTCTGTTTTCTGTGTAATTCTTAACGCTTAATATTGACATCTTTTTCGTAACACTTGACACATGCTTCCATTACAGCTTATTGTTCTGGGATCTTTATTTCTTGTCTTCATTAGCGTGTTAAAAGTCAGAAATCAGCAAAACGTGTATGCGATTGGTACTTAAAAGTTTTTTTTTTGTTTACCTACTGGCTTCATTGGACGGTAGCCGGAACTTTGAATATGCTACTCGGCGCTCTATTCTTGAGCGTGAGAACTGCGCTTAGCACAAACTGTTGGTACACCTTTCAGACCCAGTAAGCACTCTCTAGCAGTAAAAGGCCCAGGTCCACCGTGGTTCTATAGCGAGGACGTTGATTGATATGTGAGGTTTAACATCCATATGGCAAGGACATCCGCCTTGGAAGAAATCGCTTTGAAATCTAGGGAGTTCTGAAGATATATCGTGGACATGGGAAACAATAAAATACGTGATCGATCTAGAGCAGTGGTCTAAATCATACTATGGCCCGCGCACTTTTCCTTAGTGGACCAGCCAGCAGATAAATATCCTCGCCACCCTTTCCCCTTCCCTTATTCATAATAGGTTTGTGCATGAGGTTCACAAGCATGACTGGCCTGAAACAGTTTTTTAAGTGGCCCCTATGCAGTCACCACGTGTTAAAACGTAACACCAGAAATCCAATATTTCCGAATGAATCAGCACATGGATTTAAGACCATCCGGAGATCACTGTCAATGTTTTTTTTCTCGAAACCTAACGTTAGACTCCATTCAAATATGACTCAATTAAAATATACGTGAAATACTTCGTTTGAAACAGTAAATCTTGCCAAAATTTTGTCGCCTTTTGATGCAATTTTTCTCACCGCCATGAACCTTGCACGAGACTAAATTTCGTTAATTCAGCCAGCAAGCTTAGGTGAGCTTGGAACTCTAGTTAACGACAACGAAATTGCTTGCTTTATTCTGGCACTGTGGCACCAGGCTAAACCAAGCAATTTACTGTAGCAGGTAAGCAATCGTACTGTGGTGATGAAACTGGACTCTTGCGTCCCCTTCACCCTGCCTGAAGCAAACAATTACCTCGCGACCTTACGAAATATTTATCGCCTAATACTTGTCGACTAAAATGTGCGTAGCACATCAGGAGGTCTCAGCTATGTTATGAATTTTGATATCAGATGGAGAAATTTTATTTCTCTTGAGAAGTGCTAACAGTGACGACAAATTAACAAAGCGAGGAATCGTCAGTGCAACAGTCTGAATTTGTATGTACACGAAGAGATAGAAATAAGAAGACAGTAGGCTCTAATTGTTTTCATCCACACTGCTCCGTCATCCAACACCACGTTTGGCTTGGAATAGAAGGTGCTTACACTGTTTGTTAGCTTTGTTACATACTTTAGCCCGTACTTACTCCCTGCGGTATCCGAGTACTAATTTACGGATTAGTTCGTGGTCTGTACCTGTCAATGCCCCGGTACGACACGATACACATGCTACAGTCGTGTGAGCTGGTTCTGTTTTTCTTTAAAACAAAAGTGTCA